>CM062653.1:50859027-51459027 GCA_031772095.1 Zeugodacus tau | reverse complement strand
GAGCAAAATAAAATGCATAAGAAACCATGCGATTGCAAATAACTGTAAGTTTTTGCTCTCTTATTATCCTGTATTTTAATGTCCCGTGCGACATCAAAAAATAACACTTGTTCCCACTGCATCGGAAATATAAGCAGAAAGTTCTCAAAATTTTGAGTACAAACGGTTAATTTGTAAACAATTAAAATAAAAAAGCCTTGTTCAAAAATCTGAAGTTTTGTGATTTTGGTAACTACAGTGGAACTTCTCTAACTCGAATCACCATAATCCACAAAAAAAACTTCGAGTTATAGAATTTTCATTAAAACATAAATTTTTCAAAAAGCTGTAAAATATAGATTTACCACAGTTCTATTTATTTACTTCGCAAAACGTTTTATTTAAATACTTTAAAACATGTATTCTTTATTTTTGTGCAACAAACTTTGCTATTGTTTGGCTCTTGACGTCTGTATACCATGCCTTTGTTACACGATTTTAGAAATCTATCGTATATAGGGACTCCTTTAAAATTGTTTCTTGATAGTAATTTTTTTTATTTTTTGTCTTATAAAATTAAATTATGTATGTCAATAGATACGTTTACATAAATTATTTACATATGAACAAAAACCGCACTTTAAATTCCACTAACTAGCTATTTAAATAGATTTTGGCAAAAATTATAGGGTTACAAATCAAAATAAGAGTGCTCATTTTAACAATGTCAGGAGAAAATCGTTTTCAGAACGCAGAACATATTATTTTCTTGATAAATCTCTTAACTAAAATTAAGAAATCCTTTAGTTGTTTTTCCAAAATATTTATTTTTTTTAAGGTAACTGCTCTCAGTTTAAAAACAAATTAATATTTTCAAGCCTGGTCGATTTTATAAAATAATTAAAATGCTCTTCATTAGAATGGAATTATTGGCAAGGAACCGACGATGTAGTGGGAACAGTTATCAAAAGGAATGTCTGGCAGATAACGAAATCCAAACGTTTTTTTATACCCTAGGACAGCATTTTCTGCATTTTTTTTTTATACTATAGAATTTTTGTTGTGTTTCTCGTTGGATGTTAGTTAAAATAAATAAATAAATACATTTACTACTTTTTTAAGCCATTTTATTGGACTTGTTGTTAAATAATTCCGTATTATAACAACAAAATCAACATAAAAATTATGATAAAAAAATGTCCCGTGCGAATGTGGTAAATATTTAATTAAAAAAAATAATACAAATTATTTTTGGGTGAATTCATACCAATTTTAAAGGCATCCATTCGCAACGCTTTACAATCAAAAACATTTGAATATTGCCTCACAATTCGCTCAAATCGCTAATCTAGAGATACATATTCCCTTATCGATTGCTTCTATATGGTTCTATTGGATTTTTATATACATAAATTTTACCGAATTACTATGCCCCTAATATTACAAAAAAAAAACGTTTTTTTTTATATAAAACAAAAAAATCAATGAAATAATTTATTCCTGTGAAAGTACATTCGATGCCATTATGTATGGTTTTCAAGCATAATCGGCCGATACTGCTGCAATTTCGCGTTCGATATTCGTACGAAGTTCATCGTCTCTGGTTTGTTGGCATAGACCATAGACTTGATGTAGGAAATAGTCTAACAGCGTCAAACCGCACGATCGAGGCGGCCAATTGACTGGGTCTTTTCGTGATATAACACTCTCGCCAAAATTGGTTTTCAATGAATCGATTGTGGCATACGCTATGTGGCTTGTGGCCCCTCATGTTGGAACCGTATATTGTCCATGTTCATATCATCCAATTCAGGCCAAAAATATTCGGTTATCATTGAGCGGTTTTTCACATTCATAGTAAAGTGCCGGTCTTGATCATCACGAAAGAAGCACGGCCTATTGACGCCACCGCCCCGCTCTCGTTGAATCGTATATCTTTACATGATAAAATGTCAAACCTTACTGAATAGAAATGTCAAAAGAGCGGGTCGTCGTTTGATGTCCCTATCGGTCTACTTTTATAGCGTCCCTTTTGAAAAACCCTCTATTTATAAAATAAAATGCTTTTTCTTGATAAATTTCTTTCCACACAAATTGTAATGAGAAATATAGTTTCTGAGAATTTGGAAATACTTGATATATGTAGGTGTACATACAGAGGTAGTCAAAATTATTTGCACACATTTTTTTTGCGTCAAAAGTATTTACACAAGGTGATTTAGCCTTTATCCTTGGATTTTACGAATTACTACTATGGATTAAACCAAATCCAAGGATAAAGGCTAAATCACCTTCTGCAAATACTTTTGACTACTGCGAGTCTTCAGTTCATTTGCGTATTTCTCCGCCATATTTCTAGCTATTCTTGCCAACCGACTTCATTGGCTCAGGAATAGATCAAGGTTTACAACAACATAGCATTTTTTTACCCTGAGACAATAACAACAACAAGCCAAAGCTTTTTCTGTGAAACTTGTAAAAAAACGTCCGATGTGTAAATAATTTTGACTACCTCTGTATATGCTCACAAATGCTTAAAACGTGATGATAGGTAAAAGAAAACATTTTAAAATACTTTCTCTTATATAATGTTCATTTATTATTATATTCTAAGCTTAACGTTAACTTCAAAGTCTTTCATCTATTAACAAGCAAAATGGCCAACAGTGCGTATACGTAACATAAATATTATAAATTGCGGCTATCAACGTCAGCATATCATTGCATATTGACGCATACATAAAGCGCTATGAACATGCATAAAAACAGCTGTGTGCAATACAACACCAATATAAGTGCTTTAAATATACGCATTGTAATTCAATTAAATATAGTTGCGCTTATTTTTATTTCTATGGCACTGGACCAACAACAAAACGGCACTCAGTGGCTAAGCAGCCAACTACGTAAAGCAACTATAAATACTACATATAAATGCAAAACAAATAAAACAAAGTAAACTAAATCAAGTGCGAAACGACACGATAAAACTGCCAATTGGCGAAAAAGACGAATTCGATTGCAATGCTCAAATGCAAAAATCGACAAGTATTGCAAGAGTATAAGCAAATCTATTCACATATATATGTACATATGTATATATATAAGCCTCTTGCATTCCAATGCATTTGCAACGACCTAAATCTACTCGAATTCACCACAGCTGACTAATAACCCATTTTATATTTACTTCTAGTCAATTGTTTATCTCACGTTTATTGGCACACACACACACATGCTTGAGCCTTTATTTATATGTTTCTACAAATAAACACAGGTGTGTGTATAATCACTGGTCTTATTTTTAATACAAAGCACTCACTACTTTGCCATTTTTTATTTTCGAAACGAACATGCCACTCGCAAAGCCGCAAAATCCGACGAGCTGAATGGCTTCATTTTGTATAAAAAACGAAACAAAAACAACGGTTTATTTTCATACAAAAGAAGTGTTGTCTTGTGTGTTGGACGCAGGATTAAAAATGAAAACAAATGTCTTAAAACACACAATTTAAAATTAATTGCTGCTAATCAGCCAGAAAATAGCCATTGCATACGAGTATATTGCTATGCTGTGTAACGAAGTGATTCAAATTCGAGTACATACGAAAAGCACAATAAATAAACAACAAAACATCTTTCGACAAATAAACTTCAGAATCAAAAAAAAAACCGCATTCTCTTAGAGTCTTGTATGGATTTGACTTGGAGAGTTATAGACTCCACGGAAACTGACTCAAATTTATAAGCACTCAATCCATCAGCAATATTTCTGAAAATTTTTTCATGCCATAAGGGGTGGTCTGGGTTTCAGCGCAAAAAAACACTTTTTTTGTGACTTTCTATCTCAAATATCGATTAAGCAATTTTATTCCAACCTTCTTTACATTATTGAGCATAGTTTTGACTATGTTCTGTAAATTTTTCATGCAAAAATATTAAACAATTAGCCCGTGACAGAGCTTCCCCTAGGACGTCTTGAAAAAAAACAATTTGCGGTGTTAACTGTAACTCGGCCGGAAATTATCCGAAAATGAAAAACCATAAAAATTGAGTTAAATTTTAAACAAATCTTCCCCCCTACGTTATCTGATTATTATTTTTTTATTTAAACATTTTTGGCGGCCATCTAAAGTGTGAACCGTTATTTTCGACTAAAATTTCCGCCATTTTCAGGGTGGGAAACACCCTTAATATTAAAAAAAAAAAATTTCTAAACGTAAGGGGGAGGTATTTTATGTGAGGAAAATGTATACCAAGTTTGAAATGAATCGGTCGAGTAGTTTTCAAATGGTAGTGAACACGGACTTCAAAAAAGTAGTTTTGAGAAAAACGCGTTTAAAGCCGTAGCTGTTAGAGTTAGAGCGTTAAAGGCCCCGAGACTAATTAAACAATAACTCCATGAATAGTGCTTAGATCGGATTAAAATTTTGAGGAAATATTCTTGAAATGTTAAACAATAAGATAAAATAAAAAAAATTTGATTTTTCGAAAGTGAAAACCCAGACCCCTCCCATAACAACAACTGCCTGAACAACCGAATTATTGACGAAGACATACGAGCTCTGTTCAAAAAAATAACGGTACTATTTTTTTTTAAATACTCGTACTTATTCTTTCTCTTCATTAATGTTGTCGCCTTCAAAAAAGTTTCCTTTCGATAATATGCACTTATACCAGCTTTTCTTCCAATCGTCGAAACACTTCTCAAATCCGATTTTTGGGATAACCTTTAGCAATTATTCCTTTTTGTATAACGACGGCCCTTTAAGGTTATCTATATTTTTGGAAATGGGAAAAAGTCACAAGGAGTCATGTCTAGCGAATATGGATGCTGGGGTGTCGTTACAGTATTGTTTTTGACCAAGAATTCACGAACAAACAACGAAGTATGAGCTTTTAATAAACGAAAATCTACAAGCTCATGAAAACATGTCTAACCCAAAGTGTATTCAACAAAGTGAACTAAGTATTTGACATACCCGGTTTTGACAATAAAATAGTAAACAATTCATGTATTTGTTTACATTAACCCGTCTTTTTTATCTTGAACAATATAATATATATTGATAAAATTGTTTGCAATTTGCCAGTTGGAGCACAAAACATTAGTAAATTGCTTCCATGAGTTGTTTTGCCTAAGCAGAAAGTATTCGGCATTTTCTTTTATTCATTTAAAAAATATTTTTTTTTTTGGTTTGAAATTTGTTTACTTTTGAATTTCAAAATTAGAATTTTTGAATAAATGTAAGGGTTAAATCAATGGCAACAAACATGTCAATTTCGGGTAAAAAAAATTAAATGTCATATACTTAGTTCACTTTGTTGAATACACTTTGGTCTAACCTTAGCGACTGCTGCCGACAAGTAAAAAGCTAAAAATGATATCGTATGCAGGATGGATATCAACATAAACCCTTGGACTCAGCAAACCAGTGAAATTTTACAATTCCCGTTAATTTTGAACACCAACACCACACGTATAAATTAAGATTCTATTCCCAAGTAATATCTTCTCAACAAATTTTATATTTCTTGGACTTTCTAATCTTTCGAACCTATAGAAATATCTTAATAATTAATAGAGATTCCATTTATCTATCCGAGTTGATAGCCTCCTTGCAAAGTATACCTCGATGATTGACCAGTTTGTGGACTTCACTCAAATGAAGGTCTATGGAGCAAACATTTTAAAGAAGTAGAACCTAAAGGAGTCGAATTCAAATTCTCTTGTAAGATATTCAACAAACATTTAAGGAGTTAGGGGTAGTTAGGATTTTCAAAAAATCAATTTTTTATATTTTTTTTGCATTTTCGTTAATTTATTTATTTTATTTCATTTTAATATCTTAAAAATATTCTCTGAAAATTTGAAGATGAAAAAAAATGCTCATAAGTGATTAAATGTGTATAATTGCGATTAGTCTGTTCTTATTGGAAAATGGGTTTTGCATTTTCGTCATGTGTAATATCTTAAAAATATTCTCTGAAAACTTGATGTTGATCCGATAACTATTTTCCGGGTTATTCGACAAATAGCAAAAAGCGCTTGGGCACTGCAAAACAATAAATGTGTTTTTCTCTAAACTATGTTTTTTGAACTGATGACAACTGTAACTCGAAAACCGCTCAGTAGATTTTAATGAAATTTCTACAGCTTTTAGAATACATAAAAATCCTGGGCCTGATTGAAGTTTTTTTGTTTTTCATAAATTTCGGTGTTTTTTTTTCGAAAAAAAAATCTTCCAGAAAATCTAAAACAAAATTTTCTGAGGCCGCCATTTTATTAATTTTTGAAAAAAAAAGCTTTAATCAGACCCTGGATTATCTATTTATTAAACTAATTTTTCTTATCCGATTGTTAGATGAATCTCCAAGAGCTTATGATTGTCACCGCAAGGATCTTTTTTTGGAACTGAGTGAACACAAACAGCTATAACTTTGGAAATTATAATTTTTTTTTTCAAATTTTCGTGACTTCAAGTCAAAACATTGTGTAATAATGTCATATTATTATTACTTCTGTAAAATTACATGATTTAATAGCAAAAATCAATTTACAGAAATTTCTAATTTTTTCATGTCTCTGACTACTTGAAAACTTAGATTTCTCGAAGGATCGAAATAAAATCTACAAACATGTATTTACCGATCGGACGATAGGACGACGGATACTAATTTTGTAATGTTAATGGTTCTTCACTTAAAAGGCTAGTTTTGAATAATACTTTAGTACTGACAGTCCTTGGACGATTAGAAACTGAGATCTGTACCGGTTATGTAGACCCGGCATATTTGCAATATTAGTTATATTGCTCATTGTATAGCTATATACTATTCTATACTCATACGTTTTTGAGTTTTTTGACTGGAATATACGTTCGAAGTTTTCAAGGAGAGTGACAATTGACCGACTTAAATGTCATAAATCAAAAAGTATGAAGTGAACTATATACATATATTCACACTAAGTGCGGTCTAAGAAACGGGAGTAGACTCGATTTCATATACTATCAAGAACTCTTACTTCGAGGTTTCACAAAAACAGAGATTTTCAAAAACAACAACAACAGTTACAACGTAACAAACCCAATCGACTTCGGCTGAGCACTTTTTTACAAATATGTAGAATATTATTATTTGAGCACACACATACATATATGTTTTGAGAATGTAAATAACGATTTAATAAAAAAATGATTTGTTACCAAGAGCTCACTAAAAAATTATCAATAAATTGAAAGCAATAAATGCTACCACATAATTAGCGCCGTCTTCTGTGCTATTTTAGAAATTTTAGTTTACATTTCATATACATACATACATATATGCATGAATAATTTATTTATTTATAATGTGTGTATAAATGTCCGGCCGTCTCTTTTTGAAATTATTAAGGTCTTTGCACTTTTTAAATTTAAACATTTCGTAAGAAATATTACTAACAAATGTTTCGGAGAAAAAAAAAAACATAAAATAACAAAGGCACTAAGACAACTCACTAGATATACATATAAACGTATAATGTGTACATATATATGTGTGTACATTTGTATATATAATACACATACATACATATTAATGGATGGACAGATGATTTTTTGCTTCAATGATAAAGTGACCCTGCAGCTTTCTTATGAAATTGTTGACGCCATAGCTAAACACACTGATTGGATTATGCGGTAACAGAGCAAACCCAGTATTTATGACTCACCTGAGACGCTGGAACTGCTGCTGACGGAGAGCTGGAATTCACTGTGGTTAGATCATCTTTGAAATGCACATGCTTTTTAACACTATTACGACGACTGGCACTGGAGATGAGTGAACTTTTGCGACGACCACCGGCATAACGTTCGTAGATCTCCTCGTCGACTATATAATCCGGCACGCGCCAAAATGCAGGACGTTTATATGTTGTGCTCATTTCACTAACGACTGGCCAAAAAACAAAATGCTGACCAGACGCCTCACCTTCAGCACGACCGACACAGTGGCAACGAAATGAGATTTTGTAAACAAAATGAAATATTTCACTACGCTGCGCACTCAGTGTGAGCGTATTTTAAACGGAAAATTAACAATTTTGAGCAATTGGAAAAGAACGCGCAAAAGCAGTACACACCAGTCTACATAATGAGTAAATATACATATGTGGCGTGTATTCAAACATCGCTCTATATGTTGGTTTGCTTGTATGTTTGCATGAAAGAGCAAAATCAAACAAATTCATATTATTTCGCATATTCTCTACAGTAATGTATATGTATGTTTGTACACAGATTTATGAATATATTAAGGCTAATACGCCTGCTTTGATTTCGCATGTATTGTATGAGCGAAAACCACACGCATTTAGTATTAATTTATTTGACTGATTCAACAACAGCAAAATAAGCAAAAAACGGCAAATGATGATCCAGCAGCTGTTGGCGCAATACAAGAGAGAAAACACGGTGGTGGGTGGCGTGCCGAGTGCGCTACTTTCAAGTGAATTGTGCTGCTTGTACTGCCATCATTTGCGGCCGTCAACGCCACTTATGCCTTCATTCCTTACATTGCCAATTTCATATAAATTTCTGCAGACATTGTCAGTGACCTTTGCGGTAGGTAGATTTGTGGCATGTGGCATGGCACTTGTAGGTACTCAAAATGACGTGAAATCATTACATTTATTCACCGTTAACATTTTTTTATTCAAGAATAAATTAATTTTTATATAGATTTGCAATATTTCATACGAAGCAACACAATAGTTAAAAACTATTTAATTAAATCAGCAAAAACTAAATATCATTGGAATTATTTTCTAATTGCTTTTATATCATAGCCAGCCACTGCAGTTACCATAAGACACACTAAGCGTTTACTTTTTGAATTTCTGCAATTGTGGTGCCGATAGTTTCACTTTGCCAGGTATATTTCTAGCCAACGCCTCTTCTTTGATGCTTTTGAGCAAATCTTTTTCGCGTGGACTGCAAGTTTTGTCCTTGGAGAACATGGTTAAGGCAGTTTTAGCAGCACGTCCACGTTTACCGGTGCCTGGTGTGAGTTTTACGCGAAACCTGAGTATAGAGCATGAAATCAGTATATTCAAATTGACTACGAAAATAAAGAAAAGCTAATTCTTACTTGTAATTCTGCAGTGATTGGTAAGGCGCCACCACCGGTATGACGAACAACAATTCATCGCCTTCAAGCGGCTGTCCAGTAAGCGCATCCAACATGGCTACATCGGCACCCGCAGGCATATCATCTGCGTCGTCCATATCGGCTGCCGCTTGGGACGTTTCTTCTTTGCGCGCATAATTTCGCTTTTCCTTTTGCGCATTCTGCATGTTCAACTCCTCTTCGGCCTTTTTGTCGGCTAAATCGATTTTATCTTTGCCGGCGGACTTCAATAACTGCATGCGTAGTTCACGTTCCTCCTCATCTTGATCCTTATATTTGGCCTTCATCTTCTTTAGTTTACCGCGCTGTCCACGCTTCATATTCGAAGCATTCTTTGTGTCTTTTTCTGCGGTATTTTGTTGTTGTTGCCGCAATTCTTTTTGCGTTTTACGCTCCTTTTCTTCTTTCCTCTTTTTGGCGTTTTGTTGTTGTTTTTTACGGGCTGGCGCTGCCGGTATTATAGTAGCTTCTTCCTCCTCTTCCGCCACAACGACTTTCTGTATGGTCTCCGCCTGTTCATCACCTTCGTTAATCGATTCTACAACAGAATCAGTGCGCACCGTAACTCGACCTGTGTCGTGTTCTATTTTGACTTGAGTATCTGGAAAGTTGGTTGAACCGTCTGCTGAATCTGTATCTTCATCATCTTCTTCGACTTTTTCCAACTGCTCTGTTTTTGTAACTCCTTCTGTCTTCTCAATCGATTCTGGCTCTTCGTCTAGGTTTATTTCAACATCTTCATTCAGCCCCAACTGTTTCAAGCGCTGTTCTTGCTCCTCCAGTTCCTGTTGTTCCTCCTCGAAAGTACGCAATTTGCGCTCGCCACGATGACGCTCCACAAAACTATCCTCCAACTTGAAAAGCAGACTTAAACCCATTATCAAGTGACAGGATGGTAGGAAATTCTTCTTGCCACGTATCATGAAACTACCAGTACCCAAGTATTCACCAGAGGGCGCTGTCTTGGTGACTTGATCACTGCGCACCCAATAGGCGTTCGTCACCACTTTGGCGTCCCATGCCACACTGTATGATATTGCCATCGTACCAGCTTCTAGTAGGGTCTTTGGCGGTATCTCAGCTCCGGTTGGATTTCGTATAACCACACTTGAGGCACCTTGTATTTCAGCGTGCACATAAATGTCAGTTGGTCTCATGTAACTGTAAATAAGTATAAATTACACATTAGTAAAAATGTATTTTAGTTAAAATAACTGTGCTGCAATTTACCGTTTCACAATCAGCTCATTTTGTTGCGCATCTCTGCCACCAATAACCAAATAGTTTTCAGAGCTTATAAACCAGTAAAACTTTTCGAACCAATAGACCTTTCGTGCCTTCGAAATGGTGGATATTATGCGTACTTCTTTCAATGTTTGCTGAGTCTTTCGTTCGGCTGATTTTAGCGCTTTGTTTGAAGCATCGATCGTTTTCTGTTCTTTTTTCGCGGCATAGCGTTTTAGGTCATAGTACTTTCTTGCATTTGCCCAAGCTGATAGCGCCAAATCCACATCGACAATTAATGTTGGTAAACCATCAGCGCTATCATCATCATTATCGGAATCATTAGAGTCGTCTTCATCGTTTTTATATGGATCTGACAGACGCAGTGAAATGTGATTAATTTCCAATTTGAGTTTTTTTATTGCGCCAGCTATTGGATCATCATCGGCTTGTGCCTCTTTAACCACTTTTTCAATATCTGGCCATGACATCTGCGATGCAATAAGCGATTGTACAGCCGCTATGGCATGCTCAACTAACTCCTGATTACATGTTATAAGTTCGGCCTTTTGTTTATCAACTTCTTGTGATTTCGTTAAATTTTCCAGACGCTTTGCGTGATCATTCTTAACGTTTGATAGCTTTTTCAAAGCTTCACGTTCTTGCTGTAAAGTCTTCAGATCGATTTTCTGCGCTTCCTGTGTGGAATAAAACTCATCTACAGCCAACATGAAAGTTTCAAATTCTGCTCGCGGTTGTCCTTCGAACTGTGCAAATGGATAGGGATGGTACTCGATATTTTGATAAAAATCTTCTTTTGCATCATCGCCAGTAGTAGAAGGCTTTTCCTCACGTTTTTGTATAATATAACCTTTGGACACCGCAGTGCGGCCTTCGACAAAAATCCTATTAGCTTCCTAAAAAATTATATATATTTACAAATAACTTTCCAAAAGTGTAATTAATTTACTATCTTACTTCTATTGCCTGCACGAGGACTGGCAAATCAGTTTTAATATCAAAATTCCGCATATTTACTGATTTGCCTTCTTTTTTCTTTTGTTTACGCGATTTTTTACCACCACCACTTTCAGCTTGTACATTTTCTGGTTCGAGCGTACTTGCATCTTCTTTCTTTTCAATTATACAATTATCTAGTTTATATTTATGTAGCACATGATCTATTACAGCCGGTCCGAAATCCACCTTCGGCATTAGTAAACGTCGCAAATTGTCACCAGGTTTTGCGTTTTCTATCAAGACACGCACATCACGCTCTGTTAAATCGGTAGCTTGTTCCTTTGCACGATTTGAAGGATATTTTTCACGTACTGCAAATCGTACTTCTTCACCTTCATAATGTGGCCGCAATATATACAAAATTGTAAGTTCATGGTCAGTGAGTATAATGTTGCCTCTATCATACAGCTCGACAATAACATGATATGCAGCTTCGCCCATGCCAAATTGCAAATCTATTATACGATCCATGCCAAGTTGTTCTAACTTTTCCAAGCGTTTGTTTTTGAGATGTTTCCGCAGTTTCATACTGAAGCCCGAAGGCGCAACGTTCTTTGGCCATTCAAAAGCTGTTGTATGAAATCGTATGCCGGATTCAATTAAGAGCACTGTTTTACTTTCGCCACCTTGAAATCGTATCAAATATGTCTTGTTGTCGATGTCATAGATTTGATTTACGCGCTGTCCAACCAAACTGTGTGTAATGAAAGTTAGTACGGAGATGATTCATATTATTTTATCTAAAACTTACCGCTGCAACTCAGCGACACCGCAAACTATGTCGTATGTGTTAAAGCGTGTTTTCATTGTGCTAATTTGTCTTTTCTGAGTTTTGTTATTAGCTAAAAATACAATAATTAACTAAAAAAAACTATTAAACTCCTTGCAAATATCAACTGACACGTTTCCTGATGTCTTCGATTACTCAGCTGATCCTAAGAATATGGTAGTGCCAGATAATTTTAATCACAAGAACTTCAAAATCTTTTATCAACTATATTTGCAATAATATTCTTATTGATGTAAAGCTATTTATATAGCAATTGCAGTACTATTATTATTATATATGTACATGCATAGATATATACAGAAATTACGCGAAATTCATCAGGTATTACAAATACAAATTGCTCTACAGGGTGACCCACTCGCTGCCCGCAATAAAAAGGGCATCATTGATGTGGCAACTTTTTCGTTGCTGCTTTTGATAGTAAAGCAGCTGCTACATAGCTCGCGTATCCGAATGCGAATGCGAAAGCGAAAAATTGCGCTTGACTGCGTATATCTCGAGCAACTCCATAAATGCGCTTTTGAATGCGTTGACAGCTGTGTACAAGGTGATACACATACACACTTTTTATTTGCGAGTTTGAAAACGACCTAAATAATATGGACGGCGATTTTAAGTTTTTATTGATTTTTATAATCAGTGTACATAGAAAACCAGGAATTAAGCAACGGAATGAAAATTTAAACTGTCTACCTTGTTTATTAAAACTTCATCACCCCTAATCTTTAAAAATTAATTTAAATATTTGATAAATATATTGTTAATAAATTAATAAATATTATATTTCCCAAAATACTTATATTGTATCGAAGAAAACGAGCTTAAATAATTAAAACATACAAGATTGTAAGTAACATAATGTTGGTTGCTATTCTTAAGAATGTGAAGGTTGCTGTGTTAGCGCATGAAAGTTGAAAATTTTCAACTTCTGTGCGTTTTCGAATCCGAGTTCGAATTTCGGAGCGTTGGTTGCGAAAACATGCGAAAGCTATGTAGCTCATCTCATAAGAACATGTGTATTCAACTCAACTGTCAAACGTTCGCATTCGCATTCGCGAGCTTTGTAGCAGCTGCTTAATTCGCTGAGTACTTATGTATGTTTTGGTTCTTCATTCGTCAGCTGTAATCTAATGACACCTGCAGCAAAAATCTGTAAAGAATTATAACAAAACATCTCTTTAAAAACAACGCCTCCCCCTATAGGAAATATAAGTGAAAGTTAAGGTTTTCGTATATGAAGATATTAAAATTTTATTTTAATGTCGATGTTTAAAGCACGGTATGTATCTACTATATATATTTTCAGCCACAAAATAATCTATTTATATATTTTATTATCAAAGTGTTAAAGAATTTGAGGACGCACTGGAGGGTCCTGAAATTGACATAAATGCACTGCGAAACCTTTGTTTTTATGGTAAGCAGCAATTTACATATCCCATTTTAAGAATACGAATAAATATTTGGATATTTCTAGGAATACCCGACATTGGTAGCTTTAGAGCAACTTGTTGGAAAATTCTTCTCGGTTACTTAGGACCGAAGCGAAGCACATGGACTGAAACGCTAAGCAAAAAACGAGCTTTGTATAGACAATTTATAGAAGAATTAGTACTGCCACCTGGTCTAAATGGAAATGACAATCAAGATAACACCGATTCAGGTCTTAGTGATCATCCCTTATGTGAGGGGCCTGAAAGTGCTTGGAACACATTCTTCCAAGACAATGAATTTCTATTGCAAATCGACAAAGATGTTAGACGCTTATGTCCAGATATATCATTTTTCCAACAAGCCACTGAATATCCTTGCGACATTGTGGTACATAGCAAAGGTGAACGTAGACTGCATCAACGTGTTGTACCGACTGTGCTAAGCTCAGCGAATGTAGAGCGCAAGGGTTTAGGTATTACAAAGGTAAGCGACATATATCCATGATGTCATTTATGCATAAATAATTGTATAAAACCACAAACTAACATTTGGCACGTATATTTCTTGTTTATGTATGCTTTTCCGCTCTTATTGTATAATAAGTAGCAGGTAATTATGAACTCTTAATCATTTCTACCACACTCAAAGTCTATTTGTGGCTAATAACCTTCCTAATTGTAGATAAATCTTATAACAAAGCGTTCCAATGAGAATTACATGGCAATGGAGGAAGGACTGGAAGCGCATTGGGAAGTAGTGCAACGCATACTCTTCCTTTATGCTAAACTAAATCCAGGGCAAGGCTATGTGCAGGGCATGAATGAGATTGTCGGTCCAATATATTATATTATGGCCTCCGATCCTGATTTGGAGTACAGAAGTAAGTTCTATTTTTAAGAGAAAGAGAGAGCGAGTCACTTAACACAAACAAAATTTGTTTCTTCTTCTTTAGAATACGCTGAGGCAGATTGCTTTTTCTGCTTTACCGCATTGATGAGTGAAATTCGTGATTTCTTCATAAAAACGCTCGACGATTCCGAGGGCGGTATTAAATTTATGATGGCAAAATTGGCTAACATGCTTAAAGAGAAAGATCCCGAAGTGTTTAATAAATTAAAAGAACAAGAACTGCATCCACAGTACTACAGTTTTAGGTAAAAGAGAATTTATAAATTTTTAATTTAAATATAAAAATATAACGAATTTGTTAAATATAATTTAGATGGATAACGTTACTGTTATCACAAGAATTTCCACTACCTGATGTGGTGCGCATATGGGATTCAGTTTTCTCCGATGAACACCGTTTCGAATTCTTGATAAGAATATGCTGTGCAATGATTTTGTAAGTTTTTCTCAAATTATTTATAACCCTTCACAATACTCTAACTTTTGTCATACATACACATTTGTTAAAGCCATTTTCAACCACTTCACTCCCCGATTTCATACTCAACTCATATTCCAGATTAGCTACCAATCATTTGACATTTCATTGTTGATTTAAAATATTTACCAAAAATTATAATTAAAAAATATTTTGCTATTCCGCAATAATTTCAGAATACAACGCGATCTCATACTGCAAAATGACTTTGCATCAAACGTTAAACTGTTGCAAAACTATCCGCCTATTGATATCAACATAGTCTTATCGCATGCAGTATCTTTAAATGGATAATATAGACCGCCTGATTTATAAACTAAAATGTTATACACATCCCAAGCCAATTTTTACACGCCACTATTTAAGGCACCACTAGTTATAACACAAAAATTACACATTTCTAGCATTTAAGAGCCTTCGTTTATAATTTATATACTCGGATTTATAGTTACTATACTATATATGTATAACTCAAATCATTTTATTCGAAATGTTCATTTAATATATATATAAATATTTATCTTTTTAATATATTTTTTACCCGACGAACAAGTTATGAAAAATGAACAATTATTGAATAGGAGATAGGTAGGAATTGCATTAAGCGGTGGGTGATCTGGGAGGTGTTTGTATATTTAAGAATGCCGCAAGTGATTCTTGAAAGATTAAATAATTATATAATGGACTGCAATATTAAACAAGTAAGGAAGGGCTAAGTTCGGGTGTCACCGAACATTTCAAACTCTCGCAATTTATTTATTTAAATTTATTAATATAACAAAAAATTTTACTCACATATTTGGCATATATGTATATGGTATAAAGTCCATTGAAAGTTTGAAAACCCTAATATTAAGTATATAGGAGATAGATGAAGTTATGAGTCGATTTCATACATTGTTGGCACGGAGACATATATCTGATATCTGAGAGACTTAACTATAATTTCGGTAAAAAATTTGTTAGAAGTCCTGAGGTACTCATATTCGATATACATATAGGGTCTTGAAAACTCATGGAACGATTTCGACGATTTTTAGAAGGGCGATGCCACTTTTTAAATGCAGTATTTTTGCAAAGTTCTGTTCTGATATCTTCACTCGAACTAACTTTATACATTGTAAAGTAAACTATTCAGATCGACTTCAAAGTTCTGGTATATGGAAAGTAGGCGTGGTTGTGAACCGATTTGGACTATTTTCACAACATATCATTGGGATAGGAAAAGATTATGAACCGAATTTCATTAATATTGGTTGAGTAGTTTCGGAGATATGATCTTTGATCCATAAGTGGGCGGTACCACGCCCATTTAAAATTTTGTATACCATTTTGAGTGTAGCACTTCTGTACCATTGTACCATCTTTATAATGAAATTTAAGGCTTCTGATGGTTTTCCTTACTGAATTAAAGCATTTTTAGTAGTTTTCAACATAACTTTTGTATGGGAGGTGGGCGTGGTTATAATCCGATTTCCTCCATTTTTGGACTGTATAAGGTAGTACCTAAAAGAAATGACTCTAGAAAGTTTCCTTGATATAGCTTTAGTAGTTTACGAGATATGTACAAAAAACTTAGTAGGGGGCGGGGCCACGCCCACTTCCCCAAAAAAATTACATCCACATATGCCCTTCATAGTGCGATCCTTCATACCAAATTTTACTTCAATAGCTTAATTTATGGCTGAGTTATAGCCTTTTATGTTTTCGGTTATTGCCATTTTGTGGGCGTGGCAGTGGCACGATTACGCCCATCTTAGAACTTAACCTTCCTATGGTGTCAAAAAATACGTCTTCCAAGTTTCATCAAGATATTTCAATTTTTACTCAAGTTACAGCTTGCACGGACGGACAGACATACATCCGGATTTGAACTTTACTCGTCACCCTGATAATTTTGATATATATAACCCTGTATCTAACTCATTTAGTTTTAGGACTTACAACCAACCGTTATGTGAACAAAACTATAATACTCTCGTAGCAACTTTGTTGCGAGAGTATAAAAAAATTAATAAAAACACCGCATTGTTCAATATCTTTTATACAAAATATATTCTGGGACCCTGCCCTATATTTATTCACTAAAAGTTATTATTAGCAGACATATTTGAACAGTTAATTTGCATTTGCTATTTACGAATTACGAATTACGGTACAAATACGCGTTACAATACACACATCAATTTTCGAAAAAAAAAATACATCACTCATCCGTTCTCAGTCCGTTTTCACTGCTTAGTCGCGTTGTCATCTACTTTTTGATATTCAATTTTGGCGCTGTATCTTTGCATATGGTCTGTGCTATAAACTCAATTAAAGTGCGTGTTGGTCTGCCAGCCATACCTTTGCGTATATACTCAAACATTTTACCATTGGTTACCATGACGTTAGTGGCATCCTAAAATTTAAGGAATTAGAACAAATAAAGCTTAGGAAATCATTATAAGCGCTTACAATATGCATCCATTGTCCACATGGTACAAACTCTCTCAAGAAAGCAGCAGCTTTGCATGGACGCCCACCACGTCCTTCACCGTAATTTTGCACATCGCTCGCTGCACCTGCCGTTACTTGTTTGGTATAGAAATTCCATAAGGGGAAACGCCACACTCGATCACCGGTATGCATGCTGGCATGTTTGATTTGCTGCCAAAGTATTTCTGAATTCGTGAAGATACCGCTGGCGGCTTCATCGAGCGCGTTACGCATCATTCCCGAAGTAGTACCTATGTCCACAATGAACTTGGGACAAAAGTTTTGCGCGTACAAGAGCGCATCGGCCAGCACCAGCACGTCCTCATGATCTGTACCCTGAACTTCAATACTTTTGCCATTCATAGCTTTGGTAACATCACCGGGTCGGAAGGAATTGCAGCCCATAACATTTTCACAAAGTGGTATCAGACCTCGTATGTTCACCTATTAAAAATAAGAAGTGACAAACTTTATCCATCAGACAAACATTAGGTTGAATTTTTTCAAAATTGATTGCTTACCGGCAAACGTAAGCCCGCAATGGCTCTACATGCAGCCACAACTACTGCAGCGCCAGTCATGTCGCCACGCATATGCACTAATTCCTGTAGCCTCTTTAAGCAGAGACCACCACAATCGTAGGTGATGCCTTGTCCTACCAAAACTATTGGACGCTCTTCAGCAGATGTTCCATAGTAGCTTAGCTCTAGAAAAATTGGTGGTTCACAGGAGGCCTTTCCAACGGCTAAGAAAGCGTGCATCGACTGAGATTCTGCCCAGCCTTCCACCTTTACTTCGACATTTACACCCGACTTACATAGAACCTCGACAACCGTTTGTGCAAATGCAGTGGGTGTGAGCAAGTTCGAAGGCATTTCTTGCAACTGACGTGTTAGATTTTGTGCAGCCGCCTTTTGCAGACCGATTCGCCAACCTTCAATATCACATAACTCATCCTTGTGTGTATATAAATCTATTGCCGGTACCATTATGCGACGTTTTATTTCCTTTAGCTCTTGATAGGCCCATATGCCAAGTGCAGCACCCTCGGCAGCCGATTCGGCATGACCACAGTTCTCAATCTCAATTTTTGCGGTGTCAAGAAACGCCAACTCCATACATGCTCTGGCCACAGATCGACGTATCGCCTCCTTTTGTTCGTCAAGCACCTCATACGAGTTATAACCCAAACACTCCTTACCTAAACCCACAACGGCCACGGCTGAGTAGTAGGGTACTTTTTCCGGTTCAACAGCGAATAAGATACGCGCTTCACCACGTTTCGGCATTGGACCCGACATGCGTAATACCTCCAACAAACGGCCCGCTGTCTTTTGTACATTATACCGCCAGGCAGACGGTGTCAAGACACCCGCATCTGTCTTGTCGTCCTCGTCGGCATATACGCCAAGCACCAAACCACGTGACGGTGGATCAGCGCATATTTCGGTTTGTTGCAATTGCAACAATTGATTTATAGCCGGCGAGACATACGTACGTAGCTGCGGCAGTATGCGGGTAACAGATTTAAAAACATTGCCGAATGATTTGGGACGCAGTAGACCAAACATTGTGATCGGCTTGAGTATACAGATAAAAAAAAATCCTATTAAAAATAATCGCGAATATTTTTATTAAATAGATTTACATATATTTTTAAGCAAGAAAATTTTATTTTAAAAAATTCTACAAATAAATTTTCTCTATGTATAGTCGATTGGAAATATTTCGAGTTACTGGCTAGTAAAGTTTTGCATCGTTTCGAAAAGAGGTACATTTGTAATATACTCAATGAATCTTTTGTAAGCATAAAGTGTGCGCGTCGCGTCCGAAGCATAAAGATTGGTCCGTATCATGTCCCTTATTACTACTTCTACTTCTTACTGATCTAAACAGCCTTTGGACGGATCAATTCGGGCTCAACTCCAGTATCGTAGAGCCGGCTTGACTTGACTTGCGGTTTGTTCCATCATTTCCTTGCTACCATCGGAATATTATTACAACGACAGAAGTAAATTTGTTCTAGCAGTTTTAGAAATGCTCAAGGATATACTAATTTAGTCCACACAAAGTCCACACCTTGTATATATCAAAATGATAAGAAGGATTAGGGATAATTTGTATCTCATGTACAAATATCCAGGTTCGTTTAATCTTGACTATTAAAAATCGGTCGTCTTGCGAGATTTATTCATAAAGTGTTTGTGATGATCTTTCACTGTTAGGTAAGACAACGGTTCCTAATTATACAAAGGCCTATATACCGGATATTCCATCACTTAATATACCGTGGGTTGGGAAGATAGATGGAATAGGGTCATATCTCTTCAGAGACACCATATTACAAATGTTCCGATTTCACACTATTAAGTTGTCTTCAAAGAGGTTATCTCATATACATAAATTATTAATGAGATAATTACTCAAAATCCGACATCCGAGCTTCATCTCTTTTCCGATGAACTATTTTTATACTCTCGCAACAACAAAGTTGCTAGAGAGTATTATAGTTGTATATTACGGTTGTTTGTAACACCCAAAACTAAACGAGTTAGATATAGAGTCATATATACCAAAGTGATCAGGGTGACGAGTAGATTTGAAATCCGGATGTCTGTCCGTCCGTCCGTCTGTCCGTCTGTCCGTCTGTGCAAGCTGTAACTTGAGTAAAAATTAAGATATCTTGATGAAACTTGGCACACTTATTTCTTGGCACCATAGGAAGGTTGCTTTCGAAAATGAGCAAAATCGGACCACTGCCACGCCCACAAAATGGCGAAAACCGAAAACACATAAAGTGCCATAACTAAGCCATAAATAAAGTTATGAAAATGAAATTTGGAACATAGGATCCCATTAGGGAGGGGCACATTTGGATGTAATTTTTTTGGGGAGGTGGGCGTGGCCCCGCCCCCTACTAAGTTTTTTGTACATATCTCGCAAACCAATAGAGCTATATAAACCAAACTTTCTGGAGTCGTTTTTTTTAGCCACTTCCTAATACAGTTCAAAAATGAAAGAAATCGGATCATAACCACGCCCACCTCCCATACAAAAGTTAGGTTGAAAATTACAAAAAGTGGGTTAACTCACTAACGAAAAACGTCAGAAACACTAAATTTCACATAAGAAATGGCAGATGAAAGCTGCATTCAGATCTTTTTACAAAATGGAAAATGGGCGTGGCGTCGCCCACTTATGGATCAAAAACCATATCTCAGGAACTACTAGACCGATTTCAATGAAACTTGGTTTGTAATAGTTTCTTTACATTCCAATGATATGTTGTGAAAATAGGCCAAATCGCTTCACAACCACGCCTACTTCCTATATATCAGAACTTTGAAGACGATCTGAATCGTTTACTTTACAATATATAAAGTAAGTACTAGTGAAGATATCGGTGCAGAACTTTGCACAAATACTATGTTAATAATGTGGCAGCCCCATTCTAAAAATCGCCGAAATCGGACCATAGGTTTTTAAGACCCCATATATCGAACACGAGGACCTCGGTGCTTCTAACCTAATATTATGGTTTCCAACTTTCAATGGACTTTATACAATATATAAGACGAATATGTGGGTCAAATTGTGTATTATATAATATAAATAAAGTTAAATAAATAAATTGCGAGAGTATAAAATGTTCGGTTGCACGCGAACTTAGCCTTTCCTTACTAGTTATTATAATTTTTTATTAAAATCTCTATACATTTCACAAACCTTATGATCCTTAAAAGTATTTAAAGGTCAACTTCATTTGAATGTAGTCTTTTTTTACTTCAAGTATCGCTGCATTCTCGCTCTATCTTTCCAATAACAACTTGGTGATCTCTTACATTTACGACTAATTCTATATTAGGTTTAAGAGGCCACTGCAAAGCTCTTCCATTGTTGATTAGAGTGTTTGAGAATTGAGAGAATTTGAGAGATTGTTTCAAATGAGGCCTTGGAGCTATTATACTAACGGATCAACTAAAATACCGATATCATTCTATGCTCAATGCGGGACTTATTTCTATAGAAAAGAAATATACAAAAGGACTGACTTTCTGAAGCTTAATCTACAAAGGTTCTTAACATACTTATAGCTAAAATGGTCTGCATCCGTAAGGAGCGATCGCGATGAATTCAAGATCTCTATACTTCTTTTTCTAATATAAGTAAAAAAAACAAGACCAGTTTATGTTTTAAAATACATATCGTATTAGAATGTATGTTACCATTTTTATAACAAAATTGTGTTCTTTGAATATAATTATATGATAATGGTATTAGATGGCTAAGTCTGTGACAGAAGTAGCATTGTTTAACGAAACGACGTAGCTCAAACAGCTTGACGCGCTTCCGTAGTCTCACGATCACCTACTTTTTTTGCTTCAATTTTGGCGCTGTATCTTTGCATATGGTCTGTGCTATAAATTCAATCAATGTGCGTGTTGGTCTGCCAGCCATACCCTTGCGTAAATACTCAAACATTTTACCATTGGTTACCATGACGTTAGTGGCATCCTAAAGTTTAGGAAAATATATCTGTGTTAACAAAAACAAATTGGGAAATTTCCAATAAACGCTTACAATATGTATCCATTGTCCACATGGTACAAACTCTCTTAAGAATGCAGCCGCTTTACATGGACGTCCACCACGTGCAATACCATAATTTTGCACATCGGTCGCTCCACCAGCTGTTACATTCCTCGTATAGTAATCCCATAAGGGAAAACGCCACACCCGGTCACCAGTATGCATGCTGGCATGTTTGATTTGCTGCCAAAGAATTTCCGAGTTAGTGAAGATGCCACAGGCAGCTTCATCGAGCGCATTACGCATCATTCCCGAAGTAGTACCTATGTCCACAATGAACTTGGGACAAAAGTTTTGCGCGTACAAGAGCGCATCGGCCAGCACCAACACGTCCTCATGATTTGTACCTTGAATTTCGATGTATTTTCCATTCATTGTTTTAGTGCAATCGCCGGGTCGGAAGGAATTGCAACCAATTACATTTTCACACAGCGGTATCAAACCTCGTATATTCACCTAGTATTATCAGAATTACAATATATGTATATAGTGTACACGAACAGTTTAGGTCGCATGCGTTGCTTACCGGTAAACGTAAGCCCGCAATGGCTCTACATGCAGCCACAACCACTGCAGCACCAGTCATGTCGCCACGCATATGCACTAATTCCTGCAGCTCCTTTAAACAAAGACCGCCGCTGTCATAGGTGATACCTTGTCCCACCAAAACTATTGGACGCTCCTCGGATGAAGTTCCATAGTAACTGAGTTCGAGGAAAATCGGTGGTTCACAGGAGGCCTTACCAACGGATAGGAACGAATGCATTGACTGCGACACCGCCCAACCTTCCACCTTCACTTCGACATTCACGCCTGACTTGCATAGGACTTCGACCACCGTCTGCGCAAAAGCAGTGGGTGTAAGCATATTAGAAGGCATTTCCTGCAGTTGTCTGGTTAAATTTTGTGCTGCCGCCTTTTGCAAACCAATGCGCCAACCTTCAATATCACAAATCTCATCTTTGTGCGTGTACAAATCTATGGTCGGTATGCTAATGCGATTCTTGGGATCCTTTAACTCCTGATACGCCCATATGCCCAGTGCAGCGCCCTCTGCAGCCGATTCAGCATGACCCAAATTTTCAACCTCAATGCTGTATGTGTCGAGGTAAGCCAACTCCATGCAAGCATTTGCCACAGATCTACGTATCGCCTCCTTTTGTTCGTCAATCACTTCGTATGAGTTATAGCCCAAACATTCCTTACCTAAACCCACAATGGCCACGGCTGAGTAGTAGGGTATCTTTTCTTGTTCGATTGCAAATAAGATACGTGTTTCGCCACGCTTCGGCATTGGACCCGATCTGCGCAGTACATCCAACATACGGCCGCCAGTTTTTTGCACATTATATCGCCAGGCAGACGGTGTCAAAATACCTGTATCGTATTTATTCTCCTCATCGGCATAGACACCCAATATTAGGCCACGTGTAGGTGGATCCGCACATATCTCGGTTTGTTGCAACTGAAGTGTCTGGTTTACCATTGGCGAGGTGTATGTACGGAGTTGCGGTAATATGCGTTTTATAGTCTGGGCAACATTGCCGAACGATTTGGAACGTAAAATACTAAACATTGTGATTAACTTGTGTGTAGAGATGCAGTAAACTCGTAGTAAATATAATCGCGAATTATTTTTATAAAAGATTTCTAGTTTTATTAAGCAAGAAAATCGTACGTTAAAAATGCTACAAATAAATTTTCTCTATGTGTAGTCGATTGGAAATATTTCATATTAACTGCTAGTGTAATATTACTGACTGAAACGGATTTTTATGAAGTAAATGAAGCGTTCTTTGCCATAAAGTGTGCAAAAGAGCAGAGAGCGAATTTTGTAACTAGCCACAGCTTAGGATACATAATATTAAGTTACTCTGTATGTTACGCACGATTTTGGCATATCTCAACTTAGTTTTATTTCTTAAATTTTTATGGAAACTCTTCAATGTTGGACCGAAGGTCACATAGGAGACCGAAAATAAAAGAGTCAACCAGAAATAGAGTACATAATTCATTCAACAGTAGATAAAAATATGCAAGTTATAACACATTGCAATCCAGATGGAGGGTAGTTGAAACATAAAAGCTCCTACGTTCGTTTCCTATAACCTTCGTTGTAGTAAGGAATTAGGCCAGTCTAGGGTTAAGAAAAAACGATACGTAATGTATACTTCTTATAAGAGTAGTGTGGATAGTGTAGTGAAAACAGTTCAAACCTATTGTAGAAGAATTCGGCTCGGTGGTGATATAGTAGATATAGTAGTTGGAGGGTCGCTAATATTGGTATGAAAATAGAATTGTTTTTAACAAAAGAACTATACGAATAGGGTTATATAAAATAATATTTATTTATAATGTAAGGTGGACCATTAGTTTGATTTGACGCCATGATGTCACAGCTGTAATTAGCGAAAAAAAACACTTTTTTACGAGGTGTCTGCAGAGATCGACGATAAATCCGTTATTCCTCGCTATTTTTCGATAAAACTTTTTTTAATTATCCTTCAAATGTTGTACTTTCATATAATAATAAGTAAAATAAACCTACAGCAATAATTTTTTCTAAAAAAATTCATGAAAAAAGGTCTTTTTTCGACGAAACAAACCTTACCCCCTCTATTTAGTTTTATAACCCTTTCAGACCAAGGGATATTTTTCTTAATAATTTCGCATTAGACGTTGGAATATAATTTTTTTTGTAAATACATATATGCCAAAATTAACCTGAAAAACGCTTCCAAAGTGTCCTTTTTTAAAAACAGGACATCGCACATTTGTGGTATCTAGGTTATAAGCTGTAAAATAACCCCTCAAAAATAATACAGGATCATTCTTCAAATTTTTTATTTAACTCATCAATCATCTGAAATTGAAGACCAGTGGCCATAGCGATCATAACGTATGTCATCAGGTGCATTATGAGGTCGATATTTGGTTTCGTAAAAGTCTTCAGGCAATTTAAAGTGTTCAACCTGATCTTCGAGCTTCGAAGTAAGCTGCTAGTACAGTGTCAAGCTCCATTTTGAATGTTAAAAATGACTTGACTTTCGACTTTGGTAGTCCGGAAATCTTGCAGTCTCCTCTGTATTCCATCCATGAATTATAGATTGCCAGATCAAGAAAGTGAAAAAACACCTTGACAGTTCATTTCTTTGTCTTCATTTTAATTCTGTAATATTCGAGCATTTGATCACACAAATCAGTCCCTCCCATAATCATGTTATAGTTTTCAATTACTGAAGGTATTTCAACGGGCAACCGGCGTTCCAGATTTCTATTCCACCTCTCAACTTCACCAACGGGGTCCCTTCCACATTTACTTGAAGCAACTATAACCGCTTTTGTATCCTTCCATTTCACAAGAGCTACGTTATTATTATTTATAAACAAAGACAACAATCAATACAGCTTGATTGTGACTCTCCAAACCCGTGAAATTTTACAATTCCCTCTACTTTCTGAACACACCAGGCACAATACCAACTCTGGCATTAGAAAATATTTATATTTTTCATTGAAAACCCAATCAATTCACTACCAACACCAAATAAATTTTACACATCATTTTTTTTGGAAATAATTGTTGTCTATATATTTATCATTTACCATTTTGTTTACTAAAAATACAGAGAATATTAGATATTTCATGAATATACAGATTTAATTTATTATAGAGTTCTTTGTTGTTTATGATTTTTGTTTAAATGTTTCCTCTTTAATATTGTAAATATTTCAATGATTTCTCAAAAAGATTTGCACGAAAAAACAGTTTCCTCACTACTACATATTATTAGCATTATTTATTTATATATGTATTTTACTTCATTTTATTTATTTATTTGTTTTTGTTAAAAAAAGCATTTATGGCAAAATTTGCCCATTGTACGCATACATCCACCAAATAATTTATTAGTAACCACAGCGTATTCAAATTCTGAGTATTTCTTTATATTGTATGTGTGTGTGTGTGTTGCTTTTACAATTTCACTTTAAGGTAAATATTATTTATTTTATTTATGCCGTTATGTTATTTATGTCATCTTTTGCATATTTTTTTTTCAAGTACAAATACGAGTACATATGTATGTATGTATGTAGTTTAGTTAGTTAGTTTTTTATGTAAATATAATAATTATTTATGTAGTTGCCATATTTTTGACTAATTCTCTAATAAATACTGTACGAGTAAATGGCATTTATATATATGTATATTAGTATTAGTAATTTAATTATTGAAATAAAACATTAATTTCATTTAAATTTATATTTATGCTACCACTAGATTTTTCTTACTTTCTTTTTTTTTGTTTGTTTATTTTTTCACACACTAACAATATTTAATAAATATTAATTATTTAATAAATTGTTTATTGTTCTTATAAAGATTTCACAGTTATTCATGTACAAATTACACACTCGTGTATGCATGTCTACACACCATTTACTATATTTTGTAGGGCTACATATACATACATATATTTACAGGATCATACTAATAAATATTAGTCTATAATTGATATTTTCTATAATGAATATGTGTGTAGGTATGTGTGCGTAAACATGCATACAAAAATGCCAAATTTGTTTTCAAGTCTAGAACAGTATTAATTAAGCTAAATAAAAATAGATAAACTTCCATAAACAGCACATAAGCAAGCTTCTTTATTTTAAATATTAAAATCTCAAAGTTTTTATTTTCTTAAAAATTAGTTAATTTCGTAAATTTATTAAAATAGTAAGTCTTTTTAATTTTTGAATAAAAAATATAGTTTTCCAAAGTTTACAATGAGTACAAAATCCGTTAGCGCTCACCCATGAACCGTACGTGAGCGTTATGAGCAATTTCACGAGTGTTTTAAGTGTTGAGCAACAATGTGGCGCACATGAGTGAGCAAAATTGAGCAATTACGAATTTTGTACGTTACAAAAAAAATAAATTATAATTTAATAGTTGAAAAACGATAAAATACTAAAATTAGTTTCACTCAAGGCATATTAAAGAGTTTAGTAGCAGCAGAGTTGCAATTTTAATTTTTGTTTTAATTTTTTATTGATTTATAATATATCGTTATGCAAATTTTGAATAAAAAACAATTATATTCTTTTGTCAATTTTGGAAATTCCAGGAAAACAAAAAAACAACATATATTTTTTGCCCCCCCCAACTGCCACATACTCAATGTGCCTCCTTACTACTTAATACATTACTCTCTTCACATACAATTTCCACTTAAAGTAAGGGGTTAGAGAGAGGTACGTAGAAAATATTTAAAATATTCATTTAGTGTTTATATGTAATTTTGATTTTCTTGCAACAAATACAATAAAACTTGCCTTCGTTATATACCGACATACGAGTACATACGAGTTTGGATATGTTAAAGTTTTTGAACTACTTTATAAAGGAATCTGCAATGGTTTAAAATTAATGTAGTTCATTAGTAATTTTTCTTTTATTTTCTGTCTCTAATTTAAAACTTTTACGGTTAGTTGTACTTCAAGTTCAAAGTTAAAACTTTTGTTGGGCTTGCTATTGGATATGTTTGATGCGACGTCTGCTACGATGGTGGGTTTTGGTGTATGGTCTAATACCGCCGTTAACTGTGTGCAGTAAGTAGTTTCTACTTGAGTATTGAGTATTTTTGTGTCTACATATGTATATACATATGTTTGCATGTGTGTACAAATGTACAGTATGTTCAAGAAGTTACTGGAATCAAATTTCTCATTATCGAACAGCAAAGTCTCAGAACGAGTTTGGAAAAGTATTGATATGATTTAAGGCAGACAAAGTAGTGAACATGCCGAAAATAAAGTGATTATTTGCGTTGTATTTTTATTTTAAATAAATTAATAAAAAATTTCTTCATTTTTTAATTTTTTCATAAATTTTTTTATTTTTTTTTTACTAAAAAATAATAACTGTTTTACCATTAAAGTTCACAACCCCACAATTATCAACTTCTCGCAAAGTTACTCTCTCCGTGTGAAAACTATATACATGTATTTATCAAAATACTACACGAGTAATTGTACTCCCAGTGGTCTTTGCCATACTTATACGAATAATGCAAAAGTCCAGGAACTTTTTGAACATCTACCACTGTATGCACATGTATACATATCCACATACATGCAATAAAAGTTGCATTACTCTGCAGCCGAGTCGTAAAAGAATGAAATGCAATAATACCAACTGTATTAACAAAGGAAACTCAGTAAAAAGTTAAGCGATCATAGTTCCGCTTAATAAAACAGAAAACGACACGCTTGCAAAGGAATGCAACGTTATTTTCGTATATTTGCGTGACTATTAATACAATCTAGTCAAAGTTCTAACCGGAAATTAAGTATCGCACAAAATTAATAAAAAATTTAATAAAATTTTGCTTAAAGTTAAAGCGAACTTCTCCTACTATTTTTGGAGTTTTTTGATACCTTAAGAAAGTTTCTTAAATGGCCACCGAAGTGGAAATGAGTTTTTATATAAAACTGCAAGGATTGGATTCAGCTAGTTTTCTAATTTTCGTTTTAGTCTCGAAAATAACTTGAACAGACGATCCATTGAGATGATATTGAGATACCCCCAAACAGCATGAAAAAAATCGTGCCAGGCTTTAGCTTAAGTTTCAAGTCAATTTGGGTGTGGCAATTAAACAAATAAACCGTTCTGACTCTTAAAAGTCTTTAATTCCATATTAGATCTTTCTAAAAATTATAGCCTTAAATGTCTGGAGTAACTTGCTCTTCTCAAAACAGGATCTTGTTCAACCTCATATTACATTTTAAGTAAAGAGTACTATATTAAATTTTCATAAATAGCCCGTCATCGATTGTTTCAAAGCTCAAATTTCAATTTTAAGAGTTTTTGGAGTTTATTTTAAGGTCAATTCATGTTCTAAAATGCTTTAAAAATTGTAAAAAACTATATAATAAAAAAAGGTGCGTGGAGTCCTTACGCGCGGAAGAAGTTATACTTCTTAGTGATATTCCAAGGAATGCATATCATTTTGTATGAAAGAAAACTAGCGAGAGGGAAAGGGTTCTGACGGATTGATATCTATAATATTTACAATTGGATTATGATAACTAAAATTCGATATGAAATGTCTTACATTCATTTTATCTATATTTCTCGCGAATACCGCATCAATAGTCGTACCTCCTTTTGTCGTAGGATCATTTTTTCCATTGATCATTTCGAATGAAAATTTCGCTCTGAGGAATGCCAGTAATGGTTCAGCTTCTGGCAATGAGAAATTTACATTGAAATCTCCCGCAAGGAGTACCGACATCATTTCTTATATGCCACAAGACAAATTAGAAATGAAGTTCATAAACCTCATGCTGTCAGATAAAACGATATACCTCCTCATCGTGGGTGCTAATACTTTCGATTTGCAAAGAAAGTAAATGAAGACTGACTACAGAAATGATCCTGTGAAGTATAGTCTTAACTTTTCAACGGCCAACGCAGAGTATTTCAACCAAAAGTCACACAAAATAGTTGAGAATTTGCAGAAATGAAACAGAAACGAAAGAAAAATAATGCGCAAGCATACAATCATACATATGCGTACACATGTGAATATGTCACCAACCAAAATTTTAAACATTGTTCTACAAAAAAAAGAATTGCTCAAATAGCATAAGCATTGCAAGGTCTTTAAGTTCTCTGCTTT
The DNA here is from genome assembly GCA_031772095.1 of Zeugodacus tau. Taxonomy (NCBI): domain Eukaryota; kingdom Metazoa; phylum Arthropoda; class Insecta; order Diptera; family Tephritidae; genus Zeugodacus; species Zeugodacus tau. The sequence continues at coordinate 51,429,272 of CM062653.1, read as the reverse complement.
ACTCTCATTCACACTCTCTCTCGCGTTAATTGTTCAACGCTATTTCCTCTCCACTGAAGCGTTAAACAATTATCGCAACCTTTTCCGAAGTCGTATAAGAAGTATAACTTCAATAATGCTTAAAAATGATACTAAGCTTTCATTATTTCCGGATAGAACGTTTGAAAAATATACCCAGGTTTCAGTTAAGGATTCGAAATTAGTTTGTGGTACAAATACAAGAACATATACATATTTTTGTTAACAGTTATTTACAAGCAATTTGAAATTATATTATACTATATTATTATATTGTAAGTCGCTCTAGAATCATATTTGTTTTTAATATATAATATGTACCTTAAGGAGGTTCTTAAAAATCAAAATTAATAATTTTTTGTCTCACCCACTCCATCGCTAACAACACGTATAGAACAAATGAAGACTTGAACTGGTTATAGACAGAATAATATTTAAAATAAATTTTTTCGAATCATAAGTAAAATTTATATGTCATATCTTCGACAACGGGATTAAGGTCTAATAGTTATATAGGATTACAGTTTGTGAAATCAACTTTAAAATTTATCCTCCGAGTTTTAAGCACCACCCTAATGCACATACTACAACTACAACTTCTTTAATATGTCGTAATATTTTCTTTTTTAGTTTTTCATTTAGGTATTACGGTTGCATAATAATTTTTATAACAATTTTATAGACTTTGAATAAGTGCAACAAATGACAGGCACATTTTTAGAGTATATTGTAATTGTTTTTGTTGCTTTGGACTGTAGTTCTGTTACAGTACATATACCAATGTACAGTTTTTATTGAGTTATAAGACAGTTATTTTTTTGTTGTTTTTTGGTTTACTTTACTTTTATTAAAAATTGCACTTTACACACATAGTACTACTGCATAGAGTTCAGAGAACAAGCGTTTATCAATATGCTTTCTTCTTTTTTGTTTGTGTAGTGCTCTAGACATTCCTTAGCATACTCAAAGCGCTTATAAGCGTACATTCATACAAATTTGCTAGCTACTTAAATAAACTGTTAGCCTTTGGCACATTATTGCACACCTCAAACGCAATTCATTTCAAATAGCACAATTAAATTTAATACTTTCTTGGTTTTTAAACACCATAAAATGGCTAGTAGCTACTCTTCCTCCACATTTACCGCACTCTCTTGTGTACCTACACATACTGGCAAGTTAATTTGTTGTTGGAATCTATACTCACTCAAGTAATTGCATTTCGTAGCGCACAATTACACATGCGACAACATATTTGTGCCCCTTCCTTACTATATATAAGTAATTGTAATTACTGCAACTCACCGCTGTTCGATCACAGTATTGTTGTTACCGTAAATGACGCACCATCGGCATTGACACCCTTCTCGGTTTGCACTTTTGTCGTGAAACTTTCGACGCTCGGCGCTTTACTCAAATCAATTGGCGGTATATCCTCATCATAGTCCTCCTCGTGCTCTTGCTCCACCTGCTCCTCGCCGTCCGAGTGTTCGACTGACTGTTTCTGCTCCGCCGTCGCATTCACCATGGGCGCATGAAAGTAGTGTGGTTGCTTTTTGGACGATGACGGCCCGGGCATATAGATAATACCATCATCGGTATCATCATCATCATCGGTGGTGTTGTTTACGGCATTGAGATTGGCATGGCGTTGTTGTGACGTGCCGCCGCCACCACTACCGTTCATGTTGTAACCGGTGTAGCCACCATAACCGGACTCACTCTGATATGGATTCGATTTGATGTGTGCATTGCGACAGCTGCCACCACAATTATGATGACTCTCCGCATCGCCACCGTTCGCACCGTAGCATTGGCCACGGTGCACGGAGCCCGCATCGGTGCCGTGTCGCTGTAATGAGTGTCCCACAGCGCCGTGTTGCCCACTACCCGAGTGGGCAACTGATTGCTATATGTGTGAATGGGAGCGTGCTATGGACAGCGAGTACGGACTGATGTCCTTCTGGATGCGCATGGTGTCGTAAATGGGGAACTCACAGCACAAGATGAATTTCAATGCGCTCGGCACTTCCACATACACCGACGGCGGTATGGGTATTAGTGGCGAAGTGGACGCTTTGTATTTACGATATTCCAGTTGGCTATTTTTTCAATAGCACACATGTTAGTTAGTGTTCATTCGTTCGTGTGTGTGTGTGTGTGTGTTTGTGTGTTAAAATGAAAAGTAGTAAACATGAAAGCAATGAATTAATTGGCTCATAAAACATCAGTAGTATTTGCTCTTCAATTATTTACTTACTCTTTGTATTTCTCATCGGCCGAACGCTCACGCAGCGGTATGCCGGAGAGGAAGAGTATAATGAAGGTGGTGAAGATGGGCGAAGCGATAGCGACCCATTCGTGTCCGGAGATAACGTTTAATGAAATGGCAAATATACCCCACCAGATGACAACCTCACCGAAGTAATTGGGATGACGCGATAGACTCCACAGACCTGAAATATGTACATACATTACGGTTAATTTAATAAGATGAAGCTCTATAGCGCAGCACGAGTGCAAATTGTATGCGTTCTGAGAACATACAATTACAGTGTACACATTTGCCCATATGCACGTTGTCCATATGTGGATTTAAGGAAATTAATATGGAATTGTGCTGAAATCACGGACTCAATGTCAGCCCACATCCAACACAGGCACACATAATGCATAATTGGTATGGCGCCCTTGGCATGAGCATATGAAAGAACGTGGTCAGGGAATACAGAAATGAGTTGAAATTCAGCGAAAAGGCGAAAACAAAATATGTGGGGTTTCATAAAAATACAAATTAATTATGATCGATATACGAATGTGCTGTAATGGAAAGATTCTGTGGAAACTGTAATAACATTAATGAAGGTGGCATTTTAAATACGATTTATTCGAAGAATGAAACATTTGTTATATACTTTTTTTTACTTTAATAATAAGGGATCAGCTAGAATACCAGCACCGCACTACAACTCTAAAAGACCTGGATTCGTTCTAAATAAATTTCTTTTTCTGTTTTCTTGCTACCCTCATAGATCTAACTATGATACTCATACTATTATTTCCTGATTTATTTGATGCTCAAATCATTTCGAATGTTTTTCATCTAAGACTTCCACCGGAATAACGTTTAAAAAGCATGGAAATTTATTTCCAAAATTTCCGCTCATTTTGGAAAATTTACATTATCAGTTTACCGTCAGATCATCTTAATAGCTGAGACATGTTTCTGATTTATGGAGCCCGAAATTGCTGAACTGGTGAAATTGCTTAGTGATGAATTTTCAGGAAAATTTTTCTCAGCTTTTAGGTTACGCACCTCAATATCTGTAGTTTAATTACTAAATGGCTCCAACAGTAGGGGTCAACAAGCCTTACAGAGAGTAAAAGTAGCATATTATTGGAACGAGTTTTAAATTGAACACCGTGATAAAGTTATTTGAAACTGCTAGACGATTCTCTTTAAGGGGCTATACCAGTGTGACACTTTCAAAAAATATTTTTTTTTTTTGTTTTTTGCTTATTCGATAGTCTATACTTTCCAAAATATCCTGTGAAAGCGGTAAGGTCGTATCTGGAATAGTTTTTGAATGATAGTGTTCTAAGAGCGACCGCTCACAGGTGTAAGCCGTTATACGCGAAATTTTAAATGTGTTTTTCTCGAAACGATATTTTTTAAAATTGCGATCTTTTTGATTTTTTTTTGGTTGAATTTGATTTTTTTTTTTGATTTTGGTTGAAAATTGTTAATTTGGCATTAAAAAACGACAATTTTTTACCAAAAAACGATTTTTTTCAGAACTGCGCCATTTTGATAATTTTTATACTCTCGCAACCTGTTGCAGAGAGTATAATAGTTTTGTTCACATAACACATTCACCAAGAAATATAAGAGTTAGATATGGGGTTATATATACATAAATGATCAGGATGACGAGTGGATTTGAAATCCGGATGTCTGTCCGTCTGTCCGTGCAAGCGACAACTTGAGTAAAAATTAAGATATCTTAATGAAACTTGGAACATATGTTCCTTGGCACCCTGAGGAGGTTGCTTTCGAAAATGGGCAAAATCGGTCCACTGCCACGCCCACAAAATGGCGGAAACCGAAAACCTATACAGTGTCATAACTAAGCCATAAATAAAGCTATAGGAATAAAATTTGGTATGAAGGATCGCACTATGAAGGGGCATATTTGGATGAAATTTTTTTGGGGAAGTGGGCATGGCCACGCCCCCACATAGTTTTTTTGTACATATCTCGCAAACCAATAAAGCTTTATAAACTTTCTGCAGTCGTCTCTTTTAGCCATTTCCTTAAACAGTCAAAAAATGAAAGAAATCGGATAATAACCACGCTCACCTCCCATACAAAGGCTATGTTGAAAAGGAAGGAAGCTGCACTAAGATTTTTTTACAAAATGGAAAATGGGCGTGGCGTCGCCCACTTATGGGTCAAAAACCATAGCTCAAGAACTATTCGACCGATTTCAATGAAATTCGGTATATAACACTTTCTTGACACCCTGATGACACGGGTGGAATATGAGCGAAATCGGTTCACAACTACGTCTACTTCCCATATAACTCAATTTTGAATTCTTTTGATTCGTTCACTTTATAATACATATATACATTAGGAACAAATGAAGATAGCGGAATAAAACATTACACAAATACTGTATTTGAGCTGTGACATCACTTGTGGAAAAATTGTCTAAATCGAACCATGACTTTTCAAGGCCCTGATATCGAACATGAAGAACTCAGTGCCTAAGGGTAATTTTTCACCGAAAATATAGGTAAATCCCTCAGATATTTTTATGTAATTCATTCCCTCTGAATTTTTTTCTTATAACAGTTTCTCTCTGTACCTGAAATGGTAAAAATCGGGTCATAACTTCCCCCAGATCCCATATACCTAATTATAAGTAATATTAAATTAAGTGAGCGTATAGTCTTCGATACATTGTATCTTGGTGGTGAAAACGAGTGAAATCGGTTTAGGAATTACCTCAGTCCCCATATACTATTTATGATGATTTTCGTTATTCTATTGAACTTTATACCGAATATATGGGTCGAATTGTGTTATCTTTATAAAATTACATCAATAAATTGCGAGAGTATAAAATGTTCGGTTACACCCGAACTTAGCCCTTCCTTACTTGTTTTTCAATATTTTTGTAAATATACCTTATTATGTCAAAAAATCTTCGAAACATTCGATCGAGTATTTTCTTAAAAAAAAAATTCACGAAAATCGTATAATTGTTCATGGGTTACACTGGTAGAGCCCCTTAAATTACTAATAGCACTACTCTTCAATTTCAAGTGTGATTTTTATTTGTGACCGAAATATAATAAATACTCATTACTTGTAGTTGTTGAGCAAGAACTGAAACGATAAGAGATTATTATCGAGCTTCCGGACACATTACACTGGTTACAACCTTTCTCTAACCTTCGCAGAAACGGTACGTTCGGTAATAATTTGAAAATATGAGAAAGAGATGGCACTAAGAGAACGTACCATAAAGTTATTATATTCATTACTTTCGTTTTTTTGCAAATCGTAAAAATTGAATGTATAAAAGTTAAAAAGACTTACCATCATTGCAAAATTTTCCCTGATTTGCTGGATCCTGTCGGAAGGAGAACTTTTGCAAATCTGCATATGTTTCGGCCAGCAATCCCACAATGAACATGCCCGTGCCAGTGGAATCCAATGTGGTCATAGTCTTGGGCGCATTTGGCTGTGAGTGGCGAGGCGAGTTAATGATTATCACTGGTAAAGAGACCACATAAACCCAAACGGCCTGTAAAACAAAAAAATATAAATTCAAAATCAGCTTCTGCATAATTCCTCAAAAGTATAATAAATCATTTTTAAATTGTATAACCGTTAAATACACTTAAAAGCACTCAAAAATATACCCTTATCAATGCAATATTATATGTCCAGCTGATTCAAGTTACACGCATAAATCATTTATAAATTATGAAGCCAACAAGGCTTTTTGTCATATGGCAAGCAATACGACGAATTTTCCTAAAAATATTATGTCCATGATTTTTGGATTATTTATGGATCTTTCTTTACATTTAGCCGCACATATGGTATGTGTGTATGTATTGACATTGTAAACAGTTTGCGTGCGTGGTCATTCGTTAAATGTTTCCTTGACAGCAGCGAGTGGACAGTTTCCCACATTGACAGGGAAATGGAAGGTTATGAATATTAATGGTAAACGCGGAATATTATAAACGCAAAACTACGCACGTCATAAGCTATAAAATCAATGGATATTTTCCATTAAAATCAGTGCCCATAAGAGCCACTGAGTACTGAGTGGAAAATAATAACAGCGTTATACTAATTGTTTAAAACCAAGTGAGGGAGAATACGAGGGTGGGGTAAAAGGCTTTCAAAGTTTTGATTATTACATAGTGATACGAAATTGATGTTCATATGCGATGAAATAATGGATTATTTAAACCAAATAATTACTAAAGTAACACCAAATATATTATATATTTTTTATCTTTAAATTTTATTTATAAATTAACAGATTATTTTCTTACATTTCAATGAAACTTGCCCAAATAAATTATTTTATATTGGAAAAATGTAATTTGAAAAAAAAAAATAACATTAGAAATATCCCATGACTATTAAATAAATTAAATATTCCTAAATTTCTCCTCTATAGAATTTCTTAAAATATGGATTTATGAAACACCTTCGTATACGTATTTTTTGACGAAATTTTTAAACAATTTATTCTGAGAACATTGATGGGTTGAATAGCTAATTAATTCTTATAAGTAACCTTTTCATGTCCCAAATATACAAGTACGATTCGAGTGCAATCAATTGAAGTTACAAACTTGGTTTATTATCTAAAATAAACCCATGAACCATCGATTCAGTACAACTACAACTTAAAAGGCCATTTGGAAAGCGATTTCAATTGCAAGATGTAAACTAGGGCTCTTAAAATTATTCGATTAACCTGAAAACCGATTATTCGAATATCCGGTTTGAACCGTTCGTACGAATATTAACCGGTTAGTACTATTCGATTAGTCGGAATGTTACGACTATTCGAATAGTCGTTCTACTGCGGTTATTCGAATAGTTATACTGTCACTATTCGAATAAATGCAAATTGTTTGAAGTTCAAACAGCCTTATATTTTTTAAAGTTTCCACATTCCAGCCACTTTATCAGAATCAGAGAGGGTTCTCCATTGCTGGAAACATTGTGACACCACGTAAAAGCTGCTTGCAACCAACAAATGTTAACTTTTTAACTTTCTTATACTAATCGACTAGCCGAATTAACCGAATAGGGCATTATTCGAATAATAATATTCGGTTTGAACTATTCGAATATTCGACAACGAACATTTAACCGAATAGTGGAAAATGAGCGGTTAATCGAATAGTCGATGACTGACGACTATCCGAATAGTGCAAACCGAATATTATTATTCGAATAATGCCCTATTCGGTTAATTCGGCTAGTTGATTAGTCGAATACCAAGAGCTCTAATGTAAACCATCTCCAAACGGCTGTATTTTTATAATTTCCGCCTCACCCTAGCCTTTAAATATTGACTTGTCCTCTATGTAGCCATTTACATATATACTTATACATTCGAATATAATCGTCAATTTATATTTCCACATACATACATACAAATAAAACCGCATAATTGTACGTTTAACAGTAAATCGCTCTCCAATCAATCTCATTGCTTTGTCGGTATTTTATTGAATTTCAAATTATTTGTGGCATGTAACGTTCCATGGGAGTAATCACGTTTGGTTCGTGAAGGTTAAAAATAACAAGTAAGGAAGGGCTAAGTTCGGGTGTAACCGAACATTTTATACTCTCGCAATTTATTTATTTAACTTTATTTATATTATATGATACACAATTTGACCCACATATTCGTCATATATATTGTATAAAGTCCATTGAAAATTGGAAACCCTAATATTAGGTTAGAAGTACCGAGGTCCTCATGTTCGATATATGGGGCCTTGACAATCTATGGTCCGATTTCGGTGATTTTTAGAATGGGGCTGCCACACTATAAACGTAGTATTTGTGCAAATTCTGCATCGATATCTTCACTAGTGCTTACTTTATATATTGTAAAGTTAACGATTCAGATCGTCTTAAAAGTTCTGGTATATAGGAAGTAGGCGAGGTTGTGAAGCGATTTGGCCCATTTTCACAACATATCATTGGGATGTAAGGAAACTATTATAAACCAAGTTTCATTGAAATCGGTCGAGTAGTTCCTGAGATATGGTTTTTGACCCATAAGTGGGCGACGCCACGCCCATTTTCCATTGTGTAAAAAATCTGAGTGCAGCTTCCACCTGCCATTTCTTACGTGAAATTTAGTGTTTCTGACGTTTTTCGTTAGTGAGTTAACCCACTTTTAGTAATTTTCAACCTAACTTTTGTATGGGAGGTGGGCGTGGTTATTATCCGATTTCTTTCATTTTTGGACCGTAGTAGGAAGTGACTAAAAAAACGACTACAAAAAGTTTGGTTTATATAGCTCTATTGGTTTGCGAGATATGTACAAAAAACTTAGTAGGGGGCGGGGCCACGCCCACTTCCCCAAAAAAGTTACATCCAAATATGCCCCTTCATAGTGCGATCCTTCATACCAAATTTTATTTCCATAGCTTTATTTATGGCTTAGTTATGGCACTTTATGTGTTTTCGGTTTTCGCCATTTTGTGGGCGTGGCAGTGGTCCGATTTTGCTCATTTTCGAAAGCAACCTTCCTGTGGTGCCAAGGAATATTTGTGCCAAGTTTCGTCAAGATATCTTAATTTTTACTCAAGTTACAGCTTGCACAGACGGACAGACGGACAGACGGACGGACGGACAGACATCCGGATTTCAAATCTACTCGCCACCCTGATCACTTTGGTATATATGACTCTATATCTAACTCGTTTAGTTTTGGGTGTTACAAACAACCGTTATGTGAACAAAACTATAATACTCTCTAGCAACTTTGTTGTTGCGAGAGTATAAAAACAAATTGCCATACGTCACATTCAAATTAATAGCTTATAGTCCTCTTTACATACATACATTTTAACTATTCTAGTTTGTATAAAAATAATATGGAAAGCTTCTTTCATACTTCTGTGCTCACCTGAAATGTCCAGAAAACAGCATATCTGATTATGTTGCGTCTTGTGTCTTCAAACTGTTTGTCGCGTCCCAATTTGATTATGCGATACAGCAGATATCCAGAAAGACGTGCACCCCAGAGACAAACGAATAGGGTGACCATAAGTTGTCGACTGTCGTACGCCTGAAAATACAAAGAGATTTGAGAAAAAAAATCATATTAATATTGAGTATATCAATGTGGTATATATTTTTTGAGTACAAAACTAAATTCCAAATTTATTTTGTAAAATTTGTCAACTCTTTTGAGTTGGAAACAAAAATGTGTCCAAGATCTGTGAAAATCAGAAAAATTGGCCAGTATCTTTCCCTTCCTATTAATTTTTCCCATATTGGTTGATATTAGCTTAATTTTATGAAAACGGTATACGAGGGTGTTCTGAAGAAAAATCTACTATCGATAAAATTAACATAACATACATTCTCTTAGATGAAGTCGAATCGGACTCATGCTTTAGAAAAATGGAAAAAATAGCAATATTAGTCGATGTTTTGGTCTTTTTTTGGAAGACAATTCGCGTCGTGAAATTAAATAACATTCGTATTTTGTATATGGTGGCTCTTCTCCTTCGATAGCGATCGTCCAATTGATTCTAAAATTGTCAGTCGGTGAGTCGCCATCAGGTGTCTCGGAAACGTTTACACTAAAGGATAACGTGATAAAGGACCACAATCTCGTATTGATGAACAGATGTTTGAAGGTATGTAAGATGGTAGGCATATCAAAAGGCTGCTTAGTTCATATTTTGCATGAGAAAACTGTCGTCACATTTCCTCGTCCCGGACAATAACCGAGAGCACTTGACAATAGTCGACGAAACATTAATCCACTAAGTGAGAGTCGAAGTAACTCTTCTACTCCATGACTTCGTATACAGAGCACAGTCGGAAGGCCACCGTTTCCTGGGAATTAAAAAGTCAACGACTTGCAGGAGAAGTGAAAAAGGCCGCATTACGAAAAACGATCTCCGAAGACAGCGAACACTGAGCACAGCCGATTAGGCCATCGTTTTCTGGGATTAAGAAAGTCAACGACTTCCTGGAAAACGTTTACAGACCGAATTACAAAAAAACGAACTTATTTGGAATAGATTGAGCGTGCCAGGTGTTCGGCGCCGCCCGAATTTATCGCCTCTTTCCATGTTATTATATTACTGATAACATTCCGACTGAAATAGTGATTGTGAATATTATAAATATGTTTGTACTCTTTGACTAAGCATAAAACATTGTATATACGAGTACAACTGCTTGTCCATTCTCATAGCGTGTACAAATATAGAAAGCGCTTTGAACACGTGCGCCCGATATTGTTTCCAAGCAAATGTACTTAGTAAATGTAATGCCTTGCGCCTAGTAGTATGCCAATTATAGACGTACTCGCACGCTATATGGCAACCCACACCACTGACTTTGGTTAACACAAATTACGGTTATTGATACCGACGTAAATTGTACTGTGTTTTACCATTTGCAGCAATTTCCTACAGTTTTTATTCGACAAATGCACATTTTAACAGCAAAATCAAAGACAACCAAAATAAAGGGTGATGTGTTATACACAAATAGAAACAAAAAAGTCATTATTGATGTTCCTAAATACAACTTTTTATTATACGATCTATCTTGGTTGTATTCAATACATCGGAAAACATTATTTTATATTTTTTTATTGTATCAATAAAAAACGCAAACTGTTGACTCGGCACCACGTAAAGGACAAGACCACTTTTATCATGCCATTAAATGGTGTACCCTTTAAAACAAAAATTGCGAAAGCAATTGCATTACTCGTACTCATATAACAACGCCAACAAACTGAAATTGGACGGCAGAGTGCAAGTGCAAATGGTAGAATTTAAAACTGATTTACACACATATTGCAAGTGAATGTACATATCCGCGTACATGGATACATTTGTATGTTTACATTGCATGCGCAGCGCAACCGCAACGAAGACCTTTACCGAGACAGACTTATTTTAAAATAAGAATATGTACGTCACGAATTGTATATCGTACGTACACGTAAAGGCTCGTGGGAAAGCAGACAGGTGCACACAATCAGAAGTTATGCCGCGGTAAATGCACAAATAACATTAAAAATAAAATTTCTCACTTCTTTCACCTTCGGTCAATACAATCTACAATAGTAAATGGTGAAGTAACAAATAATTGGAAACAAGGTATGGACTAGTAAAAGTACGATTTTAGGAGTGGAGCTAAACTAGTTCGAAAATCAGTTTTTAACTGTCGAAATTTACTCATAGAAAATGTGAAATTTTCTGTAATACTTAGTTGAACTTTATCCCTACATGATCGTTGTTCGAATCAAAACTCGTGTTAGTTTCGGTTAGCCGGATTATCGTGTCGATGGTCCTATATATGGTATGGTGTTCATATAATAGCCGATATTTTTTCAGACGTACAGTTTCAACGAGACAACGAGTTTCTTCGGAGTTGGTATTTTACATGATTTATACTCAGTTTGTTCTGCCATTTCATAACACTGTACAATACTCGACTGGGTATTGGACCCAACTAATTTTTTTCGGGAGTCATAAGTAAAAAGGTATATTCCTCGTTTTTCGAATTTAGCCTCCAAAATATTTAATTTCGAATTTCGAAAAAAAAAAATATAGATATAATTTAAATTTTTTCTTAACTCAAAAAGGCGTCCAGTATTTTTCGATATATAATATTTTTATTTTTTTTGAAGATCAAACTTTGACACTTCATAACACCTGTCATATAAGTGGACGGAAAAGTTTTATACACCATTAAATTAAGAAGAAAATTTAGATTATATCATAATTTGGATTTTTCCTCCTGCAAAAAATTTGTTTGGTCCAATGTATGTATGTATGTAATTGGCGTTGAACCGTTTAGCCGGTTATAGCCGAATCGATGATAGCGCGCCACTCCTCTCTTTCCTTCGCTGTTCGGCGCCAGTTGGAGATTCCAAGTGTAACCAGTTCGCTCTCCACCTGGTCCCTCCAACGGAGTGGAGGCCTTCCCCTTCCTCGGCTTCCTCCGGCGGGTACTGCATCGAACACTTTCAGAGCTGGAGTCTTTTCGTCCATTCGGACAACATTACCTAGCCAGCGTAGCCGCTGTCTTTTTATTCGCTGAACAATGTCAATGTCGTCGTATAACTCGTACAGCTCATCGTTCCATCGTCTGCGGTATTCGCCATTGCCAATGTTCCGAGGACCATAAATCTTGCGCAAAATTTTCCTCTCGAAAACTCCTAGTGTCGTCTCATCTGATGTTGACATCGTCCAAGCTTCTGCACCGTAGAGCAGGACGGGAATGATAAGCGACTTGTAGAGCTTGATTTTGGTTCGTCGAGAGAGGACTTTACTCAGTCCAAAGTAGCACCTGTTGGCAAGAGTGATTCTGCGCTGGATTTCGAGGCTGACATTGTTCGTGTTGTTGATGCTGGTTCCCAGGTATACGAAATTATCTACGACTTCGAAGTTATGACTGTCAACAGTGACGTGGGAGCCAAGACTTATTTGCTTGATGACAGGAGATATTTCGTCTTGTCATTCACCTCAAGACCCATTCGCTTCGCCTCCTTTGGTTTGGTCCAATACCCAGATTTTGTCGTATATTGAATAGACTTACTCCGGAAAACATTTATTGTTGACATACCGTCCCAATTGCTGTAAAAAGTGGTTGAAAGTTGGCTCTCTCGGTCAGTGTTTTTTTTTTAGCCGTGTAGCTTTCTATGAATAAAATCTTTTTACGAAGTTGGTCTTTGTGACAGCTGTTACTTGATTTAAACTTATTTCACAGCTAAATCGAGTATGATTTAAGTATGGTTAACCAAGTCACCATCGTTTTTAATTTTTATCTATAAAATAATGCCAATGTGAGAATCTGGACCATTAAGATATATTCGAATTGTATTTGATGTATCAGATATATTTTGTATAATCCAAAATAGTTCAGAATTGATATTGACCGTGTATTCCATAAAAAAGAATTTCTCTACTAATATACAATATCTCACGATACATTTTGTTAAGAGCTTGAAACAGCGCTCTTTGAACTATTTTGGGCATAACCCGAAATTTGCTTCTCCAGATTTTTATACACAATTAGTATATTTAATAACTCTTCTGTAGGTTTCCGGAAAGTCTTATGACACTGTCATTGAGTTTCTTCTTTCTTTTTTTAGCACGTTTAACTAAATCAAAAAGTTTCAATACTCAGTCCCTATTGAAGAAAATGCGAATAGGTGGTCTATAGAAGCAAATTAAATCTACAAATCATTGTAGAATTGATATTAAGGGCTTTTACATTAATAACTCAATAAATAGCTAGCATTATTCGTATAATAGAGAATTCAAAATATTTTGAGTCACAGCTGCCAATATCCGCTTACATTCAGGAATTCGGAAGCAAGCACTACAATGGAAACATGTTCATTCACTAGTACAACGTTGTACAAAGTTGTTGTGGAAGTAAGAGGTAACATGTGTTGCGATAAGTTCACTAGGAACTTGTCTACTCATCGTCAATCGATTCAACCGTAGGTTAAAGTACACATAAACACACTGACAATTTACATAAATATTTATAGGCAAATAAAGTGGCTCGTATAGGCTCGAAGTCAGTTAGATTTGCAGAAATTACTAGAAATAAATATTACATACAAACAAAATTGCTGAGCAATGCTAACTTGCTATAAACATTGAACTTTCTTAAGGTTCACCAGCACTTGCAGACATGTGATATTCAATTTAGCATTAGAGGAACAAGGCAGTTGAATGAGACAAGGAAATTACCACAATATATCACAAATATTTTAATACACAAGTATATTTATTTGAGACATGCAAATACAGTTATTAAGCTATTAGCGCGCGAAAAGCTCAAGGTGGCTTTAAAACCTCAGCAATGAATCAAACTAAATTTGTAGAATATTAGTGAATTTAGTAGACTAAAAGTTAAACAAAAATTCGTTTGCGAATTTGTCGTTACTGCCCTGCCGGTTGGAAGGCCACGACCCTGACATTGACGAAGGAAACTGTGGCACTAGAGAGGCCTTGAACAAGTGTTTAATTGCCAGTTGAGTCAGCGTTGCGAATCGTTGCAATTATGCATTGTTAGTGACATCAAACTATATGCCCACTTCCTGAGTGTACCAAGTTCACACCAGCCACTTACACACATACATATATGTATGTACACACACCATATGCAGAGGCATAAAGGCTTACCTGCTGCCATAAAATGCAGCAAACGCCACAAACTGTGTATTGACAACTGAAAACTAAGCTTGCAAATATTCATTGCGTGCGTGTATGTATGTATATGTATTGATTAACGAGTGTTTTGTTTTAGGCATATTCGTTGTTGCGCATACATAAAACGATTTCCTCAGAGGGTCAAAGGCAAAGCGACACTGACAAGAGCTAACATTGAGGGCTTAAGAGACTGTATGCAGACTATGCATGCATAGAAATATACAAATATACATACATAAGTATATGTAGATATATCAACATGCAGCTCATATGTACACTTTCGTTATATGTAGACGCATTGTGCTCAGTGACAATTATGCCTGCCTGCCAATGTGTTAACTTACATACATCACTTTGAGTGCAGATAAAAACTGTCAGCTCTCTTGACACAAGAGACATCCTCAAAATGCAACTGAGCATACATTACGCCTTCTCTTGGCAATAGCCATAACCACAACTAGGCACAAGTTTCTAAGGCCACTTGAAAAGAGATAAAGATGTATGACGTATTGTTGGAGGCTCATATCCGGAAATCAGCTAAGTCTCATAAATAACTAAGTCAACTAACTTTTATACCCAATCAGCAATTTGGTAGATAATAGGTGAAAATTTTGCGTGAACTATGAAAATACACTTCGGGACTTAACTTTATTTTTCGAGGTATTCATATTCTTGAAATATTGTTTTTTGATTTTTTATTATTCTATGATTTACATTAGTCAAACAGACAATTTATTCGGTATAATTAACATTAGTAATTGAAAGAGAAATATATAAAAAGTTTTCAATAGGATAGCTACAAAAGAAGACCGATAGGAAAAGCAAACGACGCCATATTTTTCCCGCACTTTTAACAATTCTCTTCCATTTCATCATGGAAAGATAAACGATCCAACAACGAGTCGAAATTATTAAAATTTACCACCGAAGTTCGCAGTCAGTGCCCTCAACTTTAAACGAGCCAATTTATGAAGGGGCTCATTTCTGACTGAATCGCTTCGTCAATAAGCAAAATATGTGTTATTGGTCAGGCAGCAATCCACACGTATCAGTCACCTTTGCAGCCCCTTAAAATTACGGTTTGGTGCGGTTTATGGGCCGGGGGCGTCATTGGGCCGCACTTCTTTCGTGATGATCAAGACCGGCACGTTGCTGTGAATGGGAATCGTTACCCCTCAATGAAAACCGAATATTTTTGGCACGAATTGGATGATATGGACTTGGACAATATGTGGTTCCAACAGGACTACGCCATAAGCCACAGAGCAAATGTCACAATCGATTTATTGAAAACAATTTTTGGTGAACGTGCTATCTCACAAAGTGGCCCAGTCAATTGGCCGCCTCGGTCGTGCGATTGGACACTGTTACACTATTTCCAGTGGGGCTACGTCAAGCCAATTGTCTATGCCAGTGACGATTGATGAACTTCGAACGAATATCGAACGTGAAATTCCAGCAGTATCGGCCGATTTATGCTTGGAAATAGTCGAAAAACAGTTCAGCGTCTGGACTTCTGCAAGCGTACCCATGGTGTCCTTACAAAAGAAATCGAGTTCCATACTTAATGGCATCGAATGTACTTTCGCAGGAATACAGAATTTCATTGATATCCCAAACCGTATTGCTCCTATTGAAAAACGCTTTACATACAGAAATTAAACTAATTAAGATGAAAACACCAATATTTTAAAGCTGTTAAATTATCACCGAGCTAAAATACGAAGTATAGTTTTAAACACGAGATCATAGCTTGCCGGCAAAGCTTTTGTTAATAATAATACCTTTAGCAGGCACGATTATAACGATGAATATTTTTAAAAACCATAAAAAAATCTTACAATTATCTCGTAAAACCTGAGGTATAGCAGGTTTGCGACCATTGCAATGACTTACATATCAATAACTGTACTAATATATTATCACCATAATAGCTACAAGAGACCTTAAATCAAGTTAAAATAGCGATATTGCTTGGAGAACCACCTGATATTGTAAAAATTTTGTAGAAAGCAAGAAAATTTGTTACAAAATCGATCGATCAACACATAGGCAGCTTAGTTTATTACTGTATTAAAGAACGCCCACAGCTTAACCTTTAATAAGCCTCTGAGTATTTTTGTGCAACCATTGAACTAATCCAATTATCAAGTATTTACAGTTTAGGCTGTTCTAAACCATTGTGTGAACAAAGAAAAAAGCTCTACTAAGCAAAATAATTAAGGGTTATTGACGCTTAAAATTAGACTAGCAAATTAGTTTTGTTAAAATTTGCTGTTACACCGTACAACGAACAAAGGGATTAACGCAAAAATGTATGCTTTATAATTTGTTGCTGTGTTATGTATATCTCGATATGATGTTTAAAACGTGGCCAGCGCACTTTAATTGCAATGACAGTTATCATTAAAAATAAATTGTGGCAACACTATTATTCTGTCATAAAAATGTTGGTTGGGTATATGTATTGTCGTGTCTGGCACATATAATATATATTTTGTATACCTCTGGGTATACTATAAATTTTTGTATCAGAATTTTCTTAAGTACTATCTCCTGAATGTACTTGAAAATATCTTTTGAGACTATAACGGAAAAGCACATCGTTAACGGATTAGAACGTCAATGGATCTAACTGGCAATATATCTTATAATTCACTGCTTAGAATCTATGAAGCATATAAGTAGTAGTATTTTAGATATTTGGTTAAAATTTGATGATATTCGATACATGAAGGGTTCAACAAGTTGTAAGCAAGCGCTGTATAGAATCATGAGAACATTTTTATTGACAGAAATACACGCGGTGTTTGAACATTACTTGCCGAGGAGTCAACGCTCTCGGTATAATAATTTTCTAAAATTTTAGATAAATTTTCGATTTTGTCTCAGCCTTGAACTCAAATTACTTTTCTCGGATTTGTTATCTTGCAATAAACCAACACGTTTTCTAAATTTTGTTTAAAAATTTTCTGTTAAGAATACCAAAACTAAATCATATTATTTTATAAAAATAATAATTTTTTTAATTTATATATTAGGTCTACAGATTAGCTTCCGCCGTTTTCCAATAGATGTCTCTAGGGTCGAGAACTGGTCGATTAAATCGATTTTTTTTCTTTATACCAATCTTGGACATTTGTGTCAACATTAACCCAACAAAATATTTGTAGAGATCTGTTTGCATCCCAAGCTTATTCTCAACTGAAAAGGTCACTTTTTGAACCGAATTCTCGACATTTGTGAGAAATTTTGATTTTCTCTTTAAATTCCAAGAAAAGTGCGGCTGAGGCTCATCGAATGCTTTCCTTGTCCTAAGTGAAAAAAAGTCTTAATTTTACAAAAAAAAACGGCGGAAGCAAAGTTGTAGACCTAATAGTTATTTCAAGAGTTTATTACTCAACACTCACCTTAGATGGTCGATCAATTTGCCCCAGAAAGAATGTAAGCAGCGATATTATAATAAAATTAACACCACCAGCGAAATCCGTCAGCTTGTCCATTTGCAAAATGGAGTTAATCAGGAAAAATAAAATCTGCATGCTGACCGTGACAATCGCACTGATTGCGTAATGGTCATAATCTAATATATTG
Organism: Zeugodacus tau; assembly: GCA_031772095.1. Lineage (NCBI taxonomy): Eukaryota > Metazoa > Arthropoda > Insecta > Diptera > Tephritidae > Zeugodacus > Zeugodacus tau. Next base: position 51,411,173 of record CM062653.1, on the reverse strand, counting down.
ATGGCCATTTTTATGACAACAAAGTTTCATTAAAAAACTAAACACTATTTCTTGCATAACAACAACGTTGGCTTCCGTCCCGCTGTTCACTTGTACTTTTCACTTGGCATTCATTTGTAGCAATGCTTATCAGGTACGAATTTATTTTTAATTTTTGTACGATAATGGTTGCTCATTTCTTTAGAAATATTTTTGTTTTAACACTACTACATATTTACAGCGTGGCGTTGATTTTGAAAAAAAAAAACTTAAAAGTTTGTTAGTTTATCTTTATTTCTTTTACATATTTTGTACTCGCTTGCAGCCGTTGATACATGTGGCTAGAATTTAAACGCTGCGGTATTTGCTGAAAATTGTATGGAATATATATTATTTATTTACTTTTTTATTTTTTTTTACAAAGTATAGCATTTGGTCAGTAGTCTATTAGACTATATATTTACTGGATATCAAAATATGCATTTATTTACTATTTTTTCCACACATGTTTATTTTTGTGAAAGCCCAGCTTATGTTGTTTATTAATAATACAATGGGATTAAACACTCTTCGATCAAAATGTATTGTTTTGCATATAAAAAGCGGCTTGTTATTTAACAACGTATTTGTGTTTGTGGCCACAACAAGTCAAGGCCACTATTGACACCCTACGAAAGCCATTAGCGCGGTTTTATAAATCAGCGAAGTTATCGAAGCACTTTACTGTTTTTCCCCGCATAGCAAGATACATTACATAGCAGCGTAAATACAAACATACCGTCGTGCCACTCTTGAGGTTAGCTTAAAAGCACACTTTGCTGACAGCTGACAAGTAATTAGATATGCATGTTTGTGCACATGCTCTCAGCTTGCTTGAGAAAGTCTCAAAAACAGCTTCCACAAAAAGGAAATAAATACTTCTGCGTATGTGTGTGTGTGCTATAATTTTTCACTCGTCGCTAGTTTATACGGTATTCACATATATCTGTACATATATATATATATATACATATATGTGTATGTGTGTGTGCGAATTCTTCATGTCTGCGCGCTAACTAATGTCAGTCATGTCAAACGATTCTGTTTTGATGGTTTGCAAAACATTCACACCGGATATGTTTTCGGAAAGCCATAAAAGAAAATTCTAAAATATTTATGTGCGTGCTTGAGTTAATAGACAAGTGGTAGCAGGGGGGAAATATTGGATTATATGTGTAGGATTATGTAGATATGCGCAAAAACGAAAGATAAAATTTAGCGCTTTGAGCACTGCTCCAATACATATGAGCAATATGCATAGAAAATCTATGTTATCATTTTCTTCATATAAAAAGTGAGTTTTAATTTTTACCATAAACATAAAAAATGCGCAATGATTCAATTTTTGTAGTAAAACTATTTTAAACATTACTGAAAACATGAATATCCATTTATATAATCCGACTTTTTTCTAGAAAACGCGAGAGAAATGTATGAAAATCCTCTTCAGTTTATTGGATGGCTTTAAGGAGCTATTTGTCATACGAAAAATATGATCGTTATTTTTAAATTTGGTCTACCTGCAAAATTTATACGACTGTTCAAAATGACACCGAGCAACATCAGCAATTCAATCAGAATTGGGATCTCGCCGAGTCGTTTGACTCTAGACCATATTTCAGATAAATTATGTAAGTTAATATTAAAGAACATGATTCCAGCAACGAAAATAAGCGCTTTCTTCAGCAATATAATGCTGATAAATCCGATATTGCGATATAAATGAAACACTATGGTTAGGTTAAAGTGGCTGATCTTCTGCGCCACAAGAGATCTCACTTGTACAGTTAAAGCCAGTCCTTTGTGATGCCGTAAACTCCTAAAAAATGGATGCCCAAGACACTCAAGTAACGACAAAGCGCTTTGAGCCTTTCACGAATTTGTACAGGCAACTAATATGTACTCGGGATACTGGTTCCTCGAAGTGTGTGCTGTCAAGATATTTCCGCTGCAGTCTAGCGAAAACTGGATAATGAAGGAGAAAGTGTCTCGATGACTCAATCTCTGCTTCTTCCATGCAATTTTGGCAATTTGCATCCGTTAGGATATTCAGCCATCACGGGCAGTGACCAGTGATGACACCTATCATCACGGCCAGCTGAACCTTATTAAGAGCAAATTACTCATTGGATCTCCTGTGATCCACCTTAGGCCAGAATTATCTCGCAGGTCGCACAGGTACGAATTGATTTCTCACTCATACCGTGTCTGATTATCGACGAAAATAAGACAAGATATAGTCTGTCAACAAAAAAAAATAAACAGTGAATCCTTTCACCCGCTGTCAAATTGATCGCTAGACAGCTTCTTTAAATAGAGTAGGTAATTGGAAAGTAAAGCCGACTTTCAATAAAAAAACAGTGAAACCACCCTTGGTTTTCATTATTATGCATATCCTACCCTGAAGCATCAAACTAGTTAGGTAATATACCAATTTACAAGTTTCTCTTGGAAATCCAATTAGACAAAACATATCGTACATCTATTATAGAACAATTTTCAATATAATAATATTATTTTATTAGACTTGCTGGCGTATATGGAATATATACCAGTCGGCTGACTTATTGGATATGTGGTTCATTCAATGAATCATGTACATGATTGAACTGAAGGGTACCACTGAGAATTCCGTGAGCATTAAAGAATACGAATCACCTTCAGTCAAGAACCCATTTCTTCTGATTTGAGGAAAAAACTGATAAAAATTACTTTGAAATTACTTTTCAGGACCCTAAATGCATTATTTTATTTGGAATTCTAGAAATATTTTTCTCTCATATCCTACGAAATTCTACCATTAAACAAACATAGCTCGATTATTGCGACCTGAGACTAACGAAAGCGACTGAGAACTTCTAATATCAACCTCTGTGGCAAAAAGCCCAACTTTTCACGAATAAAATACATAAGTTATTATTAAAGAATATGATAAAAATTACAAACAATATTAGCAAGTAATGAAAGAAAAACTTCAATTTCCTAATAAAATAAAAAAATTTTAAATGAAAAGTGGAAAAAATGCGAAGATTAAACTAAGAATAACAAAAAAGTCCGGACAGAAGAATGCAATTTTAAAGCGTTTCAAATGTTCCAAGTTGCATTGTTTGCAGTCAGCGCGCCAACACAAACGCACAGTTAGCTTATTTCCACTTAAACTTGTGCACAAATAAATGCACTTTGTGCTTTGTTTATGTATTATATGTATATTTATGTATTGTACATATACAATTACATATGTATGTATGTATTAGTTATATTGTGCGACACAAAGGAACAAATAGCACAAACAAGGGCAAGTGGCTAAGCGTCAACGCGGTGGTATGCTGCACAAATGCAGCACGGCCATATTATGTGTGTGGCATTCAAATAAGCACCCACGCAATTGAAAACATGCCGAGTACATGCTTATTTTGTTGTTAAAAAAATTTGCAGCAGTTGTACATATGTATTGTACATTGTATATTTATGTATGTCCATACATACATGCATGTTGGTATGCAGACGCATGCCCTGCAGGGAGGTCAATATCTAGGTGCAAAGTTTTTTAATTTAACATGCTTTGTGATAAGGAATTCACAAAATGAAAGAAGTAAGTGAATTAGATTTGTGTATAAGAACTGTTTTGGAGCTCAAGAATAAGAGATATGAGCATAACATGAAGACACACTTCCTATATACCAGGAGGTGTTCTTAACCAAATATATTTGGACGATGTAAGCCATCATTATATTCTATATTTTTCCAAGTAAGTGGACTTAAAAGAAAATATCTAAACATCCATAAAATCACTAAATGATGGAAAGGCTAAAATTGTTATTGAATTCTCTACAAGTTCTTCTCGAAAAAATCATACATTCTCTAAAAGAACAGCCTTGATTATCTATCTAAGAGCAGATCACCATTCTAATCTTTCTAAATTAAAGCTAATCTCTTAATATTCGTTAAATAGTTAGGTCATAGGCTTTTCGCATAGCCAAATTAACTGAATACATTAAGGTTATAATGGATAAACCTGGTTTTGTCTTTCGCATAGCCGGCTACTCGATTGAGGTAGTCTGCTTTAGAAGCCGAAAAAAGCGTTTTTTAGCAAATTTTTTTTGAAAGGGAAGGAAATGATTGAGGTAAACGAAATTTTAAGACGATAGCGTACTATATTTAAGACTTAAAAAACTTTATTTATTATTAAAAAATATTGAAATTTTTTCAAAGTTGTAAGTATTTTTCTGGAGCGCCTGGAGTCTGCACTTGTAAATCGGTGCCGGTGATGGAGGTCGTGCGATGCATCTGAAACAGTCGAACCAAATTTTTTTTTAATTTTTATAAGTTTCTTTTTTTTATGAACTAAAAAAATACCGAAGAAGTTATGAAATTCCAAATTTTTTCGAAGTTTGGAAAAAAAAATCACTTTTTGAAGAAAATTGACTTTAAGTTGCAAAATAAGTAGTTTAAATAATACTTTTTTAGTTGAAATAGAAGATAATTTAATACTGAAGCTAGATCAATTTATTTTTTTTTCGATCGGACATATATTCCTTTTGCTATCGCCGGCACCGTTTTCTAACACTTGTGAAAATGAAAACTCGAGGAAACGCGCTTTAAAGGTCTGCTTGAGCATTCGCACCTGCTCGACGCTCGGCCACTAAAACTTCGAAAATATGTCGAATTGGCCTCTGGAATTTTGAAGACATATTCTTGTATAGTTTTGGAAGAGATTTAAAACAAAAAAATCGATTTTTTGAAGCCTGTAAAGCAGACTACTGCCTTAAGGATCAGTTGTTCTACATTTCCGGTTTTGCTGTTCATAAGAATTCAGTGGATTTCCTCAGCTGATCATTTTTTTAAAAAACATAGTCAAATTTACAGCGTGGACAACAAACCGCATAGATGCATTCTAGTTTCAACTCGATTTGTAGTCCACGCTGTAAATTTGATTCTTCGATTAAAAATTAATGTAGTAATATAATATTTTTCTTGTGTATGGTAAATCGATCCAAATCAGGATTTTAATTGAGCAAATACCGGTTAATTGATTAATTAACTTCTGTGCGAAAAGGCTATTAGAATTGATTCTAATGTCAAGCACGTTGAATTACTTTCGAATAGCAAAATTCTAAATCAGCACTTTAATTGAGCAGAGACCGGTTAATTGTTCTATTAACTCCAGTGCACGTTGAATTACACTCGAACAGCAAAAATTCATTGGCAATAAATAGCTGATTTTCTCATCTCGCTAAATCTATTTTACATTTAACTCACAATGCTGCTGCTACCCATTGTAAGCCACATGAGGACTTTTAAATGTTTTAACTGCAGTTTTACTCCTATCCATATTAGCACTCTAACATTGCTAGAACTGCTAATTTCCATCGAAGAAATCTATTTTGTACTTCACTTCACTTTGCCATCTACTTAAGAGCATTTTTCCTTCTGGCCACGATACAAACACCAAAGTTATAAGCATAATTTAGTTCAAACGCCACACATTCTTCGCATGACAACTCTTGGCTTTGATGTATTTTAGTTTTTATTTAATTTGATTTCAACCATAAATATTCTGCGCAAATCCTATTAAAAGCTGTGTGGTGTGCGTATTTGCCTGCGCTTTTATGCATGTGCCGCCTGCTAACGTTCAATGACGCCTTGACCTTGCGCGTCGCACCACCACCGCCTCCCTGTCATCCCACTCAAACTGTGAGGTGCGTGCAAAACTCTTGAAATAAAAAAAATAAATGCATGCAATGCCTGCATTAATGCAATTTCGACATTAAAGAGTATGCAACCGTAAGCATTGCACAATGTCGTGCGTCATGTCGTATGAGTAACTAACTCCATATAAAGTAGTGCGGTGGTCGGGACGTATGAGTTACTTAGTTGGTAGTGCATTTAAAATATGCTGTGTACATGAGTGCGAGTATGTGTATATGTCTGTCAATCACTTAGTCGAGTAATGCATTTATTGACACTCTACACCCACTTCAACGCCATTCGCCCCTCTTTTTTATTTTGCATTTGTGTGCTTAAGTGGCCGTTGAGTGTTGTCCTTTTGGTTAAGTGGCATATGCAATGACGTGGCAATATTATTACCTACTCGTATTTTTACTGATGTACATGTGCTGCTTGGCAGCTCAAGTGCATGGAAAAGTGAGTTATAATAATGAAAGAACTTCAGTTTTTTATTATCAACACAAGAAACAACTCTCCAATGCAAATACAAGTCTCTTTACTTTGCTTCATTTGATAACCCTTTAAAATTACTTTTATTTACTTTTTACAACTGTCTATCACTCTTTAATATTGTTATTACATTTTTATTTATCTTTCATTTTTGTATTTTCACATTTCCATGTATGCACGGCGCAGTTAAAGCGCATTCCACAGGTGTGTCTTTTCACGTTGGGTCAGTGCCAAAAATATATGTAATATTTGCATTTTTCGAACAATTTGACTTTAGACACAGCAGAAGTTCACCACTGCCTGTGGCTAGAAGATAAACACAAAAAGCAAATTGTGCACTTGTACAAATAAATGCAATGCAAACAATTTAAAATATTTTTATTTTTATTGCGAATGGCGTAAAAGTAAATAAATGATGAGTGAATGCACAAGTAATTCTTTTTGAAATTTTTTACGTAATGTTTTTTTTTTATTTTTTCAATGCATTTAAGACTTTACTTTGAATTGAAATTCATAAAAAATATAGTAGTACTCTATTAATAACGCGTATATAATAATTTTTACTGTTTATTTTATATATACAGTTGAACTTCCATAACTCGAACTGCTCTAACTCGAAATTCTCCATAATTCGAACTATTGAATTGGCAATAGAAGTCAAAATTCATACAAATTACTTTCTGTAACTCGGAAATCTCTCTAGCTCGAAGTTTTTTTGTGGATTATGATGATTCGAGTTAGAGAAGTTCCATTGTATTTCATATTTTATGTATATTATATTTGAATAAGTAGATCTGCAGTAATTTTATCTCAAGCAACTTTAGATTTCTAATATTACCAAAGTTCTAATGTTATAATTTACCGTACAATAACTTCAACAGTCTTTATCAGCATTTCCGTATCAGAGAAAAATGGCTAGTCTGCTCAACAATTGATTGAAAATGGATCTAATGTGAGAATTTGTCTCAATTATTAATGAAAACTAATGGTTTTCGGACTTTATGAATAAAAAAAAACAGTGCTAAGTTCGTGTGTAACCGGATATTTAATATTCTCGCAATTCATTTATTGAATCTTATAATAAGATAATACACAATTCGACCTACATATTCGGCATAAAGTCCTCTATAATAGCAAATATACTATATCTGTAGTAAAGGGTTTTCCAAAATGGATGCTACAAAAGTAAACCGACAACAAATAACGCCATATTTTCCCCGCTCTTTTGACATTTTTCTTAAGTAAGGTTTGCCATTCCATCAACGAGTCGAAATTAATCAAACTTTCTACTAAAAATTCGGAGTCAGCTGCCTCAACTCAACTTAAGAGCGCTACGTCCAATTTATGGTCGCCATAATCGTGCTGTCAGATCAACAAATTAAGCGTCTAGTGAAAAAAATTGAATCCACAGGCCAGTACCAGACCCAAATCAGTCGCTCAACCGTCGTTCTCAAGCGTTAGCCATCTCTGTGACGTCGTTGTGGCAAATTATGCGAAAAGATCTTGACCTACATCCATAAACACAAGTTCAAATTGACGAAAGGAATGAAGCCGCTTGACCCCCAGAATCGTCGTATGTTCGTGAATTGGGCTGAACAAAAACTTGAAAATGAATCGGATTTTCATCGAAAAATCATCTTCAGCGATGAGGCTCATTTCTGGAATGAATGACTTCGTCAATAAGTAAGATATGCGTTATTGTTCAGACAGCAATCCACACGTACTCTATAAGTCACCATTGTATCCTGAATAAATTACGGTTTGTGTGATTTATGGGCCGGTGGCGTCATTGGGCCGTACTTCTTCTGCGATGATCAAGACCGGCACATTACTGTGAATGGGAATCGCTACCGCTCTATGATAACCGAATTTTTTGGGCTCGAATTGGATGATATAAACTTGAACAATATGTGTTTCCAACAAGATGGCGCCACGAGCCACACAGAGAATGTCAAAATCGATTTGTTGAAAACCAAGTTTGGTGAACGTGTTATTTCACGAAATGATCCAGTCGATTGGCCGCGTCGCGATTTAACACTGTTAGAGTATTTCCTGTGGAGCTACGTCAATTACTACGACGATTGATGAACTTCGTACGAATATCGAACGTGAAATTGCAGCAGTATCGGTCGATTTATGCTTGAAAACCGTCGAAAATTGGGTTCAGCATCTGGACTACTGCAAATGCAAGTGTGTTCGTGGTGGTCATGCAAAAGAAATCGAGTTTCATAATAAAGAATTTCATTGAGATCACAAACCGTTTTTGTTTTGCTCATATTGAAAACCCCTTTATATGGAAACTCATTCATTATATCCAAGATTTTACGTTCACCCAATTTTGCTAAGATACCTCACACTTTAACCGCTATATACGGTATAAAGTCCCCGGAAGTTTGAAAATCCGTATATGATTTATACGAAAGCTAGAGGAAGTATTGACCTGATTTTACCCATTTTTGGGAAAGAGACACACGATTATAAGAACAACATCAAGAATATCTGAGAAATTTACCGATATTATCATTAAGAAATAATCCACAGGCTCTGAAGTCGCCATGTTCGATATCTGGGGCCTTGAAAAGTTATAGTCGATTTGGTAAATTTTTAGACACAGTAGAAATGCATTATTTGCGCAAGTTTTCTTCTGATATCTATACTGGATATAAATTTATATACTGTAAAGTGAACGATTCAGATGTACTTTAAAATTGTATTATAGTATAAAAAAAGTAGGCATGGTTATAAACCGATCTCGTCTATTTCACATACTATACCATTGGGCTGCTTGTTGCCAGGTGCAATCTAACATTTCCATTGGAAAGTTTGACATTTTTTAGCATAACATCACTCAGAACGTTTTGTCATTTAATCGTGAATTGTTTTATTTACAGGGAATTAAAAAATTCATCTCGGCCAAAAAATAAAATTAACTCGTGAACATTTTCATGCGATCATTTTTCACAACTTTCGACGTGGATTATCACGACAAGAGTGCATCGATGAACTAAAATCTTTGTATGGCTATAAGCACCATCCTATAGCACTGTGAAAAACTGGTACAACGAATTCAATCGTGGCCGACGCTCGCTCAAAGACGAATTGCGTGAAGGTCGTCCAAAAACAGCCGTTGTGCCAGAAAACATCGATGCCGTACATGAACTGATAATGCAAGACCGTCATGTAACATACCTTCAGATAGAGGCATGCCTATGCATTTCTCCCACCAGAATACATTCGATATTGCATGAACATCTGGCCGTAAAAAAGGTTTGTTCTCGTTGGATCCCGCACAATTTGACAATCGTTAAAAAAAAGGCACAAAAAAGTGCTTCGAAAATTGGTTTGAGCGCATGCAAAAGTATATAAATCTTGATGGAGAATATTTTGAAAAACAATAAAACCATTTTCGAACAAGAGTGTCAAGTTTTATTAAGATATCTAAATTTTTACTCAAGTTATCGCTTGCACTGACAGACAAACATCCGGATTTCAAATCTACCCGCCACCCTGATCACTTTGGTATATTATATATGTACGTATGTATATATAACTCGTTAAGTTTTAGGTGTTTCAAACGCCCGAATCACGTTTTTATCCCAATCTATTCGACTGACTACTCAACAGACAAAAAATTTATGGAACTTTTTTTTCAGTTAACGTTTCTAATGTATTTGAATTTGCAACCATAACAAGAGTTGTAGTTATATAGTCATTTTCTAACGTAATTCAAACCCAGAACTAGTAGCAACTTTTTAATAGAAAAATATAAAAATTTCATAAAATGAAATTACATTATTTTACCACCTAGGAAGGTGATCTGTTATTAACTTTCCAAACCACACACACAGCCAGCCTACACCTATTACCAACCGACAACATTGTAATGTTAAATCAATTGTTTAAACGATTATACGCAAATGAGCAGGTTTCTTCTGGAAAAAGACTATTCACACATATGTAAATGCCGGCCAACAATATAACTAAAAACACACACATAAACAGCACTTAACAACCATACAATTATGCTGAGTGGTCAGAAGTGCCTTTGAATATTGTCTGCCTCAATCATTTTGCAACCGAACAGGTGTTTTTACCGCTGCTTTTGCACAGGGTAATTGTATATATGTATGTATGCAGGTGTGTGTATAGCATTTCCGCAAGACATATTTATGCATATCCGACAAGCTGAGTTTACACCTGTCAGCGGCCAGAGGGAGCAACACCTGAGCCACTTATATTATTTTAAATAGCGCGTCTAAATTTCAACGCTTAGCGCATATACAAGGTGCTGGCACGAGCACATATTTGTATATTATTGTATATCTGCGAAGGCACGTACAAAGGTATATGTATGTATGTATGTATGTATGTTGATATGCAGCTGAGAAATGTAATACAGAAAAGTCAACACTTGCCAGTGCCAGTCAATCCACACATTCCCACACTGTTGGGTGAGTTTTTGACCCAAACGCTTTGTTTTTGTTTGCATTGACAGTTGCTGGCGTGAATGAGTATACACACACAAACACATGGATATACTTATGAATGTATATATGTAAGTATCTAGAAAGTTGTTGGAACTTTTATTTATATTCGCGCTTGCATTTTGTTACTGCATCTTATATATAACTGTATGTATGTATGTATGTATGTATGTGTGCGCATCTAATATTGTATAATATTTGTAAAAGTGTAAATGTGCAATGTGCGAGTAGTCTTCACTTCTCACGTTTTCAAGGATACTCTCTGAAGTGAATTAAAAAATTTCACTTTTACTTATAAAATCTATGCCACACTATGCATATTCAAGGTGAAACACATACATATGTATTTATATATGTATGTATGTATGTTTGTATGTGCGCACGTATGTAAACTCAATGGAATAAATAAGAATAACAACAACAACAACAATAGCATGTAACAATATCTCACAGAATGCCATCAACTTTATGTTACACACTTTTTTTTTTGGATTTTGCCACACCGCGCCTATAACTATGCTACTTCACATGGCTTTGCACTGCTTCACTTCGGCAAAAATTGCGGTACTTCAAAACCACACTTCAAATACACAAAAACAAAATTGAATTCTTATAGCGTTATTAAAGTAATTAAACAATTAGTTAGTATTCAACGGCCGCATTTGTTATTCGCACGGATGCACCCATTGAAAGCGTTATTCACATGGATGTTGGATCTCTTATTTCGTCTGCACTGAAGCTGCGTACGTCTTGGAGCAAACTGACTTGTTGTCCCGCAGCGAGTAGTTTAGATTGGTTGTTGGTAGTCGTTTTTGTGAGCTTTCAATTTGTGCTTTTAAAAAGCTTAACGCTTTTTGTGCTCGCTCTCTCGCTCTCTTTCACCGGTACACTGGTAATGCCATGCACAGTTACCGCGGCAAATGATGTTGAATTGTCTAATGACAAGTAATGTCACTGCAATGTGTCAAACCCTGCACACCCCGTAATATACCCATGAATTCATAGCAATTGTAAATGAAGCCTTTCCCTCTTTCGTTTATGACGTCACGAATTATTTTTCCACCAAACGATGTCCATTAGAAGTACCAGGCCGAATTTAATGTAAACTAGCTTGGAATATTTATACTCTCGCAACAAAGTTGCTACGAGAGTATTATAGTTTTGTCCACATAACGGTTGGTTGTAAGTCCTAAAACTAAACGAGTTAGATATAGGGTTATATATATCAAAATGATCAGGGTGACGAGAAAAGTTCAAATCCGGATGTCTATCTGTCCGTCCGTCCGTGCAAGCTGTAACTTGAGTAAAAATTGAGATATCTTAATGAAACTTGGAAGACGTATTTCTTGGCACCATAAGAAGGTTAAGTTCGAAAATGGGCGTAATCGGACCACTGCCACGCGAAAACCGAAAACACATAAAGTGTCATAACTAAGCACATTTGGATGTAATTTTTTTGGGGAAGTGGGCGTGGCCCCGCCCCCAAATCGGTTATTTGTATATATCTCGCAAACCAATAAAACTATATAAACCAAACTTTCTGAAGTCAGTTCTCTTACGTACCCCACCATACACCATGAAAATAGTTGAAATCGGATAATAACCACGCCCACCTCCCATACAAAAGTTAGATTGGAAATTACTAAAAGTGGGTTAACTCACTAACCAAAAACGTCAGAAACACTAAATTTCACATAAGAAATGGCAGATAGAAGCTGCACTCAGATTTTTTTACAAAATGGAAAATGGGCGTGGCGTCGTCCACTTATGGGTCAAAAACCATATCTCAGGAACTACTCGACCGATTTCAATGAAACTTGGTTTGTAATAGTTTCCTTACATCCCAATGATATGTTGTGAAAATAGGCCAAATCGGTTCACAACCACGCCTACTTCCTATATACCAGAACTTTGAAGACGATCTGAATCGTTTACTTTACAATATATAAAGTAAACACTAGTGAAGATATAGGAACAGAACTTTGCATAAATACTACGTTTATAGTGTGGCAGCCCCATTCTAAAAATCGCCGAAATCGGACCATAGGTTTTCAAGGCCCCATATATAGAAGGTGCTTCTAACCTAATATTATGGTTTTCAACTTTCAATGGATTTTATACAATATATATGACGAATATGTTGGTCAAATTGTGTGTTATATTAATAAAGTTAAATAAATAAATTGCGACAGTATAAAATGTTCGGTTACACCCGAACTTAGCCCTTCCTTACTTGTTTTTTTTATTTTTATTAAGTGGTTAGGGGTAGTCAGAGACACGAAAAGAGAATGAGAATTTTCAATATTTTCTTTTTTTGCTATTAAATAATTTTATTTTAAATAATTAATTATATGGCACTATAACACAATGTTTTGACTCGAAGTCCAAAGTTATATCCGCTTATGTTAACCCAGTTCCAAAAAAAGGTCCTTGCGGTGACAATCATAAGTCCTTGGAGATTCATCTAAAATCAATCTGAAAAGAAAATTTTGTTTTATAAATAGATAATCCTGGGTCTGATCAAAGCTGTTTTTTTTTCAAAAATTAACAAAATGGCGGCTCCAGTAAATTTTTTTATAGATTTTTGGGAAAAAATTAACATCTTAATAAATCGAAATTTTTGAAAATCAAAAAAGCTTCGATCAGCCCCAGCATTATCTATTTACAAAATTCATTAAAATAATATATATAAATTTCATTAAAATTTACTGAATGTTACAGTTGTCAACAGTTCAAAAAACATAGTTTTGAGAAAAATGCATTTAAAGTTTCACACTATCGTTTTGGAGTCCCCGAGCCCTCTTTGTTATTGGTCTAACAACTCAAAAAGTAATTATCGGATCAACTTCAAATTTTCAGAGAATATTTTTAAGATTTTACACACACAAAAAATTGAGTTTTTCAAAATCCCGACTTCCTTTAACCCCTTAATGTTATCAACAAAAGAAATATATTGAACTCAAAATAAAAATATCTAGTCTTAAAAATTATCAACACTAGCAATTTAGGCCAAAATAATATGAAAAAGTTGAAAATTGACATATAATAATAATTATGTTATCTCTAATCAATTTCAGAAATCTAAAAAATAATTTCTCAAATTTTGAAATAAAAGTGACACTTAAAAGAATGGTACGCATTTTTTTCGACCACAGTGTATATTCAAATCCTAGCAATTTTGACATTTCCCATTTTTGTTTCCCAGTTGTTTGTTTTTATTTTTGTTTTGACATTTTGCTATTCACATTACTCAATAGGACGGTATTTTTCAAGCATTCATATTTGTTCTGTTTTACTGGGTCAAAGTGCTTTATCTATTAAGTGGCTAAGCCACAGCTCATATCTTCCGCATGAACCCAATCAAGTAGCACGAGGTACAATCAAATTAAAGGGATGGCCCTTGCGCTACGCCTTTTGCGCCGACCGGCTTATCTCACCCAAAGTAGTGCATTTACACTGCAGCGGCAACAGTATGCAACCCCTCTAGCCATACTGATACGGGAACGAAGGTAAGTAGCACTAATTCTCACATCGATTTCACATTTAAATGGAAAATTTTTCAACTAACGAATATTAAATAAAATATTAGTAATGGTGCAACGGAGAAACACGCTGCCGATAAGAAAACACAACTTCCACCTATCGTGCCGCCTAAAGTATATCCCACAGAACCAAAGCATAAACCAACTAAAATTGAGGAATCGGAAGATACACAAAGTTGGTCAAAATGGCCACCACCCGCAAAGGATGTCACGAAATCATCTTCGCAGCGACTGTCAAGAGAAAACGTCGAAGGCTATATGTTTAAACATTTTTTCGATTATATCAAAAACTATGAAAAATTGTTGGAGAAAAACTTTCCCTCGGCCATGAAATTATATCGCACTTATGTTGATGGCGTCATGGACTTCTACAACGATATGAAATCTTATCTAAAGATAGCACGTATTGCAAATAATTCACCAATGGGACTGAAAGCGCTCAATCGTAAGGAACTTGAGCTCTACATGCAGATGCCACGCGATATGATGAAAGTTGCGCCTGCGTTAATTGTTGTCGCACTGCCGCTTGTCGGCTACGTAGCGATGCCGTTAATGTAAGTATATTATAAATATAATATATAAAACATAATGCGCTTTCATTAATTTTGTTTTTAGTTTTGCGTTTCCACAGCAATTCCTATGCTCGCATTTCTGGACATTACAACAGCGCGCGGAGTTTCAACAGGCGGCATTGCAAAAACGGCTTAGAAATAATAAAGCCGTTTTCAGAATTCTACAATCGAAACTAAAAGAAGCAAAGAAACATGAAAGTCACCAAGAACTGCAACACATACTGGGTATGTTGGGTAGTGGCTTTCTACCCAGTGTGGAGTCGTTGCTCAAGGTTAAGGACATTTTTGCCCAACCACCGTACGATCTCCTCTCTTTAAGTAGGAAGCAAGTTGTGAGTATTTTTCTTCAAGCTTTCCTCCATATTTCTTGCCATTTTATTGTGATTATTTCATTTTTGTAGAAATTGCTGTGCCATCTACATGGCGTCCCAACGCCCTTGTTCAGACGTTATCACCTTTCGGAGCATGCGTATCTGGTACACAGCATGGATTTGGCTATTGTACGCGAAGGAAATGTGCATAACATGCATCCGGATGGTATTCGACGTGCTTGCTATATACGTGGACTCAATCCCACCAATCTTAGCAATGAAGAAATGATAGCATGGCTACGTAATTGGATAAAAATTTCGACATCACTCGAAGAACAGCATATAAGCATGTTCCTGTACCTGCCAGTGCTATTGGGCTATAATCATCCAAATAATTGGCACTTAATTTACGACAAGTGTTAGAAGATTAAATCAAAGCTGCTGATTGTGATCCAAAGCACACTTGAAGACAAAGACGGAAGTATAGAAAATTTCGAAAGGAAAAACATAAACGTTATCAAAGTGCCAGGAAGAAGCTTCATATCACTCTTTTTAAGTTATTTTATCGTTCATACACATCAAAATATTTCGTATTTTGTTACGAATTACACTAGTTAATATTAGTTCCATTGTTTTCGTTCAGCTAAATAAAAATTTGGTAATTCACCTATTTTCATAATAAATATGTATACTGCACAGTTAAATAATATTGTTCTTAAACAGAATCCATTAAAATGCACAAAAAGGTTCCGAAACTAATTGCTAAGCATCCAATTAAAACATTTTTTAATCGTATGCAACTCGTAATTAATCGTATACAACTACAGGGAGACAATAATGATTATAAAAATATTGCACACTAAAATATTCCCTACATAGGACCCTGTACAACGAAATGAGACACCAAAATTCTTTATTCCTATAAAATAACTTTATTTTCCTCCGAAAAGTAGTCAACTAGTACACGAGTATACTAAGCTGAAAAGTTAAAAATGGTGTTTACTTTTTAGCAGCACCCTTCTTCACACCTTGCGCCTTCAATTCACGAATGCGCTCGCGCTTGTCCTTCTTCAATTTACGCTCTGTACCGTCAGACTTGGTACGCTTCTTCAGTGTGTTGAAGGCAATGGTAAGCAACTTGTTACGTTGACGCTTGGCATAACGCAGCTTGAAACGGTCGAAATCGTTCAAGTGGGAGCGCTGAAAATGAATAGAAAAATATTATTAAACAAAATGTCAAAACTTTCAGAATTTAGTTTAGTATTATATTTTTCAGAAAATTTGTAAAATAGCTTCATATATGTATCAGCCGGCAATTCCTATCAAGAATATTCATTATCATCATGATAAAGTCACGAATACTTCGAACACCTAAAGAAGCATTATTGTTGTTAATGATTTTAAAATTACCTTGCAAATATTCTGTGACCTTGCCGACCACGGGCTAGCCTTCCATTGGGCTTTCATGTCGCTGTCCTTCCATGCTTTACGCACAATACGTGTAGGGGCAGTGAAGGGGAACTTGATGCGGTATTTGGTCAGATGCAGATTACTCAATCTGTATTCCTGACGTGGTACACCGGTCAAGGGACCATCGACGAGCACCTGTAATATGTAGAATTTGTTTTTTAATATTATGTTCATACGAGAATATAATAAATTATATTCGATGTTGTACTAGAGTTTATGCTTTCAGTTAGGGTTGTAAATAGCTTCAGTTATGTATCAGTTGGCACTTCCTATCGTGAACCGTATCATCATTTGCATACTCTTTGTACAATATCGAAATCATATTTCATTCACTAACCCGTGTTTGATCTATAACATCAACAATGGCAACTAGGCGGCCCTTCAAGGGTCCCGCTGAGCATTTGGCTATGCGGCCAGTCTGTACAAACCTCTGGAAAGGCTGTAAAGAAATACAATAAGTATTAGCAAATCATATAAGTTGTCGTGACTCCACGTTTCCATATGACAGTTAGCATGTAAATGGTACTACCACCACGTGAAGTCGTTTCGCAATTGCAAATTTCACACACTAAAAGTTTCAACAATAAATGTAAATGAATGTGAATTCTCGTACACTAAGTATCCATGCACCATATATTGATTGTTCACATTTTATTTACACTTTTATTAAAACATCAAACGAGAAGAGAAATTATGATGTCTCCTTACCATGGTTAACCGGAAAGAAAGAAACTTGGTTGCGTTTCTACAAATAAGACAGATTCAACATGGATTCTTACACTGAACTGTAACTACAAAAGAAGAACAGTGATGACAGTTCAGAGTTGTTATACGGCAGATTTGCAAAACTGGGGCACACTTTTTTTAACAAATAAATTCATACAGGTGGGAACATTCGTTTGTCAGAAATGTCAGATATTTATTTGGAATTTTGTGTTATTCAGCTGTTTCTTGTACAAAAGTGTTTTGTATATTTAATAATAAACATATTAGAACTCATTATATGTTTTTAATATGCCTCAATTCACGGAAAAAACGTATGGTTCTTCATCGAGAACTATATATATTAATCCACATTTTAACAAACAAGTTAAACCAATGGCGAATGGCGCAGCAAATGCTGTTATAAGCAAAACAATATCTACGGGTGCTCACATAAACCCATTGTTTCTGGGTGTTTATCGGCCGCCAGCAATACATATGAATCCTAACTTTTTCAATAATAAACTTCTTGAACAACAAAAGTTGCAACTAAATTATGTATCTAAGGATGTGAATTTAAGCACAAACAATCCTTCGAACAAATCAAATCAAACAAAAAATCTACTTTTACATGGTGACATTATTGACTTATGTGATGAATCCGATCAGGAAGTAGAAAAACCTGTTATAAATGCTAATTTGAATATGGCACCAATAAGCAAGGACACAAAACAAAAAATTATTACCAAATCGCGCACAAAAATTGTACGTGAACCAGCTGTTATTAAAAAAGTTGTTATGCCTGCGCCATCACCTCTCATACGTTTAAGTAGTAAAAAATTAGTAAGAAGAACGCATATAACTCCAACTGCTAATTTATTACATAATATCACACCCGCCTCTCCTAAAAGCACTCAAGGAAAGTACAAACTTGATCGACGTCTCGGTTTGCCTGCCATAAAAACATCAGGTGTCAAAGTAAAACGGAAAAGTTTTGTTGCGCGCTATGCGCTACAACGTTCCACTTCTGAAACAAAAAATGCTTTAACGTAAGTGTGAATAAAATTGATAATAACGGCTTTTTTTATATAAATATATTTATTTATATCTTACAGCTCCTCCAAGTTGCGTTCACCGTCTATCAACAAAAAATTACAAATGCTTAACATCAACGGTGTGCTCTATAGGTCAACACGCAACAAATTACAAAGAAAAGATGCTAGCACCTCATCAAATCAATTGGTACCAACAAGTGTAGCCTCTATAGGCTTAAAATCCAATTCCAATAAAAATACAATACAAAAACCTAGTAAAACAGCATACGAGCGTGTGCTATTTGTGCATGGCACAAAATTTGTATTAGATAAGCATGGTTTCAAGCTGACGCGCATTGCACCTACAAGCAAGGACAGCGTAACGGATACATCAAAGAGTACAATACCCGCACAAAGACAGCGCCAACGTATAGACATTGGTGGTTTAACCTATATAGCTTCCACCACGCAAAACGTATTCGTGCGTACGCGTAACCATTTGGCCTTGGCGCATTTAAATACAGCGAAGAATCGCAGTCTGCAGTTGCTCACGCGTCGTTTCGTGAAAACCAATATACCATGTGGCATTTACCAACGCATAGGCAAATGTATAGCGCACGAAAGAGGCAAGTGCAACAAAGTGCATGACAAAAAGCAAGTTACCATTTGCCCAAGGTTTGTATAATTTTTGTTTAATTTTTCATTAAAATTAAATTTAATGAAAATAAATTTTGTTTGCAGATTTCTGCGCAGTGAATGCCACAACACAGATTGTTTACTTTCGCATAACGTCTCGCTGGCAAAAATGCCAGTTTGTAAATTCTTTCTACAGGGTGTTTGCGTACGCACCGACTGTCCATATCTACACAAAAAGCTTAGCGTCAACGCAGACATATGCCAGGATTTCCTACGTGGTTATTGTAAATTGGCGGAACAGGTAAATGCGTGAATCAAATTATATGTTTTTGTAAATTTCTGTAATACGAAATATTTTCCAATTAGTGCAACAAGCGTCATGAATTCGTGTGTCCCGAATACGAGCGTAAAGGAAACTGTGAATTAGTGAATTGTGTGTATTGCAAGAATCGTAAACGAAAACTTTTAAATGAGCCAACGAAACAGCAAAATAAAACAGTGAATAATACAACAACAACAACAACTGCAACAAAAGCAGTTGTTGTTCAAGCCACACAAGCGAGTACGGGTGTAGCACAGCGTTATTTCATTGATAAATCACCAAACGCAAATGCAACAAAATGTGATATGACGTTGAAGGAAGACCGCGTTGAAGATCAAGTGGTTGACACACATACAGAAGCGTCTGATTCTGATGATGAAATGCCTTCAGCATTTGTGCGTCCTAAAGTTGGCGCATTGCCTGCATTCATACCGCTCTTGTAAAAATTAAATAAGCGAAATGTTAAATTACTTACTGTATAGCTGGGTAGACACACATTGGAATTTTGCTCTTTTACAAGCAAGCCACTGCGAATTTAATACTTAATGATCTAAAACGCCGTTTTTCCACCATTTTTGCTCCCTTATACTGTGTGTTAACTGTAAAATATATCAATAAAAAAAAATCATATGTGTCATATATAAAATTGTGACGCGTTTCTAGCGCTGTGAGCCAAAATTAAATATAAACAATTGTGTTGTTTTCAAATATTGCGTATCATAATATCAATAAGGTATTTATAGATTTATTTGAGTGATTATAATTTTTACTATTTTATATATATTTTATTTAATTTTAAGTAAATACTCAGCGTGTGTTTGTTGTATATCAAATTAGTCTGGGAATGCTTAGACATATATGTATGTATGTATGTATGTATATATTTATATAGCATATGCAGTACACAAAATCCAAAGTTTATAAAGTTTCTAAAGCGTTACATTTCCTTTTACACTGTCAACAGCTTAATGTTTTTTGTTTTCTTTTTTTCGATTGTATTTTTTTGTTTTTGCATACATTTCTGCTTACAACTAGAAAAATATGTGGGTTTAGGTAACAAGTAGAAAGTGTTTTCATGTTGCAAAGTTGGTGGTATGAGGTTGCACTGATTTCATATTTTTTTCAACTAATAAATAATAATAATAACAGTAATGGTTGTATGAGACTTGATTTATGTATATGAGATTAAACACATTTTTTTTTGATATGAGCATAAATTGTTTTTTTTTTTAATAAATATAAATGAGTTGAACGCACGCTTTGTAACAACTGAACGCAGTGGGGGCGCATTTTTGTAATGTTGTTGTAAATGTCTTAACATAAAGTGTTTATATTTGCTTTTATTGTATGTTGTGTGTTTCTACAGTGAATTACTGACAAGTTCGTAAAGCTCAAACTATAAACTGTTTAATAAAAAAAATTTAAAAACTAAAAAAAAATTAATTTCGCATTTTTTTATATTAAACGAAAAAAAATTTATCTAATATTTTTAATATAAAAAAATATTAAAAATTTTCTATAATAAGCAAAATTTATAATTAATGAAATTAAGACAATTTTTTTACGTACATTGTTGTTGTTGTTGCACACACGAGTAAACAATTTGCGATTTTTTTTTAAATAAAATTGAATCATGTATGCATTAGCAGCTGTTTTAATACTTTTACTACTTTTTATAGTTTTTTTTTTCGTCCCCTCTTGTTTATTAGCGTACGCTATATATGTAAATATGAAAAGGCATTAAACGATATACATACATATATTGTTATGGTTTATATTACTAATACTACAGAAACCAAAAAGCCACAGAGCGTTGTACATACATACATAAATAGTTTTTTTTTTAGCCAGCTTGCTAAGTGCTTACAGTTTTGCACCAAAAACAAATGATCGTTGCACGAGCTGTGTGCTGCTTACTTTTGTTCAGTACAGTTACATACAAGTCTACAAAATATTCGATGTACATATTCTTTTTTTTACCTACATATATATATATATGATTATTTATGCATAATTTCATTTGTATAATTAAATCTTGCATTTGCCTTAAACGTTAACACATTGTGAAAGTATAAACATAAGCATTTGTAAACGAGTGGCTGATACACTTACATATACATACAATAAATTTATACTATCCTAAGGAGTGCAATCATTCATATTGCTTTTCATTTATATATCAGTAGCTAAAGTCGGTGAAATGTGTAGAACGAAGAAGCGAATAAATGCGAAAATATCACAATACTACATAGAGTAAACAAATTTGAGATCGTGAACGTTTCAAGAGAACAATTAAAAGACAAAACTAATGACGTGTGTGTATGTTTGATGCGAGTATGTTGTGAAAAATATTTTTTAGTACATAGCGCGAGTATAGCATGAATAAAATTTATAAAATCTGTATACCAGATACAGATAAATAGCACATAATTTAAAAATATTTAAAAATTAAATGTTTAAGGAATGCATTAACTAAGGGAAGGGAAGAAGGTGCGTAGAAACTTCGCTGTGTTCTTGCTTTTTTGTTCTTATTGTTGTTGTATTTGTTTGCCTATTGCACTAATTGTGATGCAGAGCCAAGCCAAGTGTAAGCACTTTATTTTAGTTATGTCGCGCATCATACTGTTTGACCTTCTCCGGTATGGCAGCTTTCTCCACAATCACATGCTTGGCAAGTTCATCCAGCGATTTCACATAAACCAATTTGCGCCAGAATTTCGCGCTGTAAACAAAAAAATAAAAATTAAACAAGAAATTACAAATTTTATTTATATTAATTACCTAACGAAGGGACGAGTCATCCATACTATAGATTTGATCCAGAATGTTGGATGCACTAAATACATGTTTTTCAGACTTTTTCTTAAACGGCGATCTAAAAGCTGATAGCATCTGTAAAAATAAAAATAAAATTAGTTTACAATGCACTCATTTTCAATTAAGAAAGTGTTTGTTTACTTTTTTAACCATGGAAATGGCGGCACATTGCGTCGACTAGTGCCACCATGCAAATAGATGAGCACATAGTCTTCTGTCACCAATTGTTCCAATGTTTTAATCACATACAGAAAGAGATTATCCATTACGTAGTTGTAATCAGCACGCGAACGATCCGGCAGATGGCAGGCACAAAATATGACAATCGCATTATGTCCACCAGCCTGCAGGTAACCACCATGGGAGAGCACACGTTTATAAGGCTCGATCACGCGCATATCGATTTCTCTGGTACGCCCATCTGGTAATGTGATCTTTTGCCAATTTCTTGAGTCACGTCTTTCTTCGGCTGCAGAATATTGCGGCAATTGATCGGTTGCACCTTCTGTATTGCTCGTTAAAGCCATTGATTGTAAATGTGGTGTAGGAGTAACTGCTTCAGGATAATCATCCTCGTCGTCTATACAGCCTGCAACACCGCCATCATCACTATCATCATCATCCAAACCGTCAATCAGTGAACTTGATGGGCTAAGTGAAGCCAAATTATGTTCGATATCTTCATCATCGTCAAAACTGTGATTTGAAATTGAATCCAATGATGAGATGTCATCACCGCCATTACCACCATTTGTATTAGACTTCCTAATACGACGCGTATTTTTGTGTGGCTCATTACCTGCTGTAGGTAAGAGTGCCACCGTTTGAAAGTTGGCCTCAACTGTAGCGTGATACTGTGATACGTCTGCTTCGGATTCACTGCTCAACAGATCAGGACTATGCGCGCGTAAATAAGCTAGCTTATTGTGCGCGGGTGCTGGTGCGTTAGTGATACCGCCGCGTATATTATTTAATGCATTCCGTTCAATTACGGTATTGGTCTGTAGCGGCGTCTGCACATGTTCGTATTGCGGTACCACATCGGGAAAATTGTTGCGTTTCAAATCATTATTCATCGTCACGGAGTTCGCTGAGCTGTGTTCATTTTCGGAACCCGTTGGCGACATCAATGGATGGCTCTCAGTAATAGTGCGTGCAATACTTTGTCGCTGTGGTATTAGCTCTAGCGACAGCGCGTCTGGCCGTACTAATCTGTTATCCAGATTCGATGTAACTTCAACATCTAACTCCTTCATTGTGCTATTCGATACAACAGTTGTATCTTTTATGAGTACTTGGTGTATGTTATGATTGCTGTGTGTTGGCGATTGAGTTGCATCCGGATCGTCATCTTCCCCAAGTGGCGATACACCTGCTGAGCCTTGCGATGTTGTAGCATCTGATATATCCATTTTGCTGTCCGTCAATGGACTCTCCATTTGCAAACTAGACGTGTTTAAAGAAAATTATTAATTATTATAGGAATGTTTTCATTTTGCATTGTTAATCGATTAATCAGCGTTTTTGTGTTTTGCTGCACTTCATACACACTTTTACATATTTTATATACACATTTTTGTGCCACAATTATGCTGTGGCAATGCTCACCTCATCTCACTTATTGGAACTCAATCACTTTAGCTTTTACTTTACTAATAAATGATAATTAATAATTTTTTTAAAGAAATTTTATTTTCTTGTAAGAATTACTATTTTCACTGAATAAAAATAAATAAAAAATCATTTACATTTCATCAGTCATCGAAGTTATCACAATATTGCCGGATGTCTAAATTATATACTGAGGTCTAAATATTACTGTTTAATTTAATTTGTTTAAAATGATTTTATGTAAAATTTTTTTAGTTAAGCACTGATATTTTTATTTGAATTCTTTTATTTTAGAAATATTATTTGTTTATAAAAATATTATAATGGTTATTTTGACTAATTTTTTCATACACTCAAACTGATTTAAAAAAGTTTTAATTGAATTATTGAATAAAATATTGTGCGAGAATTTTCTCTAAATTGTATTGACTGTATTGTCCTTGTATTATTTGCATAAAAAATTAAGCTTGAAAATAACATAGTGAAATTTTTTAGTCATTCTTTGTGTTCTATGCTAATATTTTGTTTTGTCCATCACAAAATTAATCGGTACGCACCATTGAAATAAAAATTTATATCCAGCCAATAGCTATAATAATTATTTTTGGCAAAGTTAATTGTTTTATTTAATTTGTTAACATAAATACGAAATCTTTTAATAAAATTAAGCTGCTCTAAACGTAACCTTGGCATGAAGCGGCAATGGCAGCACTGTTATCTGTCAAATTTATTTTTTTTTATTGTCAATTCCTACTTTTCAGAATTCTGTGTTGCTTGTTGACGAAAAATAATTTTGCTACTATAATCACTATTGGAAAAATTTGAAATTTGACGTAGTAGGCTTGTAGTTTTTGAATCAGTGATCACCATGGATACAAATGCAACGCCTACCAAGGCTAGTGCGCAAAAAACTAAAGAAAAAAGTAATTTGTCTGCGCCTGCTACAACAACAGCAACATCAAATACAATTTCAGCTACAGCGACGCCATTGCAGAATTTGCCAATAGAACTGCAGAATGACCAAAAACGTAGAAGGTAAATGTTTCAATAGAAATCGAATAAATAAAAATAAATAATAAATTACTATTTTCTATTCATAGCTCTTCACGTTCAATTAAGCGCAAACGTTTTGACGACGAAATTGTAGAATACAGCATTGGATTTCCAAAGTCACAAGGTGAGCCCAAAGTGGGACGACAGCGTACTACTTCACAAACCTCCGCGCAGACGCAATCATTGTCAACAGCAATTTTGCAAGCACCTACGCCTGCTAGCAGCAGTTTAGAAGTTTCAACTTTTGTTAGAGAAACGCCAACGCCGGTATCTACATCAAACACCAACAACGGCAATATATCTTTAAGTGGTGCAACTACGCCACTGCCACCAGTTCATCCGACTACAGTGAAACAAACTTCACCCTCAATGGAACGTGCATTAGCTACACATGTCGCGGACAAACGACGACCACCACGATCCAATAATAAGAAATCTAAAAAAACCGGTCGTCCTCCAAGTCAAATTACTACAAAGGATTTGGGACGTTGGAAACCAATTGACGATTTGGCTTTAATTATCGGTATACAACAAACGAATGACTTGCGTATGGTACACCGTGGCGTCAAATTCTCTTGCAAGTTCACTTTACAGGAATTACAATCTCGTTGGTTTTCCCTATTATATGAACCTGCGATTTCACGTATCGCTGTAGCTGCTATGCGAAATCTACATCCCGAGCTGGTGGAGTCCGTACAAAGCAAAGCGCTTTTTAGTGTACAAGAAGAAGAACTATTGGGAACTATTAAGAGTGTGAGTTGGGGAAATTGATATTATTATTGAATGTGTTTATAGATTTGCTTCTTTATTATAGACTGATAGTCCAAAACTAGAGCAGTTCCAGGAATTGTTGGAGAAAAATGCCTCCGTGTTTTATAGTGCACGTACAGCCAAATCCTTACAGAATCATTGGCAAATGATGAAACAGTATCAGTTACTGCCCGATCAAGTGGTCAAGCCGCTACATATGAGCGATCAACCATTAAGCTTTTCGGATGCTGAAGATCTTATTCTAGACGCCGAGCTGAATGATCAACGAGATGAGGCGCTGGAGATTGAACTTGCCCTAACGGATCGTCAAAATAAGCGTGAAATTCGTCTATTGGAAAATGAGTTAAGCCGTTGGAATGTTTTGGTGGACTCCGTTACAGGTGTTGCGCCACCAGAATTTGATGGTCAAACGCTAGCAGTGCTTAGAGGTCGCTTGGTGCGTTATTTAATGAGATCGAAGGAGATTACCTTCGGGCGCTTTGTTGAGGACTCGCACGTCGATATTGATCTGTCATTAGAAGGCCCCGCTTGTAAAATATCGCGCCGTCAGGGCACAATTAAACTGCGCAGCAATGGTGATTTCTTCATTGCGAATGAAGGCAAAAGGCCGATTTTCATTGATGGCGTGCCCTTGTTAACTGGAAATAAGACGCGACTCGCTAACAACTGTGTGGTGGAGGTAATTAGGAAATTTAAAGTTTTTTTTGTGTCAAATTTAATTTTAAAAAATATTTCATTCCAGATTTGCAGCTTACGTTTCGTGTTTTTGGTTAACTATGAGCTCATAAACGCTATAAGACATGAGAGCGCCAAGACCACGGCGGCACTAAACTAGTGTTGTTATAACACATTTTCGAGTAGTTATTTATAAGAGCCCAATGTAATTTCCCCGTTTTGTGAATTCTAAATACACAAACAATTTACAAAAGTTTCAAATTTTTCTTGTGCTCAGTTTTATTTTAAATGTGTATGCCAAGCTTAACCTCTAAATTTCTTGAAAAGTGGATGTACTGAGCCTGCATTGCGCCTGCGCTGTTCATAGTAGATGGCGTCATCACCGCCAGACATTGAACTGAGACCGCCAGCACGTTTAGATGCAGGTCCACCACCAGGTCTATAACCGGGCTCACCCGGCACTTTTTCGTCCTCGCAATCTAGATCTGATGCCGACAACACTTGCTGCAAAAGTTGAGATTGTTCTTCGCGTGTCTTATACATCAGATCCGGATCAGTGTCCATGCCGCTCAAATGTGTGATCACTTTGTAACTGTAGCCTTGATTCACCAAGAATCTTTGACGTTTGCGTGAGTAGCTCATTTCCATGGTGTCCTGCGAAACGAGTGTGTAGAAGAAGGCGTTATATTCCTCTGCAATTGCACCCTTCTTAGCACGCAGAATACGTCCCAGACGTTGCGCTTCTTGACGACGCGAACCACCATGTGAGGATATCTGAATGAGCACATTAGCCTCGGGCAAGTCAAAACTTGTATCCGCCACTTTTGACACGAAAATTGTGTTAACCTAGTAGCAAGCAGAAGTTAAAGTAAACATGAAAAATATTAAAAAATTATTAATTTTACCTTTTGATTGAATTTGAAATTCTGCAAAATCTGAATTCGCTCATTTTGTGAGGTAGGTCCATAAATGAAGGGTTTATTCATTTTGATAGCATAATGCTTCAGCGCAAACACATTATCCGAAAACACAATTGTTTTGTCACCACGTTTTTCATGATATCTTATAAGGAACTGACAACTACGAAACTTGGATGGGTTCATCACATACAACAACATTTTCTTCGATGTTTTTGTTGTAAGATATTCGCGATAAAATTCCGGTGACATGGGACACCATACTTCAGCGCACTGCACGCGGGCAATGTAACCCTTCTTCTGTAATTCCAACCAATTCGCTTCATACAATTTCGGTCCAATGAGGAAATTCAAATCGGCGATTTTGTCATCCTCACGCAAAAGTGTAGCTGTGAGACCCAATTTACAATGGGATTGTACAATTGTCAAAACGCGTCTGAACATTTTCGCCGGTATCGTATGTACTTCGTCGAGCACCATAATACCCCATTCCTGTTCTTGTAACCAACGCATAGTTTGCTCCGCTTCCCATGAACGCTTCTGTGTATGTGTTATCATTGAATATGTAGTCACCAGTATACCACAGCCCATAGGCTTGTCTTTTGCCTCAGATGTGAAGCGACAAATCATACTGTCATCCGCTGTGGACCACATTTTAAATTGCTGTTTCCATTGTTCGACCGAAACACCACTGTTGCAAAGTACCAGCGCGCGCTTACGTACGGTACAACAGGCTGTCACGCCAACAAGTGACTTACCAGCACCGCAAGGTAACACAATCACACCGGATCTGGCACGACCGTTACCAAACATTTTGCGCAAACTTTTCTCTTGATAAGGACGCAGCACCGCAGCTGGTTTCAGATCTATATTTATATCGGGATTATGTGTATCGTTACGGAAATCGTATTCAGCCAGTAAGGGATGTTCAATTTCAATGCAACGTTTCTGTATGACTTCGATTTTTTCTTGATTCACTTCAAAGGACACTGTTTTCAAATTAGCCTCATCCTCGTCTTCTTCCTCATTGTCGATTTTATCATAGAAGTTTGTAATATCTTCTGGTACTACAGTAGTGCCATCAGGATTTGTGGCAGCGGCCGTACCAGTTGCAGCAGCCGCCGCGGGATCATTACTATTGTTAGCTGTTGTGGCTGGGGTTTCACCCGGCGGCAATTTCGTGCCGAATTGTGTGATCGCTTTGCCTTCCAATGTGCCCTGGATGAAAGCATCGCCTTCTTCGCGTTTTAAGCGACATTGTTGTATGACTGGATCTTTCAATAGTTTTTGTAATATATCGGGATGTGGTGACTCAATAAAATACCTATTTTTAATATATTAATGTTATTCCCACATTAAATCATTCTCTTTAAATATTATACACATACCTGTTGTGTTTTAGCACTAGTTTCACTTTTCCATAAGACAATGTACATAGTTTTATAAACTCAATGATACCCTCTGGAATTGATGTTTTACTTAAACGCTTCAGATATTCAACTATATCGTGTGTTTGTAAGCCTACAGAAACGGCTGCATATAAACTGTAAGCTGTCAATTTGTATTCGTGTATGTGTTCTGGTCGGCAAACAGGCTCGGAAATTGCTATTAAGAAGTCATGTGCATGCTTATAAACTGGTGAAAACGATTCCAAAAACACATGTCCATTCGGTGCAACCCACAAAGGTCTATTTGTATGATCAGACTTGAGTTCCATTTGTGCACGATAATCTTTGGCACCATACTCGTCCGTCATAATGCCATCGTCGTTTGTTTCAACATTTTTAGAAGCGGCCACTGGCACGCCATCTAACTCAGCAACGCCATCAGAAGCCAAGGAGTCACCATCTTCTACCAGTTGAGTGAAAGCTTCATCTTCAGCACGACGCTTTTTGCCTGAAGAGAGTCAGACATTAAACATATACAAAAGATTATAACTATTGTCTTACTAAAGAGTTAGACTATTATAACCATTGTCTTACCAAATTTATCCCCAGGAAATCTATCCTTTTTTGATTTCTTAGGTGGACCCATTATTTCCAATTTTGTTTAAATTTCACAACAAATTCTATCGTAGTAAAAGTTTGGTCAGCTCAGACGGCTTTATAACAAGCTGAATTCTTGGCAACCATAATAAAAACAGATGTCAAAATTGAAAAGGTGACCAGATGATCTTGTTAGATCGTCAATTGGTATTCACAATGACACTTGCATGCCGTTTATTTCCGAAATATCTCTGTTGCTATCTTCATTTTCTGCTAAATTGATGCATAGCTTTATACCACGCGCATATCATATAAATCTAGATTATACTTCCACATCGGTTCTCTACGTCATTAAACAGTAATCGAACAAACAAAAATATTTTTTACTTCTTTGAACAAATTCTAATAAACAAGAAAATTCTCCGTTTGTGCATGATCAATCGTGTTTATTTATCTGACAATTTTTAGGTATAGATCACATATACATATATACATATGTATTGCACATTTTCTGGTGTCCGGAGGTAATTCCAATTGGGAAAACTCTAAAATAAAGAGTGTTCTGATTAAAAAACAAACTTGTGGCAACTTTAGAAGTGAAGTACAAAAAATTGGCAACCATTGAATGTTGCTGTCAAAGTGATACGGATGTTGTGAGCTTATATAAAAAAAGTACAAAATGTAATTAAAATTTATGGCTGGATGAAATAAAAGAATATTGGTTGGTGCAGGGGTTTTAAAATACCAAAATTATATATTCTACGTTAAACGCTAAAAAGATGAAAGCAGCAGGTGTTTAATTGAGGTTTCTAAGCTGTAATTTCTCCAGTTTATAAACGAATACTATATACATTTTGTTGTGTATAATGTATTGATTTTCTGGTGGCACGTTGTAAAAGATGGACTTGTAGGTGCACTGGAAACGACTGTTATTTAGCGCTGGCCGTATGAAAAATAGTTAAAAAGAAATGCTACACAAAATAAGACAAATTATTAATGATTTAAAAAATGTGAATATTTGCATATGAAGGCGAATCGGCTATGAATTGGATGCAGAAATCAAATACTTGTACATATATATGTACATACAAATATAAGTTTAAACAACTTAAGTATTCAAACCGTCAATTTGAATAAGAAATCAGAAGTAATATAATCTGCAAGAATGCATTGTACGCTTGTTCCTCAATGAATGAATTGCCTTGATTGAATTAGAATTAAACATTTAAGTGAACAGTTTAATTTATCTAATGCACAAAGAGAAAATGGAAATATACTCATAAACAACAAAAAATAAATCTAAACTAGATATAACGTTAAATCACATTTCATAAAGATACAAGAGTCAATATTGACAATGCAGGAATGCAATAGTGAAGAGCGCGTCGAAAGCGCTAACTCTAGTCCACGTTTACCACACAAACACTTATCAATTTTGGGATTTCTCACAAAGCGATCCAGTAAAATTGAGCCACATCCACGAGATGGCGATTCTAAGAAACTTGAAGCATCAACTGATCATTTGCGTCCATCATCCGCATGTGGAAGTTACTTCGATGGCACTAGTCATGATGTGACATTCGCTAAGTGTTCGGCTGAGCGTCAGCGTTCACCTATCTCTCCACAAAAACTAAATGGTCTAAAAAGTAACAATGATGCATCAACAGCTAAGAGTAAAACGTTACCTGCTGGTGGCAATTACCTCGGAAAAGCATACAATAGTAATGCATCAAAATCAAATTCACATGCGCGTAGGCGTAGCACCGATGGCTCACAAAGCGATAGTGGCGCTGCTGAAGTGGTGCTTAGAAAGACAGCAAAATATCGTTCACCGAATCATAATCGTTTTAGTCACCAGTTTAGTTTGTGTTGCAAAGCAGAAAAGAAACCCATGACACCGCCAGTAACAGTACGTTACAATTCAATACCAGATCCAGCCAATACGACACTCAAACGCAACAGCCAAACGCTATGTTGGAGTTTTATCGATAATACATCGGTTTCACTACAGTCATCCGATGAAAATTCGTCCATGCAATTGCCAAAAGGCGATGCTAATTTGACAAATAATATTGCCAGAGTGAATTTAACAGAATGTTCCAGTGCACCTGAATCGCCAGTCACATCCAAGGTGATGTTTACATCTTCGCATAGTAGTCCATCAAATGTATCACTGAAAAGTGGTCAAAGTGAACAAGTGCCAACATATAATAATGATGGTGCAAACTCCAGCGGTCCAATACGTCCATTAGCAGTTTCGGCATGCCGTTCACGCTTGCGACTGAAACTGTATCCACCTGGTAAAGAGCTACCACCCTTAGAGCCTAAAATAAACGATGCTCAAGGCAACACCATTAAACGTGCCACCACACCACAACATATGTCTTCGCCAAATATTGCCATCCAGCCAGACATAGCTAGGGAATTGGAAGCGCACGAAGCCGAAAATATGCGCTTCAGTTCACATGAAAATATACAAATGCAACGACTACAGTCCAGCCAAGTGGGTTTAGCGCGACGTGCGCTGTTAAGTGCACAAGTCCTCAGCTTAATACCAACGGATAAAGCGCGTGAAAGGTAATGTGAATTGAATATTTGAATTGTTCATTATAATATTATGCTTGTAACCGAATACAAACAGGAGTTTTATGGAGGGACACATGGGATCTTCAGCACTGCTGGGACCTGCGGAATTGGATCGCATCTTACCCAATAAAGAAATCACAATCTTCGTAGGCACATGGAATATGAATGGACAAAATCCACCAAAGTAATAAATCTAAAATTTTTTTTATATTTTATTATATACTTTTTTCATTTCTTATTTTTTCAAATTTCCGAAATTTATTTGCACCTCTTTCACTTGCAGACAAATGAATGACTTCGTACTGCCAATGACGGTGGAGCATGTGCCCGATGTTGTTGCCATGGGCACACAAGAATCCAGTCCCGATCGTTTCGAATGGGAAGTGACAATACAAGAGACCCTCGGACCGACACATGTACTCTTCTATTCAACTAATTTGGGCACACTGCACTTGGCTATTTATATGCGTCGCGATCTGATTTGGTATTGCTCAGCGCCTGAGGATGCTTCCTTTTCGGTGCGCACCGGCACGGCTTTTCGCACGAAAGGCGCCGTTGCTATATCCTTCTGTATCTTCGGCACATCAATGCTATTCGTTACATCACATTTAACGGCCCATCAGCAGAAAGTCAAAGAGCGTGTTTCCGATGTGAAACGCATCATACATGCGCTTGACTTGCCGAAAAATCTGAATTTACGTCATAAAAACAAAGATGTAACGCAGAATTTCGATAATGTCTTTTGGTGTGGTGACCTCAATTTTCGACTTGGTGAACCGCGTGAAAAACTCTTGGAATGGATACAAAATACGAAATTTCCACTACCCTCACACTTGCCACACGGTTATATGCATACCGATCAATTATCCTCAGTTTTGGCAGATGGCGCTGCTTTTCGTGGTTTCATGGAGGCGAATATAACATTTCCACCAACATATAAGGTGTGTTTTAGTGTTTGGGAATCTATATTGCTTGGAAATTGTATATTTATATTAGTTTTGTTATTGTTAATTTTTATACTATTTTTATTCTTTTTTTTTTTTGTTAATTTTTATATTTAAATTATTTCTGTTAATTTTTTATTCTTTTTTTTGGTAATTTTTATATTTATATTATTTTTATTTATTTATTTTTTGTTAATTTTTTATTATTTTTTTTTTGCTAATTTTTATATTTATGTTATTTTTTATTTTTTTGTTAATTTTTTATTATTTTTTTTTGTTAAATTATTTATTTATATTATTTTTTGTTAATTTTTATATTTATATTTATTTATATTATTTTTGTTAATTTTTTATTCTTTTTTTTGTTAATTTTTATATTTATATTATTTTTCGTTTTTTATAATTTTTTATGTTTATATTATTTTTATTTATTTATTTTTTGTTAATTTTTTATTATTTTTATTTATTTATTTCTTGTTAATTTTTTATTATTTTTTTTGCTAATTTTTATTTTTATATTTATATTATTTTTTTGCTAATTTTTATATTTATATTTATATTATTTCTATTAATTTTTTATTATTTTTATTTATTTATTTTTTGTTAATTTTTTATTATTTTTATTTATTTATTTCTTGTTAATTTTTTATTATTTTTTTGCTAATTTTTATTTTTATATTTATATTATATTTTTGCTAATTTTTATTTTTATATTTATATTATTTCTGTTAATTTTTTATTATTTTTATTTATTAATTTTTTGTTAATTTTTTATTATTTTTTTTGCTAATTTTTATTTTTATATTTATATTATTTTTATTTATTTATTTTTTGTTAATTTTTTATTATTTTTTGCTAATTTTTATATTTATATTATTTTTCGTTTTTTGTTAATTTTTTATTATTTTTTTTGCTAATTTTTATTTTTATATTTATATTATTTTTTTGCTAATTTTTATATTTATGTTATTTTTTTGTTAATTTTTATATTTATGTTATTTATTTATTTTTTGTTAATTTTTTATTATTTTTATTTAATTTATTTTTTGTAAATTTTTTATTATTATTTTTTTGCTAATTTTTATATTTATATTATTTTTTTTTTGTTAATTTCAGTATGATCCCGGCACCCAGCATTTCGATACATCATCCAAACAACGCGCTCCCGCATACACCGATCGTATTCTCTACAAGTTTAGACAGTCGCAAGGTTTGGGTGTACGTCGTGGTAGCACGCTGACAACAGGTGCTAATGCTCCACAGCCTTATGTGCAGTGTTTGCTGTACGATTCTGTGCCATCCATTACCACTTCGGATCACAAACCGGTATGGGCGTTGTTTAAAACACAAATACGCGCGGGCACCGACTCGTAAGTATTCCTTTCTTTAATTGTTGTTGTTTTATTGTATTTATAATGTTATTTTATGCAGTATTCCATTGGCGGCTGGTCTATTCAATCGTGATATTTATTTGGAAGGCATGAAAAGACGCTTAAATAATCAATATTCAGGTTCATCTGCAGTATGTGCTATACAATAATGTGCTTTATGTTTGGAGGCTTTAATGTGAATACTCAAATACCGTTAAATAAAATAGTCAGCTGCGATATATTTAAATTATAAAGTGAAGAAAAAGAAATTTTAGCTTAAATTTTTAGTTATATGCACCAGCTACTAAGTTACAGTGACTAGTCAGTTAAACTAAAGAAAAATTAGCTTTAGATTTAAACATAGTAAATAAGTAGCAAATTATGAGAAGAAAAAAAACTAAGTTAAGCACATTAACAAAGACATTGTATCTACTGAAATGACAACTAAAGCACTAAATAATGCACAAATGTACACTTGCCTTAACTATAAATGACGCTGTTTCCACTTTAATTGTTTTTTGTTGAAAAAAATATTTATTATATTGTTTATAAAATAAGTCTAACTAGTGATTTGTGTTAAAAATATATTTTTGGCATATAAACAAATTTATATTTAAATCAAAATTTTTAAAGTATAAAATAACTATTCTAGTCCGGCTGTCAACTGTACGCAGCTGTTTGTAAAGAAGACACGTGCTTTCGTAGTTGTGTGTTCATAATGCTTAGTAATAACAGTACCTTTTGAAATGCTACATACTCATTTTCATATAAAAAAATATTTAGGTACTATATACTTTAATTATAATAAAATGCTAGCTGCACTTTAACAGCTACGCAAAATAGCATAAAATTTATACATTTACATACATATACTAACAACAAATATTTATACAACTATACTATAAAAAAATAATACTCAAATATGTAATAATAATACTTGAATATTAAAAGTTGATGTTACTTTTGTAATTGAGCTTTTAAAAAAGCTTATAGCCATGCAACTCATTTAACATTCTAGTCAATTCATTCAATAATTTTAGTTGTTTATTATAAAATAAACGATAATAAAGGCCAAGCAGTCACCAGCTTAATTGCGTCAATTAGCATGCTCGCTCTATACAGCTTTGCTAATTGACTCAATTATCAATTAGCATGCTCTCTCTATACAGATTTGCTAATGGACTCAATTATCAATTAACAAGCTCTATACAGCTTTGCTAATTGACTCAATTCTCAGTTAACAAACTCTATACAGCTTTGCTAATTGACTCAATTATCAATTAACAAGGTCTCTCTATACAGCTTTGCTAATTAACTCAATTATCAATTAACGAGGTCTCTCTATACATTTTTGCTAATTGACTCAATTAAGCGGTTGTCTGCAGTTTTTACAACATAATTATTTTACTAAGCTAAAATAAAATAAACTATCTATTATTATATGATATGATCAAAATTAGTGAAAACGAAGTGCTTTATGAAACAATGCTTTGTTGCCTATCATTATTACTATATACTATACAATATGCTTAACTCTAATATAATAAGCGTAAAATACGCTAACCGTAAATCTCGTAAACTAAAACCAAAGACAAACATCTTTAAAAAACAATCTCTTTATTTGTTATATTCATATTTTATATTTATAATACTATTTATATTTGTTTTGCAATAATTATTATATTTATTTATTTGTTGTTTTAAAAATGAAAATTGTTGATTTTATTTGTGTTGTGTAGTATCTATGTATCTACTATGTTATATACTGATGATTGTGATTTTTACTCTTATTTTTAATGCTTCTAATAAAATTTCATAAAACATATTTAAATAATTGAGTCTTTTTAATTGAAAAAATCTTATAAAATCGCGTGTCTAAAATTGTCTAACGGTTATGCAATTTTGATTTTAAGACAGTTGAAAACTCTTCCCTACTGCAACTCGAAATTATCCCCCCTATTACGAGTGTCGATTGGCACTAGAATAGACTCGATTGCATTTTATTTTGATATTGTGTAACTTGATCGACAAAATTCAAAAAATTCTAACGATTGAAAAAATTTTGTCGACAAATCAGCGTTTGAAAGGCATTCATAGTCGATGATTGAGCGACTAATCGGCACTTACCATAGCACCTGTAGTCGACAATTGCTCAGTAGTCGACGCTCGTAAACTCCTTCAGTTTGATACCCATATTGCATTGTTTCGATTCTTCTCTATTAAAGTAAAGTACTTAAACATTTTAAATAGATGGCAACCTTCTAACTTTTTAAAATCAAGTCGCAGACGAACTTCGTGTGCAGCGATTTAGGGACTGTGTCGAACTTGGCTTTAACTAATTAGTGCACCACTCGCTGTTTCGTGACCGATTTTGAACAAAACCATATTGATAGGCGTCGTTTGATATGTAAATAAATTTTATTTCTTGGTATGCTAACACACGCTGTCTTTCGACCAACATTCTCTCTCTTCGTTGCGCTCTCTAAATAAATCTTCTTTCTTGGTATGCTAACACCACGCTGTCTTTCGACCAACATCTGTCATCATCTTCATAGCCCGAACTCTCTCTCTTCTGAGCGCTCTCTCTTCTTATGAGCTGGACGAATCTCAGCATGTCAAATCCTCGAAATCCGACTAGGATTTTCAACTCAAGCAGTATAATTCCCAGTGAATCTCATTCGCCGAACATATATGTACCTATAAGATCATAGTGACATTAGAAAACTGTTGAGAACGGCTAATAAATTGTATAATCGAATCTAAAACAATAAACATGTGGTTATCTAATTTGGGTATGAAACTTTCACAAAGCTTAAGAACTAATCTGCACAGCCTATTGACTCTTAATTGAGTACTTGACAGTTGATGTTCTAAATTGTAAATCTGTCAAGTATCATCGAACCTTAATCTGTCCATGGACACTCTCATCGTACCGGACAACGGTAAAGCGATATCCATCCTTCGGCAAAAATTCGGATCTCTATTGAGTCTTAATTGGGTACTTCATGAAATCTGCTCGATAATACAATAAAAATCTAACATTCAACGAATGTAGGTGATGATCCAATTTGTAAAGCTATCAAATTTCAATGAATTGGACAGAACCTTTATAAAGACGTTAAAATCCAACTCCTGATACTTTCATCGTAACTGAAAACTAGAAAAGTGCTAAAGTATCCTGCGGCAAAAATTCCGATCTCGCTGACAAAGATATCTTCGTCCATGCACGATCAAGTCGCCTGCGTCGATAAGTTCTTAAGAGAGTCGGCGGCAATTGAACTTGAGTTAACTGTCCATTCCAAGGAAACCATCGACATACATTGGATAAATTGTCAGACTTAGCAGCATGCTCATCTCTCTCCAGTGGATGTCTGAATATGATATGGATATCTAGTTACAACTAAGCTGTCTCAAAAGGGACTTCAATCCATTAGAAAGGGAGACTCATGAAGTTTATCCGAGGGGTTTAAAGGTTTACTACAAGGATCGGTATTAAACAACAGAAGCCACAACTTCGTCCATAGTGCGCATCGTAACCAGAAACCGATAGTGCGACTAATACACTCTTCTGTGAGTCATACAAACTTACATTTATGTATATATAAATGTCCATAAGTTTGCGAAAAAGTCGCCATGTGCTTGCGGCAGTGCGTTGCATTTCAATTCGCGAATCCTTGTGATGCTTTCCAAAATGATTTTGGTCAAATGGCACAGCACACAGCACATCAGTCGAACCGAGTGGTCTGCAGTGAGAGTAAAATATTTATAACCGCAAATGGAAACGCCCAAGCGGATTGGTGTGGCCGGAGCAATATGAACAGCGGCGGTAATATCAACGAAAATGAAGTGGGCGATGAGTTTAATGGCTGCATGAGGGGTATATGTGGCTAAAATGATTTTTGTATGCATGTCAGTATAAACAATAAACAGTTTGCCAGACATACAAACTTATCATATGTGCGAAGCAACAATTATAAATGGATTGGGGCAGTTAGTGCAATAAAAATGCGAGCGAGCGGCACATATATGGACATACATCCAGAGAAACATATATATGTACATATGTATATACACACATACATAGTTGCTGACCCGTCCGCAATCAAAAGTACGAGTGGCAGCAGATTGCTATGGCAATAAATTGCGGAGATGGTGGCGGTGGCGTTCGACGAAATCTAACCGACTGTTGTAGCCGCCAACTGCTGCACAAGCCAAGCCAAAGTTGAAATTGGTCAAAAGTTTAAAATATCTGGGCCCTCATACACACTTTGTATGCGCACAGTGCAAGCGCTTGCGGCCAAATGTGTATGCGTGTGTGTGCACTTTTATTCGTAGGGACTAAGCAGAAAGTTCAATGCGGATAGGGGGCGTATATTAGCCATTTCGCTATTTAAGTGCGTCCACTTATGTTTCTGCACACATAACCCCAAAATAGTCAAACACACAAGCAAGCGCACAAATGGACTTTCTTCTACACATATATATGTATGTCTGTATGTTTGTATTTATGCCTGCATTTACACACTTCTATGAAAAATCGGGATATGTGTAATTTTCTTGTCACTGCTGTTGTTGTAGTTATTTTTGTTGTTGCCGCGTTGCCACTTTTTGTTCCACATTGGTTGGCCACGGGCCACATACTTTCGACCACTACTACCCACTGCTCGCTGCTCACTCACTCGACGATTGGCATGCGAACTTTACTTATTTGCGCGCTTCAGTTCCGCACTCATCTGCACTTCGAGCTGGAGCTGCTCGGTGGGTCGGTCGGTCGGTTGGTTGGTCGGCCGGGTATCCGCACCTTACCGTCAGACATTTTTGGTGGTAAACAATTGAAGTTGCTCACTTTTTGCTGTAACAATTGTTTTTATTGCTCCTTCACAAAGGCACAAACTCTTTTGGCAACAACCACTTGAAATATTTATTTGTTTGGCTTGTTGCCACGACGTCGCATGTGAAAGGGCAACATAAAGTCATATACATACATACATATATGTATATAACATAAGTATGTATGTTGGAAGTTATGTTGACGAGCATATATTGCTCATTTGCACGTTTTCGGGATTGTGTGTGGGTTTATGGGCTGATATTGATAACGAACATGCATATAACGGTACATATTTGCATTTCGAAAACATTACTTAGTTGTAAATTAACTGCTTTAAAAATAGTAAAGTTGTCATTCTTCTACAATACTTATATAATAGACTTTCCGTTTAACGGTTTACTTCGATCTCGTCACTAAACAGTTTACTTAGTATACAAACCTTTGTACTCGGAACTCATGACTTGGACTGACCAGACTTCCCTTGACTCTTGTCTCACACTCCGTTGACCATTCAAAATTGTTATCAGAACCTGTTGCGACTTCCAGCTTGTCCTCACCTGACCCCTGAATATTAAAAAAAATGTATCACACCAAATTTGTCTTAATATAAACAAACTTAACAGCAGTAGATCTCTTAAAATTAAAGAAAACGCGACCTCATGTGACCTTTTAAAATATAAATAAACCGATTTCACACGACCCATTCTAATAAAATCCTCAACAAATCCTCCTAAAAACAGACATCACAGATCTTTCAAAATAAAAACACATTTTATCTCAAGTGAATCCCTAAAATTTAAAAAATTCAACTTCCAATAGCGCCTCGTAATGTAAATACACCTGAGTTCACATAACGATTCAAAATGGCACTAAACCTTACCACAAGTAAACCCTCCAAACTATACTCAAACCTGAAATCAAATGATTCTTCAAACTCTAAACAAATCTTAACTCACCTGACCCTTAATAAATGTGACCTCTCAATATTTTTCAAACTGTAAATTAATATAAATAAACGTGGGATTACGGGACCCTTCAAAATAAAAACAAATGTGACCTTAGGTAACGAATCAAATGAACGACAAAACCCGATCACAAGTGACCCTTCAAAAATAAGTAACCGTGAGCTCACGGCACCCTTCAAAGTAAACACAAAGCTGATATGACGAGATCAAAAAAAAACAAATAAAATAAATCTGACTTCACGAGATCCTTTAAATTGCAAACAAGCCTAACCCCACGAGACCTATCAATATAAACGAAAATTTAACTACACATAGTCACTCTTACATAAACTATACCTCTTACGTCACGTGGTCAAAATGAAAACAAAGCCGAACGCAAGTGGATCTTCAAACTCTAAAC
This sequence comes from Zeugodacus tau, assembly GCA_031772095.1. Lineage (NCBI taxonomy): Eukaryota > Metazoa > Arthropoda > Insecta > Diptera > Tephritidae > Zeugodacus > Zeugodacus tau. The sequence continues at coordinate 51,370,980 of CM062653.1, read as the reverse complement.
AAACATTATCTCACCTGGCCCTTCTAAAAATAAATCCGACCTCAAAAGACTATCACAGGAACCAAAATAAAGACAAATGTGATCTCATGAGATTTTTCAAACAGTAAACAAACCTGGCTTCACATGATACTTTAAATTCGCAAAAAATATAACCTCACGGGACCCTTTTATATGGCAGCAAATCTCACTTCATAAAACACTTCAAATTTTAAATAAACCTGACTTCCCATACAAATAAATCTGGCCTCACTTGATCCTTCAAAATAAAATCCACGTGCTCCTTTAAAATGTAAACAAAGCTGGCCTCATCTGACACTCAATATATATAAATATAACCTGCTTCATGTTATCAATCAAAATATAAACAATTCTTCCATCACGTGAGTCCATAAAATTTATGAAAACATGAGTTCACGTGACACCTTAAAACAACGAAAATTTAATAAACTTCATCTTACCGCCAAAGGTCAATGACCTCGGCCAAAATGTAAACAAGCCTGGGCAAAGGTCAATGACCTCGATCAATATGTACACAAACCCCGGTCAAAAGTCACGTGACGTCAATATTGCTTACATTTTGAAAGGTCACGTGAGGTTTGTTTACATTTGAGGGGTCACGCGATGCCAGGTTTTTATACTCTCGCAACCTGTTGCACAGAGTATAATAATTTTGTTCACCTAACGGTTGTTTGTGTCACCAAGAAATATAAGAGTTAGATATGGGGTTATATATACATAAATGATCAGGATGACGAGTAGATTTGAAATCCGGATGTCTGTCCGTCCGTCTGTCCGTCCGTCCGTCTGTCCGTCTGTCCGTCTGTCCGTGCAAGCGATAACTTGAGTAAAAATTAAGATATCTTAATGAAACTTGGAACACATGTTCCTTGGCACCCTGAGGAGGTTGCTTTCGAAAATGGGCAAAATCGGTCCACTGCCACGCCCACAAATTGGTGGAAACCAAAAACCTATACAGTGTCATAACTAAGCCATAAATAAAGTTATGAAAATGAAATTTGGAACATAGGATCTCATTAGGGAGGGGCACATTTGAAAAGTGGGCGTGACCCCGCCCCCAAATAGGTTTTTTGTATATAACTCGCAAACCAATAAAGCTATATAAGCCAAACTTTCTGCAGTCATTTCTTTTAGCCATTTCCTTATACAGTCCAAAAATGAAAGAAATCGGATAATAACCACGCCCACCTCCCATACAAAGGTTAGGTTGAAAATTACTAAAAGTGAGTTAACTCAGTAACGAAAAACGCCAGAAACACTTAATTTCACATAAGAAATGGCAGATAGAAGCTGCACTCAGATTTTTTTACAAAATGGAAAATGGGCGTGGCATCGCCCACTTATGGGTCAAAAACCATATCTCAGGAACTACTCGACCGATTTCAATGAAACTTGGTTTGTAATAGTTTCTTTACATCCCAATGATATGTTGTGAAAATAGGCTAAATCCCTTCACAACCACGCCTATTTCCTATATACCAGAACTTTGAAGACAATGTGAATCGTTTACTTTACAATAGATAAAGTAAGTACTAGTGAAGATATCGATGCAGAACTTTGCACAAATACTACCTTTATAGTGTGGAAGCCCCATTCTAAAAATCGCCGAAATCGGACCCTAGGTTTTCAAGGCCCCATGTATCGAACATGAGGACCTCGGTGCTTCTAACCTAATATTAGGGTTTCCAACTTTCAATGGACTTTATACAATATATATGACGAATATGTGGGTCAAATTGTGTATTATTAATATAAATAAAGTTAAATAAATAAATTGCGAGAGTATAAAATGTTCGGTTACACCCGAACTTAGCCTTTCCTTACTTGTTTTTTATTTATTTTTACATTTAACGTGAGGTGATAATAGTCTGTTTAAAGTTTGAAGGAGAATGTGATGTCAGTTTGAAGAGACTCGTGGGGTTATATTTACTTTGATTTAGAGGACTCAAATGAGTTAAGCATTGTTTCCTTTTAATTAGAGGCTAGGTTTGTTCTATTTAATAATTATAATTCTACATATAGTTGTAGGTTTTCCAAATAACTCTTAGGTGAACAAAAATTGTATTATATTCGGTTTTTGCTTTTTTTCCAAAGGGATTTTTTAGGGATATATATATTATGCTGTCAAAGAAAGTGTTTGATGGTGAAACCCAGTTAAAACGATTAATGTGATTTTTTATAAGCAGAAACGGCACAATATGCAAGAAATTCAAAAGCGTAGCTAATTTGTTGTACACTGCTGTATTTACTAATATATTTATACATATGTTGTCATAAAAGAAGTGCAGCATTTTTCTGTAGAAAAAATTTAACACAAAGAGTTTTCTCCTAACAACTACTTTGAGTTATGCGTATGTGTTGCTTGTTGTTGGCATTGTTGGTGTTACTTTCCACATTAATAACTTTTGCGCAGTCGTACGTGTTAATGTGACTTTATAACATTTTTCCTTAAAGTTTCGTCTATGCCACGGCACAGTGAAATAATTTCTGAACGAAATAAGTAAAAGTTTTTTTAAATGAAAAGGATTTAGCTGATAAAACGTGAAGTTGATATAAAGAGAAAATTTAATTTTTGTTTGGTATTTGTAATTGTTTTTGATAATTGTAATGATGAAAGGAGCAGTATCCTGTTTAGAAGCATAGAAAGACTGGTCAAAGATGCATTGGATTTTTCGAATACATTTGAAGGCTAAACACAAATTCGAAAACTTATTGCAAAACAACCAAAATACGAAGATTTATCGGCCTGTTTTAATAAGCTTTTCGTGTTACTATGAAAACATGTCGTAAGTATGGCATGGACAAGGATTTTTGTCTTTAAGTTATATTCTGCAAAGAACAATGAAATACAAGCAACAATATTCACGAAGGCCTTTGTTTCATTTAAAATTAATAGATCGAAATGCGAGGTCGTAAAAATCTTTCATTATTCTGGTATTGAGTTCTCAAGACTTTAGTTACTATATATACTACCAGCGATGTTAGGCGACATCTAACGGCAAGTACAGACTCAAAAGCAGAGTATTCTTAAGATTTATATAGAAGGGTTTAGAGAATTTAACCGTGTTATTAGGTCTACAACTTCGCGTCCGCTGTTGTTTTTGTAAATTGAAGTTTTTTTTTATAAAAACGGTTACAAATGTCGATCAACCTCAGCCGAACTTTTCTTGGAATTAAAAAAGAAAAGCAAAATTTCCCGCAAATGTCGAGAGTTCGGCTCAAAAAGTGATATTTTCAGTTGAGAATAAGTTTGGAATGTAAACAGATCTCTGCAAATATTTTGTTGGGTTAATGTTGACACAAATGTCCAAGATCGATATAAAACGATTTAATCGATTTAATCGACCAGTGCGTGACCCTAGAGACATCTATTGGAAAACGGCGGAAGGAAAGTTGTAGACCTAATAGAAATGGGGTTTACTATAAATGATTGGACCGCGAAGGTTTTAAATGGGGGTAGTTGATTTTCAATCAGGATATTACATAAAGATTATTTCAATGATATCTTTGGCTATATCAAAATTCTTGAAGACGAAGTAAAATAACAAAACGGTCTCAGACAATGTTACTTCTGTCAGGTATACTAATTTCATAGATAGTTCCTCTGGAATCCAAATATATGAAGTGAGCGTTAAAGTGCTGTAACCTGAGTTTAATAATTCTATCTTGAGAGCTTCTAAAATAACTTCGACGGTAGAGATCCGACAGAAGTAAGTAGAAAAAATCACATAAATGTAACTAGAGCGTTCAACATGACACCCTGTTTCAGTCTCCCTCTTAGTCACAAGCCAGAATCGCCAAAATAAATAAAAGAATAAGACACATTCGAATTTTCAAGCATTTGCATGAGCAGTTTCCAAGACAACTGCTGCTTGGGTTGTAGGCAACGGTTATTGTTGTTGTTGTCGCCATTTTATTTAATTTTTATTTTGCATTTTCTTTTTTCCTTTGACGCGAACACAACACAAAGCTTGAAATAAAATAAAAATAAAGTGGAAAATTCTTAAGAAATAAAAATAAAATGCAAACGCCAAGTAGCGAGTAGCTAAAGTAAGACGTTGACGATATCCTTTTGGTCTTGTCATAAGTAAGTAAGTAAAATGCAAAGTACCACTTGTGAATTTCGCTTTGAAGTACTTGAGCATTGCCGCCGTAGCGCTTGCCAGGGCCAAACCCCTCCGTTGGTGCTTGTGAATTCAGGCGAATGTAACTATGTGCTGGCGCTTTTTTCTTACTCTTACTCTTCAACTTATTCTTTTTTTCTTGAATTGTATCGTATTGCTGTTGCTGGGGGTGTGGTTATGTTGGTGTTGGAGGGTGTGAGGAGCATGTAGTTGTAGGGTTGGGGCCTATATGTTCCACATAATACGCCGCCACTGTCATCTATTGTGCTGCCGACGAAGCGTAAGGCTTGCTGCTGGTGGAACAGTTACAACAACAACAACAACCATTGACTAAGTCTTCGCTATTGTGCGAATAATACTTGTACTCGCATTCGCATAATCAGTTTTTCGCGACTCAAGCCTGTGCGCGTGAAATGTAATAAAAACATTTTTATGAAATTTTTAGCTCAAATGTTTTGCTTTTGATTGTATTTTTTTGTATTTTTATTTTTTGGTTATCGCATTACTTTCATCAGCACTCACATTCATAGCTACTCACTGAGCAGTGCCTTTGTATGAGGGCGCAGAGCTACTCACAGCGCCAAATCGCTAGGAGACGGTGGTTTTATTTTCCACATGAAGGCAGCACTGTAACAACAACAACAACAACAACAACAACATACACATATATCTCACTTTACATTATTATTTCTTTTTATTTCCCCTCTTTTCTTGGCCGTGCATTGCATAGAAAGCAGCAAGTATTTATAATTATGTATCTTCATTTGTTTATTTGAAAGCATTTTCACGCCAAGTTTTATTGCAACGAGTTGAATGAGGAATACGAGAAATGCAGCAATGAATACAAAGATGTCGAAAAAATGCAAATAACCACTCAGAGAGAAAGAGCGGAAATGCGTACAACTTAAAAATAACGGCGAAAAAAAAATGAAATTAACTTGCGGTAAATATGAAAAGGATACCTGGCGTGCCATTTTCTTTTGTGCCGTTACCTGTATATACATACATATGTACGTGTGTTTGTGTGTGTTGTGGCTTATGTGGTGTTATTATTGCAGTGCTTACGCTGGCATTAGAGCTATTTTAATTCAACGGTATTATGATTTCAAGCGATTTCGCAGATTTCGCGAATTTTTACATTATGAAAATACAGGAACATATACATATATATAGACAAATGTCTTAATATTGTAAATTTCCAAGGAGAAACTGCCAATAGGAACTAAAAAGTTTATAACGTTGAAATTAGGCATCAACTTATTTATAAGATTTTATATTGATTGGGAAAAATTCAATAGAACTTAGATTTAAATAAAAGGACAAAAAATCCAAAGTTAATAAATTCTAACAGCGCGTTTCAAAAACGATCCTTCTTTAATAACCCCTTAAAAACGCCTGGGCTTAAAAATTAGAAAAAAATTAAATAGTATTAAATGTATGTATGTGATTGGCGTGGAAACCGTTTAGCCGGTTATAGCAGAATCGATGATAGCGCGCCACTCCTCTCTTTCCCTCGCAATTCGGCGCCAGTTGGAGATCCCAAGTGTAACCAGGTCGCTCTCCACCTGGTCCCTCCAACGGAGTAGAGGTCTTCCCCTTCCTCGAACACTTTCAGAGCTGGAGTTTATCGTTCCATCGTCTGCGGTATTCGCCGTTGGCAATGTTCTGAGGACCATAAATCTTGCGTCGAGAGAGGACTTTACTTTTCAATTGCCTACTCAGTCCAAAGTAACACCTGTTGGCAAGAGTGATTCTGCGCTGGATTTCGAGGCTGACATTGTTGATGCTGGTTCCCAGGTATACGAAATAATATACGACTTTTATGACTGTCAACAGTGACGTGGGAGCCAAGACGCGAATGCGCTGACTGTTTGTTTGATGACAGGAGATAAATAGTACAATATGTTTAAAATATTCTCCCAAAAATTTAAATCAATCCGAGCAAAATTCTAAGGGATATACTCATTGAAGTTTTGTCCATCAGGCCACGTCAGTTTCTATTGAAAACTTAAAACGCGTTTATCTCAAAAGTCAATTTTTTTTGTTGGTGGACACGATTTCTCGAAAAGTTTTGAAGCAATTTTCTTCAAATTTTGCACACATCTTTGGAATAATATTATCTAGTTAATGAACGCCGGATTTTTTATATATTAATCACAACTATTTTTTTCGACAAATGTATGGCGAAAATTTTACCAAAAAAGTGAGTGTTTTTTGTAAAAATTCTGTCAAAAATTCAAATTTTAATATTTTATTTTATCCTTCGTTCATTTTCATTTTATATAACGCGTTATGCTAACCATGACAAGAGTTTTTTCTTGGACGTCAAGGAAAATGGGGTACCAATGGCTGATGGTTTTCGGAATTTTTAAATAAAAATTTCATACAATACTGTTTAAATATGTATTTTTAATATGCTAAATTGTTTAAATAGAATATATGATTGTATATATTAAAACAAAATGTTAAAAATACCTTTATTTTTTACCTCTGTTACCCACCTAACCCTTTAAGCGATTATAATCGAATAACTCGATTATTTATACCCTGAACAGGGTATATTAAGTTTGTTACGAAGTTTGTAACACCCAGAAGGAAGCGTCGGAGGCCCTATAAAGTATATATATATAAATGATCAGTATGTTGAACTGAGTCGATTTAGCCATGTCCGTCTGACTGTCTATCTGTCTGTATATATACGAACTAGTTCTTCAGTTTTTAAGCTATAGTTTTGAAATTTTGCTGATGTTATTTTATCTTCAATAAGCTGCTCTTTTGTCGGAACTGCCGATATCGGACCACTATATCATATAGTGCCATACAAACTGAACGATCGGAATCAAGGGCTTGTATGGAAAACATATGCATTTTACTACATATCTTCACGAAATTTGGTGTGAGTTATTGCTCATAGAAATAATTTAATCTCCGAAAAAATTGTTCAGATCGGTTCACTATAGGATATAGCTGCCATACAAACCGAACGATCGGAATCAATGGCTTGTATGGACAATTTTCGCATATTTTTTTAGATTGACTAATATATCTATTTTCTTTATTAAATATCCTTAATGTTTCTAGCAAACAACCTGGCTAAAAAGATTTAGTAAAATGTTTTTTTTTTACTTACTTTTTCTTACGTCTTTAGATTTGCTTAAACACATAGTGACTAAAAGAAATGCATCTGTGAAGGGTATATTAGCTTCGGTACAGCCGAAGTCTGTCTTGTTGTAAGCATATATTGAAAATTGATCTATATCAATGAAAGGTTGATAATTTTTTTGGTTTTAAAGACCTCATTGGGCTAAAACTATTATTTATTTGGCAAAATAGTGGAGTAATCACGCTCCAAATCGCTGTAGTGTCAAAGCTTTCGTAGTGGACGCCGAGGCATTTGGTATCTACAGTAGTGCGCTTCTCTTTATCGCCCTTTTGAGATGCTTAGCCTCTGCACAAATTTCCGCAAAGCTAGATCACACATTATCAATAGATCAACAAATTAGTAATGTTCGAGAAGAAGAGTTGGAACGCTACAATACAGTTAATGGCCCTGTAAGTAACAACCACTGGCAAACATGTTATTCATACAGCTTTAAATATTGATGTAGGATCGTGACGGTGTAGGTGCCATGCGAGTTAGCCAGTGCAGAGCCTGCAAAATTTGGCCGAATTGATACAAAGTCAGAGTAATCGCACTGTAATGTTTATCGTTATCGAATTGACATTTTATATGGCATGTTTATTGGCTGTCATGTCGTATACGTAATATTTGTTAACTGGTATATTTATTTTTTCCACTAAAATTTTTGCAAAAGTGTTTTTGAATATTTAATAATTTCATCAAATATGTACGCATTAAAAATATTACTTCAAAATATTTTTTATAACTTTATTCTTATTTACTGGCGTACACACCGCGATTGTAGCCGAGTTTAAAGGCTCTCATCCGACTGTTGTTTCCATTTCGTTGGGACAAGTGGTGGGTCTCAAACCCTAAGCACAACTGTAGAAACAGGATTCGCCTTCTCACTTTAACACGCCACCAAACGGATGCCTATTGGCTAACCAGATGATACTTGGATACTCTAGGACCTGAAGATATTGACAAATTTGCCTTAAAACAGATATTACATTCTTTGAAAACGACAAAGACCAGTCCACACATAATTTGCGCTGCACTTGAGATTGTAAGGACTTTCTTCATAAGAATTTCGTATAACATATTTTGAGCAAGCTATAGTATGAACTAGGGAAATAGTTGAGTTTTTAGTGAAATAAGTACTATGAAGACATACGACTTATACATTCCATATTTATTTTCGAGATATTGCACACAGAGTGAAGAAGTCAAAAAAATAACTTTCTTTTTAATTAAAAAATTTTCATCTCAAAAACTCCGTTTTTATTGTTTTTTCTTTTGCAAAAAATCGAAATCTGAAATTTATTGCTAGTGTGAGCCCACTGTGAAAAAAATATAAAAAATATTATATTTTATATGTTAAGAAAGCCATGCCTTCATCCAACTTCCCAAGTAAAACGGAAATTTTTGGCTAATGACTAGCTAAGTGACTCTCTTGTAAAAATTTAACTCTATCTTTATTATGCCAGTTGTTTGTTCGATATACCACTCTCAAAGATTTTGTGACTCGAAAATAGCGAGAAAATATAAACAAATATTTAAATTTTTACTACTAACGAATATATTGCAAATATTGAAGTAAATCTCAATTTTATAGTTTAAACACAACGCATAATCGCAAATGTCTTTAACTACAGTTAAAGTGTCCTCGTAACGCTGCAAATGGCATACACATATGCTTATTTGCCAGCTTTAAAATTAAGTTTCAATGCAAATTGACTTTGCTGCTGCTGTCGGTGCTGTTGGTGCTGACGCTGCTGGCATGTTGCACGAATCATTCTAATGGAAGCGCAACGCTTGATTATATCGTCCTTAGATATTGCCAATACGAGCGCATTGTATCCGCACAGCAATAACGGTAACAGCAATGTCGGCAAGACGCTTCGCATCGGCAACGGCATCGACATTTGGACGAGAATTCATAAATGCTAATTTCAACACGTTACACTATTGCAAATATGAATATTTACATGCGCTGGCAAACACCAATATGTTCTTGTACGTGCAACCATCTACTCGGTAAGTGTGCAAACACGCACACCCACACTCGGGTATATGTATGTATGTATGTGCATATCAATGCTTAGTATTTAGTAATGCCTACGTTGGCGTCAACGAAGTGAACCCAAATGCTTTAGCAACACAACAGAAACATGTGCCAATAATGCCTAGTAGGAAATTATTGAATAATTGTATAAGCTGAGGAGTTCTTCTGAAAGAAGTAACGGTAAAATGTTATTCAAAATTATATTTACAAAATGTTGAATAAATTTACTTTAATATTTAACAAATATTTCGTGTCGAAATTTCTTTAAAAATCGCATACAAACAATTTCCTTCCGACCACACATAAATGTTGTTGTTGTTGCTAGCATATGCCATGGAAGTCGTAAGGCAATGAAAGCATGCACACTTCATGTATTCACAAAATCCTTGAAACAATTTCAAATGAAGCTATCAAGGATTTCACTTAGAATCCACCAGCACTTTGGCGCCAGCGTCCAGCACAACTTTGCATACAATTCAAACGCGCTCTGGTATGGATGATGAGGTGTTTGTGCCAAGCGTTTCGTACAAGTGTTTCCACATACTTGCGCACAGACTTTCGTTTATATATCCATATACATTTGTAGACACTTATTACCGTTTACTAGCCTCATGTGTGTGTACATATGTTGCCAATTTGAGGCTTTCAAGCAGCCTATCCTTTGCGTCTAATTGGTTTTGGTTGCGTAAAATTCAATGCTTAAAGAGCTGAGCTATCATTAAGAGAGCTTTGAGTTCTAATATGCATAGCTATCGCAATCGTTCGATATTATGCCAATATTTATATAGGTTAATATGAAGTACAAGTGTTGAAGCGGCTAGATCGAATGATTTTAAGATACAAAGCCTAAGGCTTTTGATGATTTTAGAAGTATCTTTACTCCTTACAATCTTGATTCCTCAAAAGTTTCTGTCACCGAATTTCCGATTTTCAGAAGGTAGCCGAATACTCAGTGGACAAGAAGATTCTTTAAGTTTCTAAAGTCTCTTGAAGGACTACGATTTGACTACTTCGAATACCATGTCGGGTCAAAATATTTCGCGAACTCCACCAAGTGAATCATTTGCCTCGTTTTATTAAATCAAAGTAGTTGCTTGGTTATACTCAGTTTCCATTAGTTAGTTTTAAAAAACCATCTTCAGTCGGTTTAAACTATCGACCAATCGTCTTGAACCCATCATAAATCTGTTAGAACGAGTTTAGCACTCCTGATCAAAATTGGACAAAGGCCATTAAAAAATCCTATAACTAAACGAGACAAATCTTGCGAGATCCAAAAAATCTTGTGCCCTCGTAAATACTGATGGTAGCGTCACGCTGAGATTAGGTTAGGTTAGATTGTAAGTTTGTTTCCAAAAGGAAAACACACGTAGACTTTAAAATACAGTCATTTGTGAAACCTGGATCCCACCTAGATTAGCAATTAGGAGTCGACAGACCGCCACGAACCTACTACAAAAATGCAGAGATTTTTATACTCTCGCAACAAAATTGCTATGAGAGTATTAGTAGTTTTGTCCACATAAGGGTTGGTTGTAAGTCCTAAAACTAAACGAGTTAGATATAGGGTTATATATATCAAAATGATCAGGGTGACGAGAAAAGTTCAAATCCGGATGTCTGTCTGTCCGTCCGTATGTCCGTCCGTCCCTGCAAGCTGTAACTTGAGTAAAAATTGAGATATCTTGATGAAACTTGGAAGACGTATTTCTTGGCACCATAAGAAGGTTAAATTCGAAAATGGGCATAATCGGACCACTGCCACGCCCACAAAATGTCGAAAACCGAAAACACTTAAAGTGCCATAACTAAGCTATAAATAAAGCTATGGAAGTAAAATTTGGTATGAAGGATAGCACTATGAAGGGGCATATGTGGATGTATTTTTTTTGTGGAAGTGGGCGTGGCCCCGCCCCTACTAAGTTTTTTGTACATATATCTACTAAAGTTATATCAAGGAAACTTTCTAGAGTCGTTTCTTTTAGGTACTACCTTATACAGTCCAAAAATGGAGGAAATCGGATTATAACCACGCCCACCTCCCATAACGAAAAACGCCAGAGACATTCAATTTCACATACGAAATGTCAGATGGAAGCTGCACTCAGATTTTTTTACAAAATGAAAAATGGGCGTGGCATCGCCCACTTATGGGTCAAAAACCATATCTCAGGAACTACTCGACCGATTTCAATGAAACATGGTTTGTAATAGTTTCCTTAGATCCCAATGATATGTTGTGAAAATAGGCCAAATCGCTTCACAACCACGCCTACTTCCTATATACCAAAACTTTGAAGACAATCTGAATCGTTTACTTTACAATATATAAAGTAAGCACTAGTGAAGTTATCGGTGCAGAACTTTGCACAAATACTACGTTTATAGTGTAGCAGCCCCATTCTAAAATTCGCCGAAATCGATAGGTTTTCAAGGCCCCATATATCGAACATGAGGACCTCGGTGCTTCTAACATAATATTATGGTTTCCAACTTTCAATGGATTTTATACAATATATATGACGAATATGTGGGTCAAATTGTGTATTATATAATATTAATAAAGTTAAATAAATAAATTGCGAGAGTATAAAATGTTCGGTTACACCCGAACTTAGCCCTTCCTTACTTGTTAACTCCTATATTCGTTATTTCGCGAGCCTGCTCGAAACATCTCTTTCTGGATCTCGCAAAGGCGGGACATTCCAGAAGAGAGACAATGGCCAGTAAGAACCCCTACGATTAAGGAGAGGTAAGATTACCTGAGTGTGAAAAGCTCAGTAAATCGCTGAGATTAAGTAAGTGTTAAATATTTAATAGTAAACTTCAAGAGAACCAAGGAATTTCAAACATTGTCTGATAGGTACATTCTCGTAAAAGCATACGGACAAAATTCCAGCCAAATTGGATCCGATCGTTTTATTTTAGTCGGGTGTGGAAGTGGGCGTGTCCGTGAGTTTTAGAAAAAATGGAAAAGAAATATTAGAGGCCAATGATTGGATTCTTGTTTTATTTCTGAATATGACTTTCTCTTTTTTCTTCTTCAATATCGTAGTCGCACGTTGGTTTTCGATGAATCATGGTCAGGTGTTCAGAAAACGGGTAATACGGAGTATAATAAGACAAAAGTTCACGATCTAGTGCTAGAATCTCTAAGGACCAATTGGTCTTACATACAGCATTTTGCAGGAAAAAGCTGCTGGCGCGATGTGTGTGCTTCATTCTCGGCAACAAGGTCAAATATGAGTTCATCTTATAGTAGCGTTTGAGGTTATTTAAGCGTAGAAGAAGATTCTGCGTAGTTTCATGATCGTCGTTGAAACAAAGTTCCACTGTTATACTTCAGAGACCATGATACAGTCGAAACAGTTGACTTCGCGTGTCGAACCTGCACCAAAGAAGGCTAAGACTGTTCTGTTCTTACAGCCATGAAATTTAAATGCCAAATAAAAATATATTCGCATCGCACATATAAATGTGACACAGCGTTGCCTTATGTTCGTATAAAATTTTATTGATGATTCTCAAATAAATACTCAATAACTTAACACTGTTTGTTAAACTATTTGCATAATTTCGAACAATGTGAAAAACAGATAATGTCAAAGTGCATAATACTAAACACATTGAGAGAATGCCGTCTAATCTAGTTTAAATACTGTATTCGGATAAGCCAAATGGCAACACAATCTATATATAGTGAGACTTATTCAAATATTATCCAAAACGACGCAGCGCATAATTCGTTTTTCATCGGCATTTACATACCAAAAACACATTACATACAAACACTTACACATTTACACCCAAAAACAATGAAAGGATATGCTAAAATTTTACAGCCACTTGTTGCGACACAACAACACCAACGAATGCTCATTGTTTCCGACTTAAGCTTTTGAAAAGAAATGACTTCTGACTGCTTCCAACTGACTTCGCCGAACGCATTATTTCGAGCATAATGGCTATGACTTCTTGTGTATGTATGGGTGGTTGTCGTCCAGATGAATTAACATTGTTTTACTTAATAGCGTTTAAAGGACCTTCTGAAGGCAGTTGTTACATTGCAATTCGAATCAACAAATTTGGTGGTGAATTGTAATTGAAGAGAGTACATATTGTAGATTAGGTGTAGATTTGTTAAACAAATAGTTAATATATATTATTTTAGGAATAAAATTGTGTTTTCAGATAGCGCTCTTCTCTCGATAATGTCAAACATCTGAGAAGCTTCTATGTAAGCTTGGAAGGACGTAGGTAGGACTTTCTTAAAATGCTTCCTAACAGTGCCATTAAGTCAACACGTGGTGATTTCTTATCTGCTCTTACATATATCTACGAGAAACAATGGTTCGAAAATTAGATGAAATATTATTGGGTAGTCTTGAGCCAAGAGCTCTTCATCAATATCGGTCATATATTTAGGCATTCGGACGCATTCTTAATCTGAAGCTGGCCGTATCAACAGATTAGGAGTTTCTCTGGTTTCAGAAATGATCGATATTTCAACAGTCGGTAAAAAAGATCACCCAGATAAGCTTCGAAACTCAACATAAGATAACTAAAGATTACCAATCTGAATAGATTTGTTACACTCTGGTGTACTTAAGATTTCATATTTAGTTTGATTGTATATCAAATCATTCTACGAATTCTAAAAGTAAGATGTCCTAGAAAAATAATAATGAAACAGTATAAAAAGTTTTTTTCCGACTTCCCTATTGGACCCGCCTTCAATTGCCTAACATACTTCATACTACAAATTTGCGTTGTTCAAAGCTCTTTCCGAAAGAGTTAAGATTGATTCATATATTTTTTCTACACACACCATGTATGAGAATATATGTATATATGCACATACAAACAATCATATATCATATGTGCCTCTAAATGGTGGTTGCATAGACGGCAGTAAGGATTCACTCTCAAATGGCACGTGCGTTACTTGCACAACTTTGTTTTTCATCTGCAGGTGGCTGCCGAGCAAATACAAAAAATGTTCTACCCTTCAAACTCTTCTCTATAAGAGTGGTAGTGATTTTAGGGTTGAATGATATGGTTACCGGTTACCGAATATGTAATTGAAATTTGTAATTGATTCCATAAGGGAAGAATTTTAAACTAGTTTCGAATAACTGAAAGATTTTTTATGTAACAATTACCTCTCGGAAAAGATTTGGGAGATGTCTTTGGTTATGAGGTAGATAACCAAATCGGGTTGGACTCCTTATGTGTACTCTGGTTTTAGCCTCGAACTGATGGTCCATAGGTTGGATCAGGCTTTGGACCACTTTTGGATTGTTAGAGTGGATTTTAAATATCAGTGTGGCCTCAAAGAGATCTTAAAACAAGTAAGGAAAGGCTAAGTTCGGGTGCAACCGAACATTTTATACTCTCGTAATTTATTGCAATATTTTTATTAAGATAACACACAATTTGACCCATATATTCGGTATAAAGTCAAATAGAACAAGTAAGGAAGGGTTTAACCGAACATTTTATACTCTCGCAATTTCTTTATTTAACTTTATTTATATTATAACGGGTGATTTTTTTGAGGTTAGGATTTTCATGCATTAGTATTTGACAGATCACGTGGGATTTCAGACATGGTGTCAAAGAGAAAGATGCTCAGTATGCTTTGACATTTCATCATGAATAGACTTACTAACGAGCAACGCTTGCAAATCATTGAATTTTATTACCAAAATCAGTGTTCGGTTCGAAATTTTTTTATCGACAAATTTTGTTCAGCGATGAGGCTCATTTCTGGTTGAATGGCTACGTAAATAAGCAAAATTGCCGCATTTGGGGTGAAGAGCAACCAGAAGCCGTTCAAGAACTGCCCATGCATCCCGAAAAATGCACTGTTTGGTGTGGTTTGTACACTGGTGGAATCATTGGACCGTATTTTTTCAAAGATGCTGTTGGACGCAACGTTACGGTGAATGGCGATCGCTATCGTTCGATGCTAACAAACTTTTTGTTGCCAAAAATGGAAGAACTGAACTTGGTTGACATGTGGTTTCAACAAGATGGCGCTACATGCCACACAGCTCGCGATTCTATGGCCATTTTGAGGGAAAACTTCGGAGAACAATTCATCTCAAGAAATGGACCCGTAAGTTGGCCACCAAGATCATGCGATTTAACGCCTTTAGACTATTTTGGAAGACAACATTTCCGAAGAAATTCGGGCTATTCCGGCCGAAATGCTCGAAAAAGTTGCCCAAAATTGGACTTTCCGAATGGACCACCTAAGACGCAGCCGCGGTCAACATTTAAATGAAATTATCTTCAAAAAGTAAATGTCATGAACCAATCTAACGTTTCAAATAAAGAACCGATGAGATTTTGCAAATTTTATGCGTTTTTTTTTTAAAAAAAGTTATCAAGCTCTTAAAAAATCACCCTTTATAATACACAATTTGACCCACATATTCGTCATATATATTGTATAAAGTCTATGAAAGTTGGAAACCATAATATTAGGTTAGAAGCACCGAGGCCCTCGTGTTCGATATATGGGGCCTTAAAAACCTATGGTCCGATTTCGGCGATTTTCAGAACGTGGCTGCCACACTATTAACATAGTATTTATGCAAAGTTATGCACCGATATCTTCACTAGTGCTTACTTTATATATTGTAAAGTAAACGATTCAGATTGTCTTCAAAGTTCTGGTGTATAGGAAGTAGGCGTGATTGTGAAGCGATTTGGCCTATTTTCACAATATATCGATGGGATGTAAGGAAACTATTACAAACCAAGTTTCATTGAAATCGGTCGAGTAGTTCCTGAGATATGGTTTTTGACCCATAAGTGGGTGACGCCACGCTCATTTTCCATTTTGTAAAAAAATCTGAGTGCAGCTTTCATTTGCCATTTCTTATGTGAAATTTAGTGTTTCCCACGTTTTTCGTTAGTGAGTTAACCCACTTTTAGTAAGTTTCAACCTAACTTTTGTATGGGAGGTGGGCGTGGTTATTATTCGATTTCTTTCATTTTTGGACTGTATTAAGAAGTGGCTAAAAAACGACTGCAGAAAGTCTGGTTTATATAGCTCTATTGGTTTCCGAGATATGTACAAAAAACCTATTTGGGTATGCCCCTTCATAGTGCGATCCTTCATATCAAATTTTATTTCTATAGCTTTATTTATGGCTTAGTTATGGCACTTTATGTGTTTTCGGTTTTCGCCATTTTGTGGGCGTGGCAGTTGTTCGATTTTGCCCATTTTCGAAAGCAACCTTCATATGGTGCCAAGAAATAAGTGTGCCAAGTTTCATCAAGATATCTTAATTTTTACTCAAGTTGCAGCTTGCACAGACGGACGGACAGACAGACATTCGGATTTTGATTCGCCTCGTCGTCCTGATCACTTTGGTATATATAACTCTTTATCTAACTCGTTTAGTTTTGGGTGTTACAAACAACCGTTATGTGAACGAAACTATAATACTCTCTTAGCAACTTTATTGCGAGAGTATAATAAAATAAAATTTATTTACATCTAGATTTATTCTATGTTGGGGGTTCAATCCACAACCCACTCATGTACTCCTTTGGTACCCTCAGATGCAAGAATCCTTTAAAATTTACATCGAATAGAAAGACTAATGTTTTCATACCCCTCGTAATACAACATATCCGAATACCCAATACAAAAGTATACAACACCAAAGCGCATCACCTATTTATATGCTCGTTACGCGTGGCCTTTACAACTCGGCTGTACTGCACCATAGTCAGTGGCACAAGCGTGATGTGCATTTAAATGCGCCGATAAAATGGTAATTAATTGTGTAATTTACACATTCACGAGCAACTGAATACATCAACCAACCGACCATCCATCCACGCCAACGACAAAGAGGGCGGAGCTGAACGGACAGCAAACAAGGCAAAAACACAAAAGTGCCGATAAATAAGAGCACAAGAAAACAAGTTGACAAAGGCAAACCCGAAAACTGTGCTTTTTTTCATACACCGAAAAAGTCGAGCTGTCACTCCGTGCCGAAGGAAGGAAGGAAGGATGATGACAATGCAACGCCATATAGTCGTATGGCGGACGGGGGTCTGCACGTGATGTTGCCGGAAAAAACGCATAAAAATACGAGTAAACAAGTGTCGAATTTGTGGTGGGGTGCGAAGGGTTTGCGGTTGCGTAACTTTCTTCCTACTTTTTCATGCGCACTTTTTCCATTTGTTTGTGTGCATTCACTTGCCACTTGCACTCTTTGTTTGCACTGCTTCCATACATACCATGTGTTTGTGTGTTGTTGTTGTTAAATTTTAGTTGCTCCCTTTTAGTATCCTTGGCACTGTTCAAAATTGATTAATGATCTGTGCAAAGGATGTTACGCCCTGTTCACAACTACGTCCACCACTATTTTATGCACCATTTATGTTGTTGTTGTTGCATGCACAAACAAGGTTTTATATGCGCCCAGCCTCGGTGATGGTGGTGGTGACAAATTCGAGGGAGGCTCGTAGCAGCCTGTTTGGCTGGCGTGTAATCGGCAAATCACTGAAAACCGCTACGGCTGAGCGACACATAAAACGCTTGTAATAGGAGAAGCAGAACTGTGTGTTGTCTCTAACAATGGCATTATGTTTATGACCTATCTGCTAAGCACCTTTGAAGATTTGTACACAATCTTGTTACCATCCTCAGATAATCGCCGTCGTGGTACAAACAATTACCGACTGTGGCTAATGTGACACATATTGCAACAAATGACGGGCGAGTGGGGCGTTCGGCCTCTGGAAATGTGCCAGTGCATGTGGTTTACTGGGGCGACATGCTTGTAGGCATAATGTTATTTTAGGTTGGGTACACGTATGTAATCGTTTTTATTTTATTTATGTAACTAAACAAACTAAATAGCAAAGAGAAAAATATATGCCTTAAGGTTTTCACTTTAGAGCTCTTTAAATTTGAGTTGGTGTCATAAAAAAAATTTTAATGTTACTTGAACTAAACCTTAGAACTATTTTATAAAAATTGGCACACCAATGTTTTCGTCGAAACCATTTCGCCTTTAGAGTTATCAGCATTTGTCTCTTCAGCTATTTGTGAGCTTGTTCCCCTGGTAAGCGCACTAACACAATCTCAATTTGTGAAGGTAAGTTTATTGTGATGGTTCTCATCCCTGATCTTGATCTTGGCCTTCCTCTTGCTTTGCCGCTTCCATTACTTCCTATTGGGCTCTTGAATCGTCCATTCTTGTAACAAGATCTAGCTATGATATTTCGTTTTAATAAATTCCACCACTTTTTCTCCTTCAATTAGCTGGTCAAGTTCGTTATTCCATCCTATCATCCATTCAGCAAGTTCAATTCTATCCGCGCCGAAATTTTTTCCAGGAAATTTTTCTTATGAATATCGCTAATAGAGTTACACTAATGAAATTGGTATGAACTCTTTGTCTAATTATGTTAAGACATGTATGTCCCTTACTAACCTATAGCTATGGTATGAACACCGTAGAAGTGTTAAAAATCCTTCTAAAAAAAAAAAATTAAAAAAAGAACGAATTATGTCCAGGAAAAAAAAGTCGACTTAGTTTTATTTGGATACTCCATATACAAGTCTATAAAGTACTATAAAGTTAATCACTCGTTTAAGTTTTGGGAATTCTTCGTTTGAATGTCAAATTGAATTTAAACAATTGTCGATTAAGTTAGGGGTATTTTTAGTGAATACAAAATTAATTATTATTAATTAATTATTATAGTTGGCAACGCTCCACAAAATATATTCACCTTAAACTTCTCATTAGGTGGCAACAATTTTAAATTTGAATAGGATCTTTATCTTCTTGTTTTTGAATTCATGACAATAAGGTAATCAATATTAGGTTATTGGAATTGACTCATAATTTATCTGATCAAGACGTTTTTTCAGGGATCTGACGCACTTTAGCGAGTGGTTCAAACAACAATAGCTTGTTTTCTGGATCTACAAGGTCAGTATTTAAGCTTGTTCCTAAAAAAAGTTAGAATAAGATTACCAAGCTGTACGTCATTAAATTATATACATTTATTTAAGAATCTTGGAGAGTTTATGCATCATGAGAGAACAAGGTATAATCTTATTTATGTACATATATAATGCGACCTATCGGGGTACGACCAGGAAACTTTACCAGTAGAATAATTTATGCATGTTCATTGGCTGCATTTTGCTGCAGTGGAAAGACATCTATATGTTTTAGATCCACTCAAATGAATGCTAATATTTGTGTGGATCTTTTGGACAGCGAGTTAATAAAATTTGCTGGCAATATTTATGGCATATAACTGAACATATCAACAGGTCAGGTAATACAATGTGCAGCATTGAGTTCGAACCTAAATCCTATTGAGGATCTCTGGGGATCCTCTCTGCTACTGTTTTCCAAAACGGAAAGCAGTCTGAGACAGTCACCTTAAATTAGCCATAAGGCAGAAATTTGCCAATATTTACATAACTATAACTATTATAATTCTCTGATTAAGCGGCTTAATTTAGTTTTAAAATATAAGGACAATGCTTCTTCTTCTTGTCTGGCGTAGACACCGCTTACGCGGTTATAGCCGAGTTCACAACAGCGCGCCATGCATCTCTCCACCTGGTCCTTCCATCGGAGTGGAGGTCTCCCTCTTCCTCGGCTTTCACCAGCGGGTACTGCATCGAAAATTTTCAGAGCTGGAGCACTTTCGTCCATTCGAACAACATGACCTAGCCAGCGTAACCGCTGTCTTTTTATTCGCTGGATTATGTCTATGCCGTCGAACAACACATACAGCTCATCATTCCATCTTCTGCGGTATTCGCCATTGCCAATGTTTAAGGGACCATAAATCTTCCTCAAAACCTTTCTCTCGAAAACTCCTAGTGCCGTCTCGTCGGATGTTGACACCGTTCATGCTTCTGCACGATAAAGTAGGACGGGAATGTGGAGGATGGTGTCATTTGTAGAAGTTCACGTAAGTGAGGAAAGTTTCTGACTGCCATTCACTTGGGAGTGGTCAGGAACGATTCTTTTGCATGTGGCTCAAGCAGCTCACGACTTCCGGTCTTAGACCAAGTATCCTCTGGGTAGTTAACAGACATCCGTTTGGAGGCGAGCTAAAGTGAGAAGGCGAAACCCGCTTATGCGGTTGTGCGTAGTGTTTGGGACCCACCACATAAAAACACCCTCCACCATTGAAAAGAAAGCAACAGCCTCGGATGAGAGACCCCAACTTTGATGACGACCACAGCAAACGTATAGGAACAATGCTACTGACTTTTAAAATAAACATTTCTTTCAGTTAAACTCAAATGTATAGGATTTACTGGTAAAAATAGTAAAATGCTCATATAAATATTTAGTATAAGCCTAAACTTAAATTATGTTCTTACTTAATTTTTTTTTTTAATTTGTTATTTTTTTTTATATCGTATATAATAGTAATAACAAACCTGCATACTCAGAAAAATTTGCAATTTTCTAATAGTTTTTTTGCAAAAGTGCGTGCACATATAATTATTTGTATGAGGAATTTGTTAGCTGTTCTCCAAAACCTGTAAATTGATATTCTAGAGAATCACCTCTAAAGCCAGTGTGTGAAGATTAATTATGGCGATCTTAAGTATAAATATATTGCATTTCAGCTCATAAACAGTTTGTATATAGATTGCTATAACATAAATTCTTGAGAAATTGTTATTGAGTTATGAAAGTATTTTATTATTTTATATTTCAGCATTCATATTGATAAAAAATCAAAGAATTTATAAAAAAACGCACCTTTAAGACAATTAAATAGCCGATAGTTAGTGGACCAACAAATACCAAAAATTATGTTAGTTTTTAAAGCCCACTTCAACTCAAGTATATGTTGTAGTTATATTTGTTTCCTCTATATACACACATTTCAGTTAGCATTGACACACATATAAACAAACATATTTTCCAGTTCAAACACAAGTGTTACCATTGTTACAATTCATGCGATGTGGAATTTTTATGTAGTTGCTGTTATTGTTGTTGTATGTCACACAATACACCGAATATCAAGCATTATATAACTACACTCATTCGAACAACAGTTGTCGCCTGCGAACAATGCATGACAAATTTTGATTTTCTGCGCATTTAATCAATTCGAATCATCTCATCCATTTCAGCTATTTTATTCATTCTCTGTGCGCGCTGCCTGCTGCCTGCTGCCTGCTGCCACCCAAACAACCAATCAACCCATCAACCCATCAACCAAGCAAGCAAACAGTCAAACAACCTCGCATCGAGCTATTCAACCATTCAACCATCCATCCATCTATCCGCCTAACTATCCAGTTTGCTGCCTTGCCTTAGTCAGCACAGTATGTTGCAGTGGCAGGCACGACACGCACACACACACACATACTCATAGACTCGCTCAATATTGTCAAATGTGACTAATTTCATGCTCGCGTCAGCGCGTACTTTCATTCAGCGCTGATCTGTTTAGTTAGTCGAGTTGAGTTGCAAGGTTGTGCGGTAAGTGGCGTGGCGAAGCGAGGCAATGCAGGGGTGTTAGGCGAAGGGAGGGAAGATGTTGTGCAGAGGAGTGGTTGTTATAGCGCCTTTGTCAACTGTGCGGAACACATTCCTTACCTGCACCTGCAGGCACACGGGCACGCATACATAACTAGGCAGTGTCAATGGCTCAAACGGAATGGAACATTGGATGTCACGCGTGATTATCTGGGGGAGTTTTGCCAATCGGAATCTATTTGCATGCACATACACACATAAATATTTCTTTAACTTGCAGTCGAACAGGAATCTGAGTTATGTCTTATACTTCCCAATTAGAATTTCGGGTCTAAAATGGAACTAGTTCAAAAAATAGCAGATTTGTTGTAATTAACGGTTTATTATTGAGTTAATACTAATCTCTCAACTTGTTTCTGATTAACATTAAAATAATTGTGCTTATTTAAAAGAAAATTGTATTGTTTTTAATGGAAATATACTTGTATATATCAAAATGAGAAAGACCACGAGACGAAATTCTGTATAGATATTTGTCGGTTCATCGATCTGCCTGCTCATGATTAACTTCTAGCACATTGTGAAATTGGACCCGAACATTGTTTTCTTTCCATAAATATCATCTTTAGTCCCTCAGGTTGTCAAATATCTCCTTCCTCTTTGAAAGATCTTGACATAACCTACAAAACGACGCTATAGTACGTGTAAACATGGAAATTCGCTATTTTAAAGATTTCCTTCGTTAAAGGGAAATCCGCTAGAGAAACGTTCCGTGAGTTTAATGGTGTTTTGAGGGATGGTACTCTATCGCTTCGAACTGCGGAGGAATGGTATCGACGATTCAGAGCGGGTGAAAACGACACCATGGATAAGCCAGCCTGCGGAAGACCTATTACGACGAATACCGATCAAATCATGGAAAACATCGAGTTAGACCGGCATGTCTCGTGACATCGCCCAGGAGATGGGAGTTAGTTACCAAATCATTTTAAACCATCTGCAGAAAGCTGGATACACAAAAAAGCTTGATGTTTGGGTGCCGCATGATTTGACGCAAAAAAACCTTCTGGGCCGAATCAACGCCTGCATTATGCTGCTGAAACGAAACGAACTCGACCCATTTTTGAAGCGGATGGTGACTGGCGACGCAAAATTGATCACATACGACAATATCAAGCGAAAATGTTTGTGGTCGAAGGCTGGTGGATCGTCCCAAACAGTGGCCAAGACGGGATTGACGGGCAGGAAGATTTTGCTGCGGGTTTGCTGAGATTGGAAGGGAATCATCCACTATGAGCTGTTCCCATATGGCCAGACGCTGAAGCAGGCGATCGACCAGAAGAGTCCAGAATTGTCCAACAGGAAGGGTGTAGTGTTCCACCAGAACAACGCCAGACCACACACTTCGTTGATGACTCGTCAGAAGCTATTGGAGCTCGGTTGGGAGGTTTTATCGCATCCACCATATAGTCCAAGCACATAGCGCCAAGTGATTACCACCTGTTCCTGTCCATGGCGAACGCCCTTGGTGATGTAAAGTTGAACTCAAAAGAGGCTTGAGTTTCGCCAAGGATAATCGTTTCTTTTTGAAACCCCGATACACTTATTATGAGTTTACAAAAACAACAGAAACTTTCGTATTTCGAAAAAAAAAAAATATTTATTCATAATATCAAAATAGTCCTTTTTCGATATCATGCACTTATTCCAGCGCTACTTCCAATCGTCGAAAATTTCTGAAACTCGATTTTTGGTATAGCCCTTGGCTATTTCATTGATTTCTCATATGCTTGTAAAATGACGGCCCTTTAAGGAAACAAAACAGGAAATTCGGATTATAACTAATGATAAAGTACGTCGTAAATGAAATTTATATGACCCTGCACCCAATAAACCTCATTTTTAAAGCTTCTTTTAGCTTTCAATAGGTAACTTAATGTTACTAAATATATCGAAACATTATAATATATCGGATACCAGTATATGTACCTTTAAAAAGCTGTAAGAATAGTTTCATATTCTAATATGAGGGAATTTACGCCGATACATTGGTCAGAATGTGGGATTCGAAGAAGTAATTATAAAGTTTGTTAAAAAATGTAGATATACGCTATTGTCAAAAACTAATGAGCTCGAAACAGAGGTGTTCTGTCGAGAATTTAATTGGTTTGAACTGGGTTAGAATATCAGTATACCGGTTTATTTTGATTGAAAAGGGCCTGTCGACACTTAGTAGGTCTTTGTTAAGTAACAAGAAGACTTACGGTTAATAAAACTGGTTCAACTCATTGCTGGGCGACGATGAATATCTACGACTATACATTACACTTTAGTTAAAATGAATATACTTTTAAGTCATAAAAAATTGATAAGCATCGCATAAACTCAATACATAAATAAATAAGAAAATTATTTTCAACAATTATTTTTTTATTCTAATGCATTTTACGGTATTAATCGTAACTAATCGGTTTTCGTCGATACAGTTTTATTTTTGATTACGCCATGTCGCTTACTTTCTTGTGTTTTTATAAAATAATATTATTATTTATTTTATTTTATTTTCACTAACGTTAAATTATACATACATATATTTATACACAACTATTACGACTAAAATGTATTTTATAATGTTTTATTATTATCTTTTGCTCTACAATCAATTCTAAGGCTCAACCAAATCTTTGGAACAACCGTTATATGCCAGTTCCTCCGGCCGAAAGTAGGAATTCTGCATGCTGTAGAGTCGATCGATAGGATTGATCATGGGCGATTGCGTCAGCGGTCCCATCAGCTGTTGAAATGTGGAGTAGCTCAGGCCGAGCACGGTACTCAGAAAAGGCTCATTCGTTTTGTTGCAGTTTTCTAAATAAATGAAATGAAAGTTGTTTTCCAAAATTCTTAAATAACGGATATTATTTTAATCGGATTTAGTAAAATTAAATCAGTTTTATTGAGATAGAAAGAGAGGTCCTCCCAGAATAAGAATACTTAATAGGCTGACGGCATTAACTACAGCAAATGAAGAACTCGTTTACACTGAAAAATGTGCCGAATGATTTTGTGATGATTGTAATATCAGTTTTATGGAGAGGAAAATCAAAAACTGACTGCTGAAAAGGAACTTGAAAACAAGTTTCGGCCAAGGAAGATTAATATAATTTACGAAAAGAAGAAAGTATGCCCGACATTCTCCGATTTGTCTGTTTTAGTCGATCTTTTCCAGGATCAGCAAGTTTGGAGAAAGTATCTTCGCAAGGCGAGAACAATTGATTCCGTTCGTGTTATATGAGCTCCGAAGCGATGGACCCAGTGGACATCCACAAAATGGCTTTGGATGATCGTAAAAAGATATTGATCGAGAAAGCTGATCCTTTGGGTTTTATGGGACTGAAAAACGGCATTAGAACTGAGCATAACTTTTAATCCTTCCGTTCAATAAATTTGATTTATATTATATATCTATACTGGGGGATCGAAAATTTGTACCCTTTAATTGAAACAACAGCTGTTTAAATTTTGATAGGGTTACCATGACTTTTTTATACTCTCGCAACAAATGTTGCTAAAGAGAGTATTATAGTTTTGTTCACATAACGGTTGTTTGTAACACCCAAAACTAAACGAGTTAGATATAGGGTTATATATACCAAAGTGATCAGGGTGAAGAGTGGAGTTCAAATCCGAATGTCTGTCTGTCCGTCCGTCCGTCCGTCCGTCCGTCCGTCCGTCCGTCCGTCCGTCTGTGCAAGCTGTAACTTGAGTAAAAATTAAGATATCTTGATGAAACTTGGCACACTTATTTCTTGGCACCATAGGAAGGTTGCTTTCGAAAATGAGCAAAATCGGACCACTGCCACGCCCACAAAATGGCGAAAACCGAAAACACATAAAGTGCCATAACTAAGCCATAAATAAAGCTATGGAAATAAAATTTGGTATGAAGGATCGCACTATGAATGGGCATATTTGGATGTAATTTTTTTGGAGAAGTGGGCGTGGCCCCGCCCCCTACTAAGTTTTTTGTACATATCTCGCAAACCAATAGAGCTATATAAACCAAACTTTCTGCAGTCGTTTTTTTTTAGCCATTTCCTAATACAGTCCAAAAATGAAAGAAATCGGATAATAACCACGCCCACCTCCCATACAAAAGTTAGGTTGAAAATTACTAAAAGTGGGTTAACTCACTAACGAAAAACGTCAGAAACACTAAATTTCACATAAGAAATGGCAGAAGGAAGCTGCACTCAGATTTTTTTACAAAATGGAAAATGGGCGTGGCGTCGCCCACTTATGGGTCAAAAACCATATCTCAGGAACTACTCGACCGATTTCAATGAAACTTGGTTTGTAATAGTTTCCTTACATCCCAATGATATGTTGTGAAAATAGGCCAAATCGCTTCACAACCACGCCTACTTCCTATATACCAGAACTTTGAAGACAATCTGAATCGTTTACTTTACAATATATAAAGTAAGTACTAGTGAAGATATCGGTGCAGAACTTTGCACAAATACTATGTTAATAGTGTGGAAGCCCCATTCTAAAAATCGCCGAAATCGGACCATAGGTTTTTAAGGCCCCATATATCGAACACGAGGACCACGGTGCTTCTAACCTAATATTATGGTTTTTCAACTTTCAATGGACTTTATACAATATATATGACGAATATGTGGGTCAAATTGTGTATTATATAATATATATAAAGTTAAATAAATAAATTGCGAGAGTATAAAATGTTCGGTTACACCCGAACTTAGCCCTTCCTTACTTGTTAATTATACGAATTTTTTAATCAAGCTTAGCCGAAACCTTGCCCAAAAATTACCTTGAATTGAAATGCCTTCTCATTAATTAAGTAATCTCTCTTCTAATTAAGTATCCACACATTAGGGTTGTCAAATATTATTAAAATTGCAAAGATTTTGAATAAAATTCAATTTGCAAGCCAAACACATTTGTGATTATAAATTGTTAGAATTTTAGACGAGCTACTCTCAACACCCGCCAGCCACTAATTTCTTTAAATTAATGAATTTAAATTGTATAATAAGACAATATTGTATTTTTTTTTGTAATTTTTTAATTTTTTCCACATTTATCTTGAGCGCAAGTACACACTACACAGCGGTAGAGAGCAGACGCAGAGCGGCGCAAAGACTCTTACCTCTTTTGATCATTGTTAGCAACGCACCTTTATTGGTTTCCATGCAATTAAATGACGTATTCTCATTTTCGTCTTTGATGGAACGCATTTTTACCGCGCCATCGGCACAAGAGGCGATGCCACCTCCACCAGCACCTGCACCGCCACTGCTGCCGCACGCGGAAAACGGTGACTCCAGCAGCGATTCACTGTCGCTGTGCGCCTCGTCTTTAATCTTCGCCAAATTGCTGCTGTCCGATTCTTGAGAATCCTGTGAGTCGCTGGCACCTTTCGTATGCTCTTGTTTTGCTTTCTTTTGGATTTTTTTCACTTTGGCGCGTTGATTTTGAAACCAAACCTGCAGATTAAATAAATGAGAACTTGTTGTTTGATATTGAATTGGATGAGTATGGTTCAAGTACTTCTCAGCGATTTTGTACGATTTTTACATGCATATCATATTTAGGAGCGCACATATTTACATACCTGCACAATTCTTAAACTTAAGCCAGTCTCCTTTGCCAAGTTCTCTCTCACTTTACGACAGGGTTTCGGTGACAGTTCAAAGGATGCTTTGAAGGCGCGCCTTTGCTGTGTATTGAGTATGGTGCGTGGGCGTTTAGGTCCACGCCTCCCATCCAATTTAGGTGCAAACAAGTCATCGCCGTAGAAATCTGTTCTTAAGTAAGTGTGTATTAGTATTGGTTTATACTAAGGCATGTGGTAATGTGACAAAATGCAGGGTAATCGGTTTAAAACTTCGGTTCGGTTACATTGTCCATTATGTGGTAATGCATCTCTTAACTCTTTTACCCAACATTCCTGTTTATCAAAAATTTTGTATTCTTTTTGCTTCAACCTACCATATCCTTGCAGCATCTCGACTTCTTTTTCATAGTCCAAACGACAAAATAGTTGACCCTGTTTCACCACGTACTGTTCACCTTTCTTCAAGAGTCCACCGCAAACAACGCAGGCAAAGCACTTTAAATGGAAAACACTGTCAAAGGTTCTCATAACCAGCTCATCGCAGGCGATTCGGTGGCCACAGCCCAGGCAGCGATTGCGTAGAAATTGTCTATTTGAAATGAAGTGTACATTATAGGCAATTTTTTGTCGGTACTTACATGGTACTAGTATTGTTATATGTATTAAAATAAGTAATGAAAAATTAAACAACTGTACAAATAAAATTTGTGATTATTTAAATATTTATTGAAATATTACCAAAATATATAACAAACACAAAATATACATAAGACTTAAATTTAATTAATGAAATGATGGTTATTCGTGAGATGAGGAATGGAAGATCCGGGGTTCGTGTGATCTAGGTATTTTGTAATGTAGTTTTATTCACTCTTCTTTAAGACATCAAATAAATTATATTAATAATTTCCGATCTTAATCATCGAATGTTTTGAATTGTAACAAAGCCAAACAAAAAAGTGGATAGATGAATGTTTTTGAACATTCATGTTCTGACAGAAGAGAGGCATTTAAGTAGTTAATAGCAGAAAAATATTTAGTAACTACCAGCATCAGTTGACTTCAGATGAAAATTTTGGCGAATGTACGTAAATATCGGAAATGAGGAAATGTTAAATACATAGTTGAGTGGAGTTCCGGGAATAACGATTAGAGAGACATATTCGAACATATTTTATCAAATAATGTAGTTTCCAATTCAATATGGATTCAATAGCTGAGAAGGGGTGCTTTATTTTTTTCAAGAACAGTGACTTCATATGTTTTAACTTTTGTAATAGCGTTGTTAGACCGCCTAATAAATTGATCAATTTAAATTTTAATTTAGAAACTTTTTTTTGCCTTTTATACTGCCGGCTACTCGATAACCGATCAGCTGTTATACATTTTTGTTTTTGCTTTTCATAAGAAGTTGGTAAGTTTCATTAAGTGATTAATATTTTTCAGCAGCAACATCTACCGTAGCATTTTTTTTGTAAAAAAATTCAGCCAATCGCAGACAAAGAACGTATATCGTTGCATTTGATTTTCAAGTCGATTTAAATTCAATTTAAAATAAATGTTGATTTTATTTTGTATGGTAAATCGATATTAATAAGCGTTTAAATCGAGCAGAGGCCGGTAAATTGATCAAATAGCTCCTCTCTAAAAACGCTATAAGGAGCATGTTCACAATGAGCATTACTTTTTCACGTTTTACTAGTTTGATTTCTTTGGACTTTGGCGTATTGACAATTTTCCTGAAATATTTTTACCAAACATTCCTCTGTTTTTAAAACACTTTTCTAATGCCAAATTTTTATACAGAAATGAAAGCTATAATTGTTTTACGGATATCAAAAATTGAATTAATAACAGTAACTTAACCCCAAATTGATTCTGATACGGATAGCATGCTTCAAGGTTTATTATGATTTTGGTCTGTGGTAATTGCTTTGAGAAAATAAAATAACCAAATCGAAAAATAAAGTATTTGTATAATAAAAATTCTGATAACGAGAGTATTTTAATTAGACAAATATCGTGTTGTAAGGCAAACGTTTAAATAAAGAAAATTCATGAAAAGTAGAACGATTATTGAGCAAAATATTTTTAAATACAGTTTGAATTTTATTCAATAAACTTTGACCGTTTGCAGACGAAATAAAATTTATTCAAAAATTATTGAGAAGTGAAGAACTGAATTAAGAGGAAAATGCAGATTATTTTTGAAAATCGGAGAATACAATTTGTTTACTTATGACACAACCTCCTGAAAAAAATTAGTTTGGTCCAATACCAAAAAAAAAAAGTTCCATCTATACTATTATTATAAAGAGGAAAGATTTGTATATATGTATGTATTGTATAAACTCGAAAACTACAGTGCCGATTTCAAAAATTCTTTCACCATTGGTAAGCTACATTCACCCCGATTAACATAGGCATAGCAATAAATATAGAATCTCAACTTTCTAGAAATAGTTCGCAGGTGAGGGTATCAAAAAGACTCCGAGATGTAGAATTTTAATCTTACACTGAAAATCGTCCTGCAAGTCATTCTCTTCGCATCGCAATCGCGTGTCAGAGAGTCGAATAACGAACGCTCGCAGCTGCTTGCTGAACAAAATTTCAAAACCTGCCAAGTACGCGCTTGAGAGTCGAGTACGGAGCGTATGCAGCGGCTTGAAGAACAAAATATTAAAAATATACAAGCCCGAACTAGGTCGTCGAACTCTGAGCGTTCCCAACGCCTTTATAATCAGAGAGAAAGACAACGAACACAAAAGACTAGAGGCTCATTGCAAATAATACATAATTTCATGTTCGAATTTTCCTCATTTTACTTTTTTTAAATAAGAACCCACGCAAGAAACGGCAAAGTACCTACATACATATTTATGGGAGAGTGTGTATAAGTCTGTAAAAACTTATAACTTTTGAATTATTTTTTTAAGGCCGTGCGAAGCCGGAGTGGTCTGCTAGTAGTGTAATAAAAGCGTTTTTACACAACTTGATGTTACGTATACGCAGTGTCAGTGTTTCGATTTTTGGGATTAATGCATATCATGGCGATCATAATAAATCACATTAAAAACTTTTGCTTTTATATTTCTTTAAGCTATTCACATGAACATTTACATTAAAATAATTATTAATATTCAATAAAAATTAAAATATTATTTTCAAAAATATATAAATCATGGCATAAAAAACTCATTGGAAGGAAAATATTTGAGTGTTAATATGTATGCAAATATATCAGTTTAACGTATTGGTATGTATATACAGATATATTTTATTGGCCGCATGCAAATATTTACCTTTCATAGTCGATGCGACAATAGAGTTTGCCATCGCGCGCATAACAGGAGTGCACCAAGTGCAGCGCACAAGTGGCACACTTGAGGCATCCCTCGTGAAATGAAGTGTCCACGACACGCATTATATAACGATCACAAATTGGCTGACAACAATAGGCACAGTGCGCTGCTGCTGCTGCTGCTGCCGCGGCGTCCGATGTTAAGGCGGTGCGACAGGCGGCGGCAGCTGCTGCCGCTGACGATGACAATGGCAAGTGCAGTGACAATGACAAAGGCAATGCCACAGGGAGTCCAAGCATGGCAGCGGCGGTGGCGGTGGAGAACGCATCACATTTGTTGCCGCCATTACGGAGAGCCGGAGGTATGGGAGGCGTTGGACAGGGCGAATGGTCTTCGCTTGGAAATGTTGTGTGCAAATGTGTGCCGAAATGCATTTGCAAATGCTGTTGTTGTTGATGTTGTTTTTGTTGCAAGGTAACGCAGTTGTCCGCCGCGTGACGTTGCATGGCAAGGAACATGTTGTTGTTGTTATTGCTGGTATTGTTTGTATTGTCATTGTTGCCATTCAGGCAATTAGTAAGGTTACTATTACCGTTGTGGTCAATGCAATTGCTATTATTGTTGTTGTTGTTGCTTGCGTTATACATGGCAGCCATGGTGCAAGCATCGCTGTCAACAATACCAATACCACCGATTGCTTCATTGTTGCCAACAACATTCATATTGAAATCGGCCAATGCCTGCCTATCGTTGGCGTACAAAGAGTGGTTCAAGGGGTTTGGAGAGCAAGTGGAGGGTGGTCGTCCAGGTCCCGGACCGGTGACTGGTACATGCAGCGCCATTTGCTGCTGCTGTTGCTGTTGTAACTGCATGTGTTGTTGTTGTAACTGCAATTGTTGTTGCTGTTGCGCTTCTAGCCTTTGTCCAACACCGCACGCTTTCATATTGACACTGCCGTAGCATTTGTTATCATTGGCACTGGCATTGCTATTATTTTTGTGGCCATTGCAATTTCCTATGACATTTGTATAAAATGGTGAGCCTGCCGATGCTGCTGCTGCGGTTGGTGTTGTCGGATTTCCGTTTATTTCACCGCAGGCCACGCCGTTGACACCAACACCACCACCGCCAGCACCACCAGCGCACAAGAGCTCTCTGGCAGTGTTCACTGTCATTGCTGAAGCGCCAGTTACAGCCCCCATCCCCGCACCGCTACCAATGGCCGTCAATGCTGTTGCGGCCACCATTGTTGCTGGCACCGTTTGCGCTGTACTACTGGGTGTTGACAACGCTTTGGTCGCCTCGTGCGTTGTACCGGCAGTGCCAGTGTCACTTGTTGTCGCCGCGCCGGAAGTTGTTGCTTTCAATGTTGTTGTAGCCAGTGTTGTTAACATTCTTTGACTTCCGCTCATCATCATGCTTGTGGATTGCTGTTGTGGTGACGGTTGTTGTTGTTGTTGTGATTGTTGTTGTTGTATTGGCGTATGACACTTGAGGCCCAATGGTACTACAAACGCATGAGTAGGCATACAAAAGCAAATAAATTTACATATCGAAGTGCGTGAGCATGTGCAAATGCGTGTGCGTTTGCGTTGGATAGAAAAACATTCGAGCAATTTTTATTTGAGCCTCGTAAATTCCACTCTACCCTACATACATATGTACATAAGTATGCTCTTGTAAATGGCAGCCATACTATGTAGTATTTACCCGACAGCGCGCTCGGACAGCCGACAATTGAATGACCACAATTACAAATTTCGCATTCGCTGGCGACACCATTGTTCGACCAGAACCAGAGCCAGTGCCAGTCTTTTGCGGTCATGCCATGGACTTGTTTACAAATTGGGTCTACAACAACAGTTGACCAACAAAATCCCAGCCGCATCGACAACGCTCGACGGCGCGCGGGGGCGGAATGTAGAGGATATCACGAAGGGAGTTAGGAGGATCGTTTTTGGTTTGAGCATTGAACTGTAGTGAATTTGTGGTTTTGCAATTATGAAAATAACTGTAATGCGGATATGTAAACTCTGTTCACAAAATACTCAACTAAAAATTTTTCAGTCGCAAAACCGCCGCATGCATAGTTTTTGCCCGCCAGTTGACACTGACAGTTATTTTTGTTGAAATGGTTGAGTGCGTTTGTGTGTTTGTATGTGAGAGTTTTCTATCTCAATTTATGCCACACATTTGTTTGCCTACATTTATGGGCAGCAGATTGCTCAATTGCTGCAACAGTTGCGGTTTAATTATGACTTTTTGTATATGCTGATCATATATATGTACATATGTATATATTTATGAATGCATATATATGTATATATATTTGTAACTATTTAAGGCAGCGGTTGCGTAATTTAATTTCTCCCACAAATTATTTCATCTAGCATTTACTTCATTAACAACTTTCATAGTTTGTTGTAGTGGCAATATGTTGCAAGTCATCCCTGTTGGCATGAGCATATATTGTACTAAATGGCCAGTAGTTACTGTTTTAATGCTATTTACTACATAACCACTTCGTTGAGATCAAGAAAAAGTTGCATTATATAATTTGGAAAATACTCCAATAACTTTTACTAAGGAATGGAAACTAATAGCAAACTTGTATATTTAAAAATTCTAAAATTTAAAAGACTAAAACACATCTATATTTATCAAAATTAAGCTTAGATAAACTTGAGTTTGTGACAAAATACGAAATTCTTTGGTCTTTTACGATCCACTTTCTATCTAAGGAACAGACAGAATGTGCCTAAGCTACCAATTGCTGTAGGCTTAAAATAAAACATTCATAAAATTCTAAAAGAACAGTGATCGGTAATAAATCTGGCACTAATCCGGATATGTTCAGCTTAAACATTTTCTTTCAGAAGGTTCAAAATAGGATTCGAGAGTTGAGACAGAATTTGCTGCTATTAACTCTCCTTCTTTGTAACATTTATTCAAGATCTAAAACGTATTAAAAGAAGAGCAATCGTAACCGTATTAGTCGAAGCATATGAGTCTCGTGGTGAACGAGGACAAAACGCAATATCTTCAGTCGTCAAACAAACAGTTAGCGCATTCGCTACTTGGCTCCCACGTCACTGTTGACAGTAGTAACTTTGAAGTTGTAGATACTTTCGTTTATCTTGGAACCAGCATTAACAGCAATAACAATGTCAGCCTGGAAATCCAACGCAGAGTCACTCTTGCCAACAGGTGCTACTTTGAACTGAGTAGGCAATTGTATCATCACCACAAAATATCTCCAACAACGTCAAGTTAAATGAATCTTGAAACTTGTTGACATATTGATGAGAGCATATCTCATCTGTTGGAGAATTGCTCCGATATCTTATATATATATATACTATATATAGTATATAGTACATAGAATATAAAAATTATACTAATTCAGATTTTAACATAAATACAAGTCAGATTAAGAAATTAAAAAAGTTCTCTCACTGTTCGGTAGACGCTTAAGTTTTGTTGAGCTTGTGGAAAGCACGATATAAAAATCGCAAATAAGAGAAAAAATAAGATCAAATGATCAACAAGAATAATAAAGAAGAAGAATAGAGAGTGAGGTTAAGTTATTAGTCTGGTCTTAGATATGGATTCACACTTGGACAACTAAAGCCAATTACTACATGAAGATTGAAACTAGTTGGATCTTAAGTATAGACAAATCGGTTTAGACGTTTTACTTTTCCTGAATGGTTTAAGGCAGTATTGAGATGATTCCACGTCTTCTATTTCGACTCCAGATAATCCCATCTCATGGATATCAATTGGGTAAAGACTAGTTAAAACCTTTATAACCCCCTTGCTGAGTTTACGAGGAGTTTACTACATGCACTTACGTAATTAAACTCAATTGATTTTATTGGGGCCGAGTATTAGTGACCTAAGACCATTACTAGACATTGTATACTGGCTGGTACAGAAAATTAGTTACGTTTGTTCAATAAATTTCAGAACTTTAGTAATTTAATGTTTTATGAATTTGACAGATCTAGAATGTGATAAATAGAAAAAGTGAATTTCAAAAAAATGTATGCTACGAAATTTTCCTGTAGACATTGACCTTTTGTTTAATATTTCAAAATTATATATAAAAGAATATACATATAATGATTCCATTTTCGTCGCAAGATTGTTACCTATTATTATATTGTTACCCAAAATTATATTCATACGTCGTCAACATAAGATAGATTTGTTGTTTCTTCAGCGTGGTTTGAGAACGTTCGATAAATTTCAATTGGGATATCGCTTAATAGGCGATATCTATTTCGAATCACTAGTAATCAAGCAATATCTACACAATCAGGAGATATCAGAGGATCTTGTCTTTATTTTTTCATTTTATGAAATCTTACTTATTTGAAGTTAATGAAGAAAAGTAATGAAGTAAGGATCACGTACTACAATCAAGGGTCGTCTTTTCAGACAATTTGAGTTTAGAAATACACAAGAGAGATCTTAAAACTGACATATTTTAGCAGAATAAGAGAGTGATTAAAAATTTGGTTCTTATTATTTTAAAGGATACTTTAAGGGGTTATATACAGTTAGAATTTTCAAAAAATCGATTTTTTTTTTATTTCATTTTCTTAATGTACATATATTTAAGAATACACACAGAAAATTTCATATCGTTCCGGTGAATATTTTCAAAGTTACAAGCAAATGAAAAATTTGAAAAGGCGTTTCAGAGTGCTTTTAAGTACAAGGTCCAAACTTTAAACGCGTTTTTCTCAAAATGGTGTTTTCAAAGTCGGTGACCAACATTACTCGAAAACGGCTAGACCGATTAGTCTCAAATTTTAACACGACCTTCTTAAATATATTTTTTAGTAATTAATCGTAGATTTTTTCTCTCCGATAAATATTTTTTTATACTCTCGCAACAAATGTTGCTAAAGAGAGTATTATAGTTTTGTTCACATAACGGTTGTTTGTAACACCCAAAACTAAACGAGTTAGATATAGGGTTATATATACCAAAGTGATCAGGGTGAAGAGTGGAGTTCAAATCCGAATGTCTGTCTGTCCGTCCGTCCGTCCGTCTGTGCAAGCTGTAACTTGAGTAAAAATTAAGATATCTTGATGAAACTTGGCACACTTATTTCTTGGCACCATAGGAAGGTTGCTTTCGAAAATGAGCAAAATCGGACCACTGCCACGCCCACAAAATGGCGAAAACCGAAAACACATAAAGTGCCATAACTAAGCCATAAATAAAGCTATGGAAATAAAATTTGGTATGAAGGATCGCACTATCAAGGGTCATATCTGGATGTAATTTTTTTGGGGAAGTGGGCGTGGCCCCGCCCCCTACTAAGTTTTTTATACATATCTCGCAAACCAAAAAAGCTATATAATCCAAACTTTCTGCAGTCGTTTTTTTTAGCCACTTCCTCATACAGTCCAAAAATGGAAGAAATCGGATAATAACCACGCCCACCTCCCATACAAAAGTTAGGTTGAAAATTACTAAAAGTGGGTTAACTCACTAACGAAAAACGTCAGAAACACTAAATTTCACATAACAAATGGCAGAAGGAAACTGCACTCAGATTTTTTTACAAAATGGAAAATGGGCGTGGCGTCGCCCACTTATGGGTCAAAAACCATATCTCAGGAACTACTCGACCGATTTCAATGAAACTTGGTTTGTAATAGTTTCCTTACATCTCAATGATATGTTGTGAAAATAGGCCAAATCGCTTCACAACCACGCCTACTTCCTATATACCAGAACTTTGAAGACTATCTGGATCGCTTACTTTACAATATATAAAGTAAGTACTAGTGAAGATATCGGTGCAGAACTTTGCACAAATACTATGTTAATAGTTTGGCAGCATCATTCTAAAAATCGCCGAAATCGGACCATAGGTTGTCAAGGCCCCATATATCGAACACGAGGACCTCGGTGCTTCTAACCTAATATTATGGTTTCCAACTTTCAATGGACTTTATACAATATATATGACGAATATGTGGGTCAAATTTTGTATTATATAATATAAATAAAGTCAAATAAATAAATTGCGAGAGTATAAAATGTTCAGTTACACCCGAACTTAGCCCTTCCTTACTTGTTATACTCTCGCAACAAAGTTGCTAGCAACAAAGTTGCTAGAGAGTATTATAGTTTTGTTCACATAACGGTTGTTTGTAACACCCAAAACTAAACGAGTTAGATATAGGGTTATATATACCAAAGTGATCAGGGTGAAGAGTGGAGTTCAAATCCGAATGTCTGTCTGTCCGTCCGTCCGTCCGTCCGTCCGTCCGTCTGTGCAAGCTGTAACTTGAGTAAAAATTAAGATATCTTGATGAAACTTGGCACAAATATTCCTTGGGACCATAGGAAGGTTGCTTTCGAAAATGAGCAAGATCGGTCCACTGCCACGCCCACAAAATGGCGAAAACCGAAAACACATAAAGTGCCATAACTAAGCCATAAATAAAGCTATGGAAATAAAATTTTGTATGAAGGATCGCACTATAAAGGGGCATATTTGGATGTAATTTTTTTGGGGAAGTGGGCGTGGCCCCGCCCCCTACTAAGTTTTTTGTACATATCTCGGAAACCCATAGAGGTATATAAACCAAACTTTCTGCAGTCGTTTTTTTTAGCCACTTCCTAATACAGTCCAAAAATGAAAGAAATCGGATAATAACCACGCCCACCTCCCATACAAAGGTTAGGTTGAAAATTACTAAAAGTGGGTTAACTCACTAACGAAAAACGTCAGAAACACTAAATTTCACATAAGAAATGGCAGATGGAAGCTGCACTCAGGTTTTTTTACAAAATGAAAAATGGGCGTGGCGTCGCCCACTTATGGGTCAAAAACCATATCTCAAGAACTACTCGACCGATTTCAATGAAACTTGGTTTGTAATAGTTTCCTTACATCCCTATGATATGTTGTGAAAATAGGCCAAATCGCTTCACAACCACGCCTACTTCCTATATACCAGAACTTTGAAGAAGATCTGAATCGTTAACTTTACAATATATAAAGTAAGCACTAGTGAAGATATCGATGCAGAACTTTGCACAAATACTACCTTTATAGTGAGGCAGCCCCATTCTAAAAATCGCCGAAATCGGACCATAGGTTTTTAAGGCCCCATTAATCGAACATGAGGACCTCGGTGCTTCTAACCTAATATTATGGTTTCCAACTTTCAATGGACTTTATACAATATATATGACGAATATGTGGGTCAAATTGTGTATTATATAATATAAATAAAGTTAAATAAATAAATTGCGAGAGTATAAAATGTTCGGTTACAGCCGAACTTAGCCCTTCCTTACTTGTTTTTATAAACAATTTAAGGCAGAAATTTCGGTGAAAAATCGATTTTTTTTTTGAGAAACCGCCATTTTGTCAAAAAAATTTATTTTGCTTATTCCTTCGATTAATTACTAGATTTAACATTATTTTAACGAAATCTGTTTGGTTTTTTAATTTCGGATGATCCAGTTCCGAGATATAGTGGTCACCGCAAAACGTCTTTTTTGAGAGGAGCTCCTGGAGATCAGCTGTAGCTCTTTTTCAAATAAATATTTTTACTAAAACTAAGTCTTAAAATACAGTTAAAAGATACCATAATATGTGTATAAATTTTTGGATCAATAAATTAAAAAGTTTTCTCAGAAAAAATTCTGGAAAATTCACTTTTTTTCGGCCTTCTAACTGTATATAACCCCTTAAGTCCCACTAGCCATTGAATATTCCAGAATATTTGTAAGTGTAGGCATTGATATGATTCTATTAGTTTACAGTTTAATGAATCAAATTTTCGTCGTTCGCAAATATTCGAAATTGCTTACATTCATTTAATTAAGACTCTACGTACCAAATTTAAGAATTTTCAACAATTTCCATAATAAATTTACTAGTGTTAGTTATAGCTGAAGAAATATGCAGGATTTTGCTCTGCTAGGAGATTCTTATTAAAAAATATATCAAGCTGGGAATCGAGTGTATACAAATAGTAGTGGCAGGTGAATGTGATAGATGCGAACATATGAGCGAGGCGCTGCTTTAGTAAAATTAAATAAAATCAGTAGGATATCAAAATCAAAGACAGATTGACTAGCTTAATTTTTCTATGAAATTTCTATATGAGAGTGCTTATGCGCTGCCGTGTAATGCGATTAGCTGCCTGCTGGTGGCATTCATAACACATATGTCAATATTTAGCACAACAACTACAACAACTTGAAAGAAATGAATATGAAAAGGATATCCGAAAGTATTTAGTGGAAGCTCAACTCAAAATAGGTAAATATATTGACATATTTCTTATGCGTGACGCTGCTTGAAACAACGGGATTTACACTTGTTTTTTGCTTCTGCTATGCGAACCAAATAAAGCAAATCCTTTTCGACGCTGCTCTTAGGCGCTTAACCACTTGTTTGTGAGTGTGTCTGTATGCCTGCATGTGTCTGTGACTGGAGGCAACATTTAAATAGACACAAATGCTTAGCATATGGTTTTCGGAAACCGCCGACTTACACTTCCACCCTCAGTCTGCGACGGCAGTTTTTGTTTTTACTGCATTCTCGTCATGTTTTTGTTGTTTTGTGATTATAATTAAATTATAAAAGAATTTAAGTCACTCAGTCAAATATGAAGGCGAAACGCCCTTACATTTCGGCTAAATGCCGATCGGATATACTGAATTTGTACGTAAATGAGTCAACAAAAGGAAATAAATGATTGTGTGTGTGTGTGAGAGTGCATGTCAGTATAGAGAAGGGAGGTTTGCAGGCAATTTGAAGTTGAAGGCTCGACGTCTACAAACTCGTTCATCCCCAATTTCGTCCATCAGCTTTATATGTCTGTGTGTTTATGTGTTTATATTTCGGTGTAGTTCACGGGCTTAACTACAAAAGGCCGAACATATGCAATAACTTTGTTGTTTATTGTTGTTGTTATTATACGGTGGCAAGCTGTTGCTTTAATCCGATTTCATCGCCTAACAACAAAAAGCAAAGAAATTCATTTTATTGCACTTTTTGACTTTTCGTCTCTTTAAAAGGGGATAACTGTAAACAATACGCATCGATTACAAAACTACAACAACAACTACAAATTGTACCAAAAACTAGTCGTATTCATTTCAATCTGACCTTTGAAACTTCGAAGTTTATTGTTTCCACTTGCAGAGGGGAGGTGTGAAATTATATTCAAAGCTATCATATTATCTTAAAGTGATAACGTTTGATCTTAATATTTAAGCTGTCATTTTGATTGCTTACAAATTTTCTTGTGGTACATATTTACAAATACATATATATAAATTTAGTACGAAATAGTAAATTGAATGATGCTTTGTGTTCCTGCTGAGGGCTTAGTTAAATATCGAAATATTTATTTCTTATTGAATTTCTTAAATTGCTGTAAAAATCAGGATTAATATAAACAATATATAAATAAATCATATATGTATATATGTATGTATACAAACATATGTGAAAATTCTATAAAATTACTTGGTATATGCTTTAATAAGTATTAATTATAATTGACAGAGCATAATTTAAATGATATCCCATTGAGATGGTTTATGACGAAATGAACTCTGAAAATATGTGTTGAAGATTCATTGCTCTTTAAATTGTTTACCTGGCATTTAGAACTTATAATCGAATCATAAAGAAATACTTATCTGATTTTTTTTCAAAAACAGCAAAAGTTGGAACTTTTTTGGGCTCGAGGAGCCTGGCTAAGCTTTGTATTGTATTATAAAATATTTTGTGGCGAAATAAAGTGAACTGAATCATTTGATAAATTCTTACTTTGATTACATCTTCATTACATAGTTTATTGAATTTCTCTTCTCATTGCTCGTGATCCAAGTTGTCCAACCATTAGATTGCTTTGCATGTTTTAAGGCCACATCTAATGGATAATCGATTTACTTTAAGTCAAAACTAAGCTCAGTGATTTGTCTTTGGCAAGAACTTCTTTGATATTTTTCACAACAGTGCTACTTGAGAGAATCTGAACATTTTGTGGCGAAATTTAATAAACAGATTAATCAATGACTTTTTTATGGTGTTCTAAAATAAAATTTCTAATATCTCTTAGGGGGGGTTTGAGGGCAGAAGTGTATTACAATTACACTACATTTCTAGATTTTAAGGTTTCTAAGCAAGAATATAGATATAGACCAGTGTGGATATCTAAAATTAAAGTTCAGATTTCTTTTTTAACAAACTTAACATATCACCCCTAATGCATCTCCGGGACTCGGTCAATATTCAGCAGTTACAATTTCTGAATATCAACAGTAAATTCAAACTCAAAAAACACTTCAATAGAGGAAAGGAAAAAACTCGTCACCTAACTAATCGGAACAATAACTAAAATAAACAGAAAGTGAAAGCAGATGTAGACGATAGTGATTCAAATTTTCTAATATTACAAAGAAATCTTATTCAAGCTACTAAATCCACTACGTCACGGCATTGTTCATTCGAGAATCAAAGATAATATAGAGATGGTATAGAGATTAGTAAGAATATCTTAGCTGTCTGAATATCCGACTTAGGCTCAACCCATACCGGATTAGACAAAAACGTCTTTGACTAATAAGTCACAAAAACGTATTTTGGTCTAACACAAATTAAGCGTGCATACGTTTTTGTCTCGTCTAATTCGGTGTGCGTTGTCGCATATGAAGCTATGGAATGTTGTCGTATCAGACAAGAAAAGCCGTCTTGTCTATTGCGAGGTGGATTGAGCCTTACTCGGGGCATTTAGTTGGTTCCTAATGCACAAATTACACGAAATCTCTAGACGGTTTATTACCAGTAATTGAAAGATTCATTGACAAGTCGAAGTCCAGTGAAAATATCAAAGATTCTTTAAATTATAATACATTTTCGACTCATAACAATATGAGTTGACATCCCTTAATTCCGGAAACAGCTAATCACTATCGCCCTCATAATATTTCTCAAAACCATTTGAAAATTGTTTTATGTTGCTTCAACAACAACAACAAAAAGTGGCGATCCAGTTTTGGAAAAAATTTCACGGTCTAGCACATTCTTCTGTAATAGATCTAGAGGTAATTTATCACTTTATTGAGTTTGTAGTCTATTAAAGGGATATTTTTGATAGAACTGTTTTCGATTGCAAATCTTTTTCGAAAATTTATAAAAGTACCGTTACATGCACTTATCTCAAATTACCGGCGGTTCTTTGAAGTTATGTCTGTATCAAAAGACCGTCGGTATTCTGTAATTTCTAGCCAACGCAGACCACGCACTCACACATTTGACCACTTAAGTTTTAAGACACGGACTTTTTTCGTTTAAGAAAATTCAAAAAAATACTCACACGTGGCAACTTGTATGGGATGATGTTCGTCAATCATTGCCGAGTTTAATTGTGGAAGAAATCATTAATATTTCTTTCTTTTAATATTTTTCTTTATTTTATTTTGGCACTTTCACTTTATTAAATTTGAGAATTTAATATGTTGAACTTTTGAACGTGTTTTCATTAAAAATTTTTTTATCGTACATATAAGGTTATTTGCAAATTGACTAGTTTTCGAAATTTTCAACACTGCCTTACTACAAATAAATAAAGGCGACGATCCGTATTATATTGTTGACTAACAAAACGCTACAAATATGCTTGAATGACTATGGATCTCTGATATTGCTGGCGATTGGAGAAAAATGCGCTTTGCCATTATTAGCCGTTAAAGCAGCGATTGCTTTGCATGCCAAAACGCTAGAGGGAAATTTTCTCAACGACAAAATGGAGGGGAAAACTCGCTGTTATTTGTGTTAAGTAATGCTTTGTGATGGAAATATATAAACTTCTCGGAGAGCGCCGCCATTGCCAGTAGAAATTTATTACCGCACAGTCAACGCCATATTTTGTGTCATCGCATCGAAGAACAACAAATTGCGCGCGTCCTGTGCGCAGCTTCGCGTTCAACAGTCCGTGTGGCATTCGCATATAACGGCGACAGCCATCTTTCCAGTCGCATGCAAATACAGACATACATACATCCGCTTATTCGCAGCGCTGTTGAAATTTCCCTCGGATGTGTGCAAAAGTGCAATGCAAATGCTCCAGGCGGAGCACGCGCATGCGTTGGACCAATCGTAAACGGGCCGTATGTACAAGTCAAGAAAATGGGAGCTCTCATGTACACGTACCGTTGTATGTGTGTGTGTGTGTGTTTTGTTGCTTTGTGTCCTTCCGACAATAACAACAGCAACAAAATGCGAAATAAGGGAGCACAAAGCAAATGTCGTTGTCGGAAATGCAAGGAGGAAAAAAGCAAAAAAAAAAAAACAAAAACAAAAGCAAAGAAGAAGAAGAAGTCGAAGTGAAACGTAAAAGCCCAACAACGTCGTAAACATTGTTATTGGTTTCGCTTTAATACACCCCCAAAAAAAGCGGTTGCACAACCGTTAACTGTGTACTGTGTTAGTGTCTTTGGATTTCTTCTTTACTTTTTATACTTTCTTTGATTTCTTTTTTGTATTTTTTCTTGTTTTTTTTTGGATTTTTTTATATATTTTTTGTTGTTTTTTTATATTTTTTTCGCCATTTTTATAAGTCAACGCTCAAAGTAGCTGAAAAGTAGTTGTAAAAATACGCCCACTTATAAGCTTCTTATCAAAAGAATTGTGCTTCAACATTTAACGGTACTTTAGACAAGCGAAAAAATTGCAAACTTGCTGTCTTCGTGTAGCTTTTGTCGATGCTTTAAATTTGCTGTGCTGTTGTTGTTGCTTGAGAAGAGCAGCGATTTAAGATTTAAGAAGAAGCTCAACTGCAAGCTTTAAAGTTAAATCTGCTTTGTTGTTGTTGTAAACATTCATCAGCGTCCGCGTTGTGCTACTTAAATGTTGTTGTTAGTGTGTGCGATATGCGAATTGTGTAACACGAAATGCTGAAAAGGCGTAAATAGCTAAGAAACCAGCCGCCGCCATTGCCAGCTAGAGACATACAAACACAAAAACATACATACAGACATACAGAGATATATGTGCCTTAACTCGCCGCCGATAATTCATAGCCTCATTTAAGGTGCATATTGTTGTTGTTGTTGTAAACAGCTGATGGTATTGTTAATGAATTAAAACATCGTCTCTATCGTCTGTGTGTGTTTTGGCCTTTGTAGCGCCACCGCTGCTGCCGTTGAAGCTTTTTAGCCTTAGTTGGCCTCAGTCTCGGCTGTGGTATATTCTCGTAATTCTTTCACTTGAACACTTAAAGTTGATCAGTTGGCGATGTGGAAAAACTTTGCTCTTGTTGTTGTTGTTGCACATTTTCACCTTCTTTCAACACAAACACACATACATGCTTTGTGCTCGTGTATTTATGAGATTATGATTGTAGATATTTGCTCTCTCTCTTCCGGACGAGTTGGCAGCGCTGCCGCATTGCTTTCTCCAAACAAACGTCCCTCTGACCGACCGACCGACCACGTGCCATTGACTGGCTGCCACTGACGGCGGTCCTACTACTACTACAACAACTACTTCCACTTCCACCTCAGCTACACTGCTGCCCGCTGCGTGTCGCTGCATCCCGCTGTTACCTATCACGAGCGTCTAACGCCAGTCTGGCAGCATTTTGTGTAAAATTCCTTGCGTGCTTCTTCGCGGCGCTCTTAATGCGGGTGGTGATGACGCAACCTGGCTGGAAGAGAACTGGTTCGAAGGTTGGCAGTCTCCGCCGTGCGATGAAGATGCAATTGGTATGTAGGTGTACCGTTATCATAAACACACACACACACAGGCATATAATAGATATGCTCGTGTGCCATTACGTAATGTTAGTTGTGCTCATTCAAATTTCTGCTTAAATTAGAGTAATAGGTTTTCTCGCAGTCATTATTGTATGAATGTATATAT
Organism: Zeugodacus tau; assembly: GCA_031772095.1. Classification (NCBI taxonomy): domain Eukaryota; kingdom Metazoa; phylum Arthropoda; class Insecta; order Diptera; family Tephritidae; genus Zeugodacus; species Zeugodacus tau. The sequence continues at coordinate 51,326,275 of CM062653.1, read as the reverse complement.
TGTATTTGAGGTGCCGAAAGTAATATTCATTCGTGCATTGTTGTGATTAAGACAATTGAAGTGATAATTGAGTGAAAGTCTCGACAACACACTTCTCTCTTCGGTTTGTTCTTCATTTCATTTGTTTTCACAGTTTTCAAATATTTATGTATAAATGTTGGAAATTTTAAATACTGTTTAGCGTGGATTATATTTGAGTTCACACTTGTATATGTATGTCAGCACGGAATTGAATAATATTTTTGAAATATTGGGCCAACATGGATTTACTTTATTGATTTCACAGACTAAAGTCCATTTCGAAGTAATTTAAAAGCTTTTCGAAATTAAAAGCGCAAATACAGCAGTTTTATGTGCAAGAAGAGAGGGAAAGAGAGACTAACGGTAATAATTGAAAATCAGAGAAGTTAAAAGAGGAAAAAGCGATAAAGAAAATATTTAAACTGGTAAAGAAGCACGAAGGATTAAACTCCTTGGCAAAGGATTCGTATTTGACAGTTATGAATATATGAGATGCTTTTAAAAAATAAAGGGAATTTTTAAATTTCTAATTGTCAACATTTGATTTTAAAAAACTCACACTATGTTGCTTGTTCAGAATTCTTGGCCAAAAACAATAATGTAACGTTGTACCAGCCGTAATATTCTTCAGTCATGACTTCGTGTGTCTTTTACCTATTTCCGAAAATAAGGATAACCTTAAAGAGCCGTCGTTTTATAAACATGGATGAACTCGTTCAAAAAGCTAAAGACTATGTCAAAAAACGAGTTTTAGAAGAGCTTCAACGATTGGAAGAAGCGTTGTCATAAGTGCCTAATAGCGAATGGGAACAATTTTGAAGATGACTCCATTAATATAGACGAATGAATAAAAATATTTTTGAAAATTGCTGAGCAAAAATATACAGTGGAACTTCTCTAACTCGAATCACCATAATCCACAAAAAAACTTCGAGTTAGAGAGACTTCGAGTTATAGAAATGTTCATTAAAACATACATTTTTCAAAAAGCTGTAAAATATAGATTTACCCACAGTTTTAGTTATTTATGAAGAAAGACTCTTTTAAAATTCTACGTTGATAGTAAAATTTTAAATTTTGTATAATGTCCTGGTCGAAAAGTTCGATTTATGGAACCAAATTTGTATGAAATTTGACTTCTATTGCCACTTCAAGAGTTCGAGTTATGGAGAACTTCGAGTTGTAGAAATTCATGTTAGGGAAGGAAATATGTATGAAATTTGGCTTCTAAACGCTATTGCCAATTCAAGTGTTCGAGTTATGGAGATCTTCGACTTATAGAAGGTTCGAGTTATGGAAGTTCCACTGTATTATAAAGAAATACGATTTTTTTGATAACAACCTGTATTCTTATTCCATACATATGCATTAATTCTAATTAATTATCTAAAACATCCACTTTAACTGAAGAAACAAAAGTCAGTAAAATCTTTACATCATTGTAAGGGAACGTATGAATCAAAATCCAAAAAAAAAAAAATAAAAATACATTTATTTTATCATATTTTTTATTGATTTGAGGCACGGAATTTTGCATAAAACAAAAAATAGTGTTGAACGATCCCACCCAAAACAATTTTGTTGACAATTTATTGTTATCGTCCGTAACAAACTCTTTTGGATCTACACCGCTTTCATTGTCTTCTTCCATGTGATATTTATGAAATTTTATAAACTTTCATCTTATGCATTTTCAGCATTTTCTAAACCGAAAACTTTTGTTTCATTAGATACATTTCACAATATAGTTATGCATTCAATTCTATGATCACCTTTGCAGGGGTTCTTAAAAATACTAATTTTGTATATCTTTTTTTCTGAACAAAATTAAATGATTTACGCTTAGGTATACACTCTTCGCAGAGTTAAACTTCTTCCAAATATATTTAGACATTCGTATTTCGATTCGTCACATTATTTTGAACACTTTGATATACTTCTTATATCTGTCTCAATAGAAAAATATTTTTATTTTAAGTAAATATATTTAAAGTTAAGTTGCGAATTTAATCGTGTCTGAATCGGGCTAAGTTCTACTTAGGATCTGAGGCACAGATGAGGATAACCTTCGCTAAATCTTGGAATACAAGCGTCCTAATAGAACATACTGCCACATAAATTAATTTTTTTTTTAATTATTGAATTCATTTTGCCCATATATGCTTACATTGTACGTACTACTAATCGGGTAAAACTAAAATATTAGAAAGAAAAATGGTAGCTATGGAATTAATTATTTTATCTTTGCTTTGACTTATTTATTTTGTATTTTTTAATGCATATTTGATGCCTAATATATTAACTTCACAGATAGGTTCCGCAACAAGAAGGCAGGTTTTTTGTACTCATCCAAAATAGAATGATTGATTTTCAGATTATTTGCAAAATAACTAATAAGTCTAAACATAAGCTAAAGGCTTTGAATATTATGGGTAAAATTTTCAATTTCTTCTATGTTCTAAGACGAAATGAAAGTTTTTCAAATTCCCATCCGTAGAGTTTGGTGCGAACTTGTCTGCGAATTGTTTGAATATTTTCAGTGATAATTTCAAGTGCCCATTTTTATTAGGTTTAACACTATAATATTTCGATTCAAGCTGTACATTTTCTTTGTAACACTTAACTATTTTAGTGTTTTTTTTTGCCATTCGAAAAAAAATTCCTTTAGCTCGAATTGTTACTTTCAAATAAGCTCCGGATGCTAATGAATAAAAGTAAATATTCAACGAAAATCCAACATTTCTTGATCTCAGTCACTATGACAGCTAAGCAAGACAACAAACAGTGCTAAGCAAATACCAGAAAGCTCGCATACAAAGCCGCTAATAATCACAGCGCTTAACTGTACGACCAACGAATCAATATAGCAAGAATATTTATATTTAAGAATCGAGTCAAATGATGAAAATAGCATGAAGCTGAAGGCATTTAAGCTGAAGCTGAAGCGCAAATGAAAGCAGCTAAGCCAACAACTGACAACAGAAAAGTAAGTAAGTACAACGAAAAGTGGACAATAAGTCAACAAACAAAAAAAGAAAGATTAACAATGAGGACGGGCGGTGGTACGGGTCCACCTCCTCGAGTGTTTGCCAAAAGTCTACTTTTATATGGAAGAAAGTACTTTGCGCATTTTGCATGCTCGTCGCCTGCATACCCCTGCGGTTGTGGCGAATGTGGAGGTACATATGCATATATACTTATTGTATATGTAAAAAATATTTATGTTGGTGTGTATGTGTGTATATGTTTCTGTGTTTGTGTGTCTTCATAAGTATGTATGAAATCCGACCAAGCGAAAAGCCAAAACTCAGCAATTCTCAAACACATTCACCTCATTCTGGAACTCAATCAGCCAACGAGTGCGCAACAACAACAACAATCATAATGACAACAACAACAACAGCTGACAACATTCAATCATGCTCCAACTGCTTACTTGCTATATGCTTACAAATGTGTGTATATACATATATCTGAGGCTGCTTATGTATATTCATATGCACATATGATATTTTCCACTTTGCTGGTATACACGCTTACATACATACCATAGATCCTATCATCAGTTGAACTCAGCAAGTCATCAACGCGAAAAGCTTAAAGATTATGAGCACCCAGGTCCGGAAGTGATGCATTGGCCCAGCGTGGCATCAGAAATGCCAGCACCACACCGCTAACACTTGCCTCAAACCTCTGGCCCCACAACGCCTGCCACGCACACATATCCTACTACATACATATACACATACATAGTTGCCACCTGCCGCAGCCGCAACCTCCGGCATCGACACAATATGGTGGACTTGTAGCATACATTTCGACTCGAACGCCCCCGAATGTGTTTTCATACACACACATCCATACATATATATTCGCTTTATAAATACTCTGCGCGTATGCATATGAGTGTGTGTGTCTGTGTGGGCACGTCATTGGGCGCGCTGTGTGCGGCGTTTTGTTGATGTTACGGAGCAATAACGACAGCCGTTGAAACACTGTCAACGCTAAGAAAAGCAAATCAACGGCAAAAGAAACGTTCTACAACAACAACAACAACAACAGCGATTACCAAAGTGACGATGACGACGACCACAGTGCCAATGAACAGCAGTGCTGCCATGCTGTTGCTTTTGTCGTCATCGTCATCATGGTAGTGTTTACTTTCGTTGTTGTTGTTGCTGTCGCTGTCGTTGCGGCTAAGCCACCTCCTGTGGCGTTTGTTAAATCCTTCTTAACTCAGTGCTCGTGCGGCTTAAATGCTCATTTTGTTGTTATTTCAACAAACGAAAAATTACGACCATGTAAATTTGAGGGATGCTGCGTCGGTTCAACCATATGCCCCCCCCCCCATTTTCCACATGCATACATACAAACATACACCACAGTAATAAAATCCTTGAAGTTTCAAAGGACGCAAACATTTCATTGCATTTCACTACCCGAGGCATTGCAGTAGTTGAAAGCTTTAAAAGATTTTTGTTTGTTGTTTGAAATTGATATGCGCCTAAGCTTTGTGATCAGCGTAAAGTTTTTGGAGTTTAGAAAATCAAAAAGTGTTGTTGTTGTCATGTTTTAACTCTAATAACAATTTTCGAACTCAAGCTTCGCTGGATTCACCCATTTTGGGGGTAAACTTAAAGCACAAGCCAAAAAAAGGTGGTTAAGCTCGGAAAAAAGCTTTTGCAAGATAAGCTCATTTCATTCGACAGATTTTTTGATACATCACTTGTATCAAACTGACTTTTTATATTTTCGAAGATCCCTTAATTACAGTCTTTAAAAGACGAAACGAGGCATTAATTACCGAAGCTCTTTGTTCAGTCCAACTCAGCAGAATGAAATCTCCATAGATCCTCAATTAGACCTATGTGATTTATCGTCCATCAATTCAATATTTGAGTCAATCAAAATTCTGTTATTAATTGAATTGCCCTAAAGCTCGCATGATATAGAATAATAATAAATCCAAACTTTTCAAATTAAACCGTATAATGTTTCCTAGCATGGGAATAATTGTTGTCTTTAATAACGAAAAACGGGGGTACTATTTTGGCGATCGTAACATTTTTGGAAAAATCTTAGTTATTTTTGAACAGGAATAGTAATTACAGTCTACAATTTATCAAGATCTTAATAGTTATAGATCGTAGAATATTAGTACTTAAACAAGGAAGTTATTGTGCTACTTCCATGAATCTGAAACAATAGAACTCACAGAACAGTTTAAACGAATTTTTTACAAATACGACTTTTTATATTTACGAAGACTTTACAACACAAGACGAGACCTTAACCATGACTAAAAATATTTCCTCGGGTTTCCTTTCATTATTGTATCCATTTATCCTAGATTTCCAAATAATATCATTCTTGTTCTAAAAAACCAATTTTTTAATACAAAAACTTTTAGTTCCACTTCCCTTGAAGGTTGATAAAGACGAAAAAATAATATAAAGTTCATCCACACTCGTTAACTATTTTATGAAAACCGTAATTGTATGAAATGATAAGGAAGAAATATAATATTTTGAAAGTCAAGACGTAGGTTCTTCAAATGAAACCTCGTTTTTATACCCTATGATAATTTTTAACTGAGTGTTATGTCAAGAGATATTATAAGATATTATAGAGATATTTACCAGAATAATGTAATATATAAAATCAAATTAAAACCAAAAAAAATCGGGTGTAACTAAATCAAATTAAAACCAAAAAAATCGGGTGTAACTACATACATATACCTAGATGCATCGCATAAAATCAAAGGAAGGTCTTTGGTCTTCACAGGGTATGAAGATGTTGTAAGAGATAGTGTATTTTTTTCTAGTGAGCTTCTTTGATATTGAATATCGTATTTACTCTCTGATATATGTGATTTGGTCTTATTTTGGAGACGAATTCTCCATTAAGCTTTCCAGATCATTGAAATACATGACCGCTATATATTTTCGATTATTTCAGGATGCTTAAAACCAACGTTAGCACTAGAGACTTATAGTATGTTTACATATGAAAATATTCTCGTTCTGAACTCGTTCAATAATCTAACCGTTTACATATAGCCAAATGAGATTATCAATTGTCAAATGTGTTGCATTTGTTGTTGTATTACACATATTTATCTCGCTGTCCTCCTCTTCTTTCACATTTCTCCTCTTATTCGCAAACTTATCGATAAACCTAGAAATAACACCGAAAATTTAGTTGTAAAAAACGAGATAATTTTATAATCTCGGATTATCCAGAGAGAAATTTTGTATGGGAAATCTCGTTTCTAAATTACAGATTATCGAGTTAAGCTCGTAAATGGAGATAATCTTGTTATATGTAAACATTTAAACGGAACTCTTTTCACGAACTATATTCCTCTCCGTTTATAATTTATATTTATTTTTTATGTAGCTATAGCAGCCTATTGGATACAATAAATCAATATATTATATTAAACAAATCTATAATATAAAAATGAATCGCAAAATGTGTTGCTAAGCGCATAACTCAAGAACCGCTGGACCGATTTCGCAAATTCTTTTTTTAGAATGTTTCTAGAGGTCCCGGGATGGTTCTTACGGAGAGAAAAATTTTAAAAATTGCCTGAAAAAGTCTTAAATCCACAACTTTCTAATCTCCCATACAAACAATTTGTGTCGTTAGTCTCGCAAAAAGTTGAGAAGGGCCAAACCGATCTGGCTAATTTTAGTTTTGAAATATTTATGGGAGGCCAGGGAAAGATTAGAAAGTAAGTAAATATGGAAAAATTGTGAGGAAGATAACAAGAAGATGATTTTATTTGAATTGACAGCAAAATTATAAAAAAAAGAAAACAAAAAATAATTTTATTTTCAAAGTTGTCATTGTGGCTTTGTTAAAATATTTTTATCATTATTCAATTGAGTTGGGAAAGGCAACCAAACATTTTATACTCTCGCAATTTATTGATGTGATTTTATTACACACAATTTGAAATAAAGTCCAATAGAATAACGAAAATCCTCTTATATAGTATATAAGGGCTGATGTAATTCCTGAACCTTGGCACCTGTTAGTAGGCAGACAAACGGTACTTTCGGCTTTGAAATTACTACTAAATTGCAAATCAACAAACACCAGTCTGCATACTCGCCAAAAAGAGCTACAAAGGAGATTTTCCAGATATTCAAGTCGCTGGAAGAACTGCACAGGACTTTAAAAGATTTACGCGACAACGAAAATATTTTTGGTGAAGCCATGATTCTGGCAGGTGATTTTCGCCAGACTGTTCCAGTTATTCCTGGATCAATTGTTGCTGACGAACTAATCACACGCCTAAAATCATCTAATTTGTGGCGACACATAAAAAATCGCCAATTAACATATAACATACGAATGTTTTTCCAACAATATCATACAGCGATTGTAGAAATAGTTAAAAATGGTAGCGACGCAGTTGACACCTCAATGTATTAATAACATTTTTAACGGGCTTCTGTCACTTCATAGTCTCGAGGAGGAGCTTATTCATCGTGTTTTTCCTGACATGAAACCACAATATAATAACCATAAATGGCTAATTGAATGGCCTATATTGGTGGTAAAAAACAAAGATGTCGATGATCTTAATGCGACAATTTAGGATTTCGTTCCAGGAGAGTTGACACAGCTACAAACCCGGGTGACGTAGTCAATTATCCCACAGAATATTTAAAATTGCATTGACTATCACTTCTCACTTTGCAATTAAAATTAGTGTAAGCTGTCATGGCTATGAAAACGGTAATCATAAATAAGTCACCGAAACGATCTTGGCTTGGCCAACTTGCAAATTTGCTAATTTGTAATTATGATGATTTACGCTTAATAAAGATCTACCATAATGTATATCAACCGGCTATAATGTTTTCGTCTTTGCGCGTAAGAATTTTTTGACTATATTGAAAAAAATTCTAAATTTATGTATACCTTAGCCACAAAAACGTGTGGTCGGGTCTGCTAGTTACTCAATAAATATAAATAAGTGTCTGATTTTCTTTTTTTCAAATTTCTAATTGAATAATTCCTTTAATTTAATAACTTCGCAGACGCTAAATGTCCATTTGCTTTCAATTATACCTTAATAATAATGGTGTGTTAAAAGCAAATTATTCTTTTCAATTATTTGTTGGCATTCACAAATAAAAGTGATATCAAATATTTATTTATGCTAATAAATTAATAAGGTATTCAAATTCTATGGTTTCCCATTTATTTCACGCTTTTAAGTGTCTGCATTTTTATTTAACGAGGTGGTGGTGTATGCGGTTGCGGTAAAGACACTTTTATATTACAACTTAAAAGAGACTTCATAATTGAATATTCAAATGAATTGAATAAATATGGTTGATTATTGGTTTTTAATCTTCAATTGCTACTGAAGCGTAAATATTTTTTAATGGTGAAATTCAAATAGGATAACTTCATAATCTAATAAAGAATAATATTTAAATTAATGGAAATATTAAATTGATTTCGACTTATTATGTACTGAAATTCCATTATGTAGTATTTATCGATATAAATAAAGCGAAATTGGGTTGGTTCTCTGAACAGAACAGAATAGAATAGCTATTAAAAATAAGAAGATATTAATAAGACTTAGTTTTAATAGAGAAATGGGCGGTATGTTGTTCCAGAAATTAGGCTGATTTAAGTTGATGAAAAGCCCTTTGACCTTTACTGTAGAAGTGTGATGACTATTTTATTATTTATTAGAAAAAGTTATGATTCCATATTTATCGAACTATGCCTCGAACCGAGGTCCTGCGTATTGGTGGACCATGGCATTTGTATTATTTTCAAAGCACGTTGTCCGGTTCAACTGAGGAATATGAAGCCGAGGTAGATCGCAGTCATTCAGTCCCGTTTTATGAGAACTCACATTGGTTATCAGAAGGATAATTCGCTCATTTATATCCATTGTTCCAATTTGTATACCTTTTAGATTATACGGTACTATATTTCATGTCTTCCTAGTCATATGGTCTTATATATCGAAAAAATAGCATTAATTTTTTTTAAGAGAATAGTTTGAATAGGAATGATCTGAGAAGTCTCAACACAGTATGTAACAAAAATATTTGTGTTTGAAATTCCAATAAAAACAACTAATATTGTTTGGAAATTTTATAAGCGCTCAAGTCCAGACTATGACTAGACGGATAAATTTCGACAATATCGAAATTCTCAATTTTCATAGATCATAGAATATTAATACTTAAGGAAACAATTCTTGCTATCTTCATGAAAATATAGACTATAGAAATTCCAGCATAGTTGTCTTAGTTCGAAGTCTGGTATGTTCAATTGGTATGTTCAATTGGTCAATTGTCCCTTTCCTTCGAAGTCGTAGATAATTTTGTATACCTGGGAACCAGCATCAACAACACGAACAATGTCAGCCTCGAAATCCAGCGCAGAATAACTCTTGCCAACAGGTGCTACTTTGGACTGAGTAGGCAATTGAACAGTAAAGTCCTCTCTCGACGAACCAAAATCAAACTCTACAAGTCGCTTATCATTCCCGCCCTGCTTTATGGTGCAGAACCTTGGACGATGTCAAAATCAGATGAGACACTAGGAGTTTTCGAGAGGAACATTTTGCGCAAAATTTATGGTCCTCAGAACATTGGCAACGGCGAATACCGCAGACGATGGAACGATGAGCTGTACGAGTTATACGACGACATTGACATAGTTCAGCGAATAAAACGACAGCGGCTACGCTGGCTAGGTCATGTTGTCCGAATGGATGAAAACACTTCAGCTCTGAAAGTGTTCGATGCAGTGCCCGCCGGAGGAAGCCGAGGAAGAGGAAGGCCTCCACTCCGTTGGAGGCCTGGTTACACTTGGGATCTCCAACTGGCGCCGAACTGCGAAGGAGAGAGAGAAGTGGCGCACTATCGTCGATTCGGCTATAACCGGCTAAAAGGTTGCAACGGCAATCACATACATACATAAAGTTGTCCCATTTCAGTAAGGTGACAGCTCCCTGAATTTTCAATCGAGCATAATTCATTATATTTCTGTCCTCGCCAGCTTCTCCTATTCAATAATATATATCTTCAGTACCTAGTCAGTTCTCTAGGACAATTTTAATGGACAATGAACTGGAGGCTCCTCAAAACTCGTTGGTTTAGAGAACCTTCAGTGAATATATTCAATAAATTTTTTAAATAAGGTTGTCATGTATTTATTAGTCCTAAAGTTAAAAATAAAATCAGATGCTTAGCCAAATAGAACCCTCTAACTTTTACACTACTCTATCATTGTTATCTTTGTTATATGATGTGTATAGAAAGATTTTGCAATGAAACGTTTTTACAAAAGTTTGAGCGGAGAAAGAAAAAAAGTTGAAAAACTTGGAAAACTTGAAAAGAGGGTGAACTTCGAATAAAATGTGTGCGCATGTTGAGAAATTCTTCAAATTCTTCGCGTACATATTATCCAGTCTTGTTTATGGTGCACGTAAAGCGCACAACCAACCGTTCCACCCTCGAAACAGAAAACGAAAATCGAAAATAAATCCACGTACACACATAAAGTGCAATGTCTGTCGTGCATGTGAATGGGAGCAAACTTGCCACTTGCCATTGCTGAGGCGAACCTTATTCGGATCATTTTCGGGGTTGAACATTTTTTATGGCCAATTTAAGCAGCAATTACATTCAATTTGAAAATCGACGCTTAAACGGTTACAGCATTTACTCGACTTTAGCCTTAGTAGTTTAAATCGATAACAGATTGTTTAACGGGACACGGGGATTTTACACACATTTAAAATGTATGTGTGGATGTGTGTGTTGTGTAGACGATTTTATTTTGATTTTTGTGCAGGTCAACAAAGTTTTTTTTTACTTCATGTGAGACTCTTAACCAGATGCTGGGTAAACACATGCTTAATGGAATAAAGGTAAATATGGATAATAGTAAATATATAAGCATTTCCAAATAAATTAATGAGAGTATATTCATACTTTAACTTATATTTGATACATTATAGTATTGATCAAAATTGAAGCTTAATTAATGAGTTTCCGCATGCAATGAGTACTATTGTCTGTGTGGAAATAGCTCCATGAAATCTGACTTTAAATCTGTGGTTTTTGGGTTACAATCATCAGCTTTTGAAACTCCTATATAATAAACGAAAGCCTCGCAACCGAAAAGGCATAACTAAACTCAGGAGCACAGGATCTCGCTAGCCTACTTTCTTTTCGTTTCGCTGTTTCGCCGAGAGGACAGTCCTTGGCAATATGAAATCCGGCGATACCACAGAATCGGCTGGTGATCCAGCACTAAACTCTAAAATATCAGTGAATAGTATATACTATGTATCTTCTTCTTCTTAACTGGCGTAGAAACCGCTTACGCGGTTATAGCCGAGTCCACAACAGTGCGCCACGCATCTCTCCTTTTGGCGTTTTGGCGCCAATTGGTAATACCAAGTGAAGACAGGTCCTTCTCCACCTGGTCCTTCCACCGGAGTGGAGGTCTCCCTCTTCCTCGGCTTCCACCAGCGGGTACTGCATCGAAAACTTTCAGAGCTGGGGCACTTTCATCCATTCGAACAACATGACCCAGCCAGCGTAGCCGCTGTCTTTTTATTCGCTGGACTATGTCTATGTCGTCGAACAACACATACAGCTCATCATTCCATCTTCTGCGGTATTCGCCGTTGCCAATGTTTAAGGGACCGTAAATCTTCCGCAAAACCTTTCTCTCGAAAACTCCTAGTGCCGTCTCATCGGATGTTGACATCGTCCACGCTTCTGCACCATAATGTAGGACGGGAATGATGAGGGACTTGTAGAGTTTAGTTTTTGTTCGTCGAGAGAGGACTTTACTTTTCAATTGCCTACTCAGTCCATAGTAGCACCTGTTGGCAAGAGTGATTCTGCGTTGGATTTCAAGGCTGACATTATTATCGGTGTTAATGTTGGTTCCTAGGTATACGAAATTATCTACAACTTCAAAGTTATGACTGTCAACAGTGACGTGGGAGCCAAGACGCGAATGCGCTGACTGTTTGTTTGATGACAGGAGATATTTCGTCTTGTCCTCGTTCACCACCAGACCCATTCGCTTCGCTTCCTTATCCAGGCGGGAAAAAGCAGAACTAACGGCGCGGGTGTTGTTTCCAATGATATCAATATCATCGGCGTATGCCAGGAGCTGTACACTCTTGTAAAAGATGGTACCCTCTCTGTTTAGCTCTGCAGCTCTTATAATTTTTTCCAGCATCAGGTTAAAGAAGTCGCACGATAGTGAGTCACCTTGTCTGAAACCTCGTTTGGTATCGAACGGCTCGGAGAGGTCCTTCCCGATCCTGACAGAGCTTTTGGTGTTGCTCAACGTCAACTTACACAGCCGTATTAGTTTTGCGGGGATACCAAATTCAGACATCGCGGCATAAAGGCAGCTCCTTTTCGTGCTGTCGAAAGCAGCTTTAAAGTCGACAAATAGATGGTGTGTGTCGATCCTTTGTTCACGGGTCTTCTCCAAGATTTGGCGCATGGTGAATATCTGGTCAGTTGTTGATTTTCCAGGTCTAAAACCACACTGATAAGGTCCAATCAGTTTGTTGACGGTGGGCTTTAGTCTTTCACACAGTACGCTCGATAGAACCTTATAAGCGATATTAAGGAGGCTTATCCCACGATAGTTGGCGCAGATTGTGGGGTCTCCCTTTTTGTGGATTGGGCAGAGTACACTGAGATTCCAATCGTCGGGCATGCTTTCTTCCGACCATATTTCGCAAAGAAGCTGATGCATGCACCTTATCAGCTCTTCACCGCCGTATTTGAATAGCTCGGCCGGCAATCCATCGGCCCCCGCCGCCTTGTTGTTCTTCAAGCGGGTAATTACTATTCTAATTTCTTCACGGTCGGGCAATGGAACATCTGTTCCATCGTCGTCGATTGGGGAATCGGGTTCGCCATCTCCTGGTGTTGTACTTTCACTGCCATTCAGCAGGCTGGAGAAGTGTTCCCTCCACAAACACAGTATACTCTGGTCATCAACCACTAGATCACCGCTGGGGGTCCTACAGGAGTGTGCTCCGGTCTTGAAACCTTCAGTTAGTCGCCGGATCTTTTCGTAAAATTTTCGAGCATTACCCCTGTCGGCCAGCTTGTCAAGTTCGTCATACTCACGCATTTCGGCCTCTTTCTTTCTTTTTCTGCAAATGCGTCTCGCTTCCCTCTTCAGCTCTCGGTATCTTTCCCATCCCGCTCGTGTTGCGGTCGATCGCAACATTGCGAGGTAGGCAGTCTGTTTTCTCTCCACTGCGAGACGACAATCCTCATCATACCAGCTGTTTTTGGGCTTTTCCGAAAGCCAATGGTTTCGGTTGCAGCTGTACGTAAGGAGTTTGATATGCCGTCCCACAGCTCCCTTATACCAAGATGCTGATGAGTGCTCTCAGAGAGCAGGAGTGCAAGTCGAGTAGAAAATCGTTCGGCTGTCGGTTGTGATTGCAGCTTCTCGATGTCGAACCTTCCTTGTGTTTGTTGACGTGTGCGCTTTTTCTACACAGAGGCGGGTGCGTATCTTAGCTGCTACAAGATAGTGGTCCGAGTCGATGTTGGGACCACGAAGCGTACGCACATCAAAAACACTGGAGACATGTCGTCCATCTATCACAACATGATCGATCTGGTTGCGAGTGATTCGATCCGGGGACAGCCATGTAGCTTGATGGATTTTCTTATGCTGGAATCTAGTACTACAGATGACCATATTTCGGGCCCCGGCGAAGTCGATCAGCCTCAGACCGTTTGGTGATGTTTCGTCATGAAGGCTGAATTTTCCGACTGTTGTGCCAAAGACACCTTCTTTACCCACCCTAGCGTTGAAATCGCCAAGCACGATTTTGACATCGTGGCGGGGGCAGCGCTCATAGGTACGTTCTAGGCGCTCATAGAAGGTATCTTTGATCACTTCGTCCTTCTCTTCCGTCGGGGCGTGGGCGCAAATCAGCGATATGTTGAAGAACCTCGCTTTGATGCGGATTGTGGCTAGACGTTCATCCACCGGAGTGAATGCCAGGACTCGACGACGGAGTCTCTCTCCCACCACGAATCCCACACCGAATTTGCGCTCCTTTATATGGCCGCTGTAGTAGATGTCACAAGGACCCACCTTCTTCCGTCCTTGTCCCGTCCATCGCATTTCTTGGATTGCGGTGATGTCAGCCTTTACTCTTACGAGGACATCAACCAGCTGGGCAGAGGCACCTTCCCAATTAAGGGTCCGGACATTCCAGGTGCATGCCCTTAAATCATAGTCCTTTATACGTTTGCCGTGGTCGTCATCAAAAGGGGGGTTTCTCATCCGAGGCCTGTGTTTCTTATTCACTGGTTATTCGTTTTTATGTGGTGGGTCCCAAGCCCAACGCACAACCGCATAAGCGGGATTCGCCTTCTCACTTTAGCTCGCTTCCAGACGGATGTCTGTTGGCTACCCAGAGGATACTTGGTCTAAGACCGGAAGTTGTGAGCTGCTTGAGCCACATGTATATACTACTATGTATACTATGTATAGCAACAATTATTTTAGATTTTCTTCTTTGCTCGCTATACATAAGCCATATTTTTATACTCTCGCAACAAGGTTGCTAGGAGGGTATAATAGTTTTGTTCACTTAACGAAACTCTCTAGAGTCATTTCCTTTAGGAAGTTCCTTATACAGTCTCAAAATGGAGGAAATCGGATAATAACCACGCCTACCTCTCATACAAAGGTTATGTTGAAAGCTAAAGCGAAAATACTCTAATTCAGTAACGAAACCCCAGAAACCTTAAATTTCATAGTAAAGATCGTACAGAAGAGCTGCACGTAAATTTCTATACAGAATTTTAAATGTGCGTGGCGTCCGACCATTTATGGATGAAAACCCATATCTCAAAAACTACTCGCCTAATTTCAACGAAATTTGGTTCGAAACATTTTCTTGCCATCCCAATTCTATAATTCGAAAATGTGCGAAATCGATTCACAACCACGCCTACTTTCCGAATAATTGGTTCGTTTACTTTACAATATATAAGTTCAGTACCAGTAAAGATATCGGAACAAAACTTTGCAAAAATAATTTGTTTCTAGTGTCTCCATATAAAAATTAATGAAATCGGCTATAACTTTTTAAGAACTCAGATATCGAATATGAGGACCTCGATGTTTGGAGTTTTAAGCAGATGTGTTCGTTTTAATAGCGTGCGTCTGTGCCAAAAATGAGCAAAATCAGGCCATATTTTCTCTAGCCCCCATATATCTCATATTTGGATTTTCAAACTACCGGTGGACTATGTACTGAATAAATCGGCTAGTATGTGAGATATCTTAGCAAATTAAGTAATCGTAAAATCTTGGATATAATTGAACTTGTTGGCAAATATACTTGATATCGGTCCACGAATTACCCCAGCCGCCATATATATATATATATTTGGCGTAGGAACCGCTTTAAGCGATTATAGCCGAATCCACCAGAGCGCGCCACTTGTTTCTCCTTTTTTGGTTTTTGACGTCAACTGGAAACACCAAGCGAAGCCAGGTCACTTTCCACTTGATCCTTCCATCGGAGTGGAGGTCGCCATACATCAGGACGGGAATAATGAGCGATTTGTAGAGTTTAATTTTGGTTCGTCGAGAGTGGACTATACTTGTTAATTGCCTACTCAGTCCAAAGTAGCACCTGTCAGTTCGTTGACGGTGGGCTTTTGTCTTTCACCCAATACGCTAGATAGGACCTTGTATGCAATGTTGAGGAGGCTTATCCCACGGGAATTTGGGGTCTCCCTTTTTATGGATGGCCATATAGTATATGTATATAATGATTTTCGTTATTCTATAGAAAATATGAGAATAAATTTTGAGAGTATATAATGTTCAATTGCCCAAACTTAGCTCGTCCTTACTTGTTGGTACATTTTTTGATCTATTGGAGTTTCTATTTTACTTTGGTATCTTCATTTATAGTAATATTCTTTCGAAAGTCTTACAAAACTTATAACTTATAAAACGTGATATATGCACTACAGATAAGAAATATTGATAAATAATTTTAAGTTATATATTTTTCTCTAAGGCCTTCGTTGAAAAATAATTTATGAAGCTTCTATGAAATATTTGGTTTAAAGGTCCGAAGATTCTTTCAATTTCAAGAAGACCATTGACAAATTTTGATATTTCTTTTGAACAGATTCGGGCCAGATTAATGCGACCTTACTCTACTGTGATAATGCCATCACACCAAAAAATTACATTAAAATTCCGCTACTCTTGTAGCTCCTCCATTTTGCTTAAGTTGATAAAAATATCAATTTAATGTGTTCGATTATAGACAACAATTAAAGGTGGTTATCACACCAAGCTCACTTCTATAGATTGTTACAAAAATCTAGCACACACAAGTACATAAAAGTATTTTTAAGCACTCACATAAAGTGATATGTGCAAAGCTGCGTATAAATCCGCCTTTAATCACGCCGTTCGAAGTTGATGTGCGCTTTGGATTTATGCGCTCGTTTAATTCCCACATTTAGGAGAACCCCGTTAAAGATTCCCATAACAGCTCGTTCATATGCACTTAGAACATCGTACTGAGGCTGTAAATGTTATCGTTTTATTTATTTATCTGCCGTTTTTATTATGACGAATCAAAAAGTAAGTGCAGTCAGGGTACGTTGCATCCGCGAAGGCGCTGCGATTTTCGGCTTGCTATGGACGACTGGCTCATTCATTGTTTATTTGCTTGGAAGATGGTTATGTGTTTGTATGAATGTCTGTGTGTGTTTGTGTGGTTATAGATAAACACGTAAATATTTTGACAAGTCAAAGTTAAGTGGATAAAGTTCTTTATTGTAGGCATTACTCTTTTTACGCGTACATTATTTGAGGTTATGTGTATGTATGTGTGTGTATATAGATGTGTCGTATATGCAATTGAAAGTGTGTGATTATGAGCTTCGATGATCAATTAATGAGGCAAAATAAAAAAGGTAATTATATAAAATGTTTTATATGACTTTTTTGTTGTTGTATACGCTTAAGTAAATAGGTGATTTTTGTAAGAAAAATAAACGCTTTGTATTGTTAAATAAATCTGTCACTAAGTAATGTTCAATACTTTAATGATTATAAAAAAGGCAAAATAATAGCTTAACTGTGCCATATTTCATACAGATATATATTTTCAGATCCTCCTCTTCTTATTTTCTGTTTGTTCGAGATTCATTGCAACAATTCCTTAGTTTTCAAAAAAAAAAAAGTTTTTTAAACAGAGTTGCCACTCAACTAAATAATTTAATATATATTTTTTTTAATTTTTAATTAAAATTCTAACAAATCGTGAAGATTTTCAGAAATAATTTCCTTGGGAATAAGCTTTCAATGGTTTCAATTAAGCCTACTTGGAATTAGAGTTGCCAACTAAATATAAAACTTAAAATATTAAAAATTTGTTTCGAATAAATGTTATATTCCAAATTAATTAGGAGATTTATTCCAAAATTTTAGGTAACTCTTTGATTAAGACATACTTTGGAGTAGTGTTGCCACCAACTAATAATTTTTAAATTTAACAAAATATTGCAAAAAAATTTATTTTTTTTTTATAAATTTCAGTGTTACATATTTTAGAACAGCCAACGATCGTTAAAATTGAAACTGAAGAAAATATTACCAAAAGGGTTTCATACGCAAGGGGTTAAAGGAAGCCATTGGAAAGCATATGGGAACGTTTCAACTTAAAAGTAATGTAGGGTAGTTTTTCCACCTGACGAAGGAAGTAATGCAGTGTAAGGATTTTAAGAAATATTCTAGAATAGAGTTCCCACAGATCGATGGAATGTTAAACTAGTAAATTTTTAAAGTCATCGAGTTTAAGGAAAAAATTTGGATATTCGGTGCGTTAGGTGTAGTCAGAGACAAAATTAAATTAGAAAAAATTAGAATTTTCATTATTTTTTTGCTATTAAAATTATTATTATTATATTATTTTAATATTATTTTACAACAGTAATAATAAGTCACTTTTGAAAAAAAAATATAATTTCCCAAGTTGTAGCTGTTTGTGTTATCCCTGTTCCAAAAAAGGTCCTTGCGGTGACAATCTCCTTGGAGATTCATCTAAAATCAATCGGATAATAAAAATTAGATTTATGAAAAGATAATCCTGGGCCTGATTGAAGCTTTTGTATTTTTTGTTTCAAAAATTACCAGAATGGCGGCCACAGGAAATTTTTTTCTAGATTTTCTTAAAAAATCGAAATTTTTGAGAAACAAAAAAAAAGCTTAGATCAGGCCCAGGATTATTACGTATTCTAAAAGCTGTATAAGTTATAGTTGTTTTGAGCATTTAATGTTTCACCCGAGCGTGTTGGAGTGCCCGAGCGCTCTTTGCTATTTGTCGAATAACTCAGAGAATATTTTTAAGATATTACACTTAACGAAAATGCAAAAAAAAAACAATTTATTTTTTGAAAATCCTGACTATCCCTAACCCCTTAAAGTTTTCAACTTATGGAACAGAGTTACCACCCGTTGAGAAATTAAAAAAGAAGCGATATATTTTAAAAATATTTCTGGAAAAATACTATTTGTAGAAGGAAGAAAGTTTTGGGGTGATCTTTAATTTGTTGCCACCGACGATGACGATAAATAAAATAAACAATCGAAAAATTGAAAATTTTATGAAATGAATATCAAATATAACGAGCTTACAAATCACTTCCGGAAAGTATTGGAAGAAATTTAGATATATTTTAGAAGAGAGTTGCCAACTTTCCAAAAAGAAAATAAAATATTTTATTTAACACTTTTTTCCTATTAATTTTTTATACGAGGTAATGCTATATATATTTCTGGCCTAGGCAACACTAAGTGTTGCCAGGTGCAACCTGACATTTCCATTGGAAAGTTTGACATTTTTAAGCATAACATCACTCAGAACGTTTTGTCATTTAATCGTGAATTGTTTTATTTACAGGGAATTAAAAAATTCATCTCGGCCAAAAAATGCAATTAACTCGTGAACATTTTCGTGCGATCATTTTTCACAATTTTCGTCGTGGATTATCGCGACAAGAGTGCAACGATGAACTAAAATCTTTGTATGGCTATGAAGCACCATCCTATAGCACTGTGAAAAACTGGTACAACGAATTCAATCGTGGCCGACGCTCGCTCAAAGACGAATTCCGTGAAGGTCGTCCAAAAACAGCCGTTGTGCCAGAAAACATCGATGCCGTACGTGAACTGATAATGCAAGACCGTCATGTAACATACCTTCAGATAGAGGCATGCCTATGCTTTTCTCCCACCAGCATACATTCGATATTGCAAGAACACCTGGCCGTAAAAAAGGTTTGATCTCGTTGGATCCCGCACAATTTGACAATCACTCAAAAAAAGGCTCAAAAAAGTGCTTCGAAAATTGGTTTGAGCGCATGCAAAAGTGTATAAATCTTGATGGAGAATATTTTGGAAAACAATAAAACCATTTCCGTTGATAAATATTCCTATTGTCATTATTAGGCCAGAAATATATATATCAGCCCTCGTAGACCAGAACCGTTTACCGCTATTTGTAGTAGTTTTATTCTGTATGTAATTAAATTAAAACAAAACAACGGTACCAGTAATACTCGAATTGTCGCCTTTAAATATAATATATGCACCCACGTTGAATAAACAGTTACATATTGCATACATACATACAGAATGTAATTCCGCACACATTTATTTGTAATGCTTATGTCCGATTGCAACAAAGCCTTTAAATAAATCGGTGCAAATTGAAACTGCGGGATAAATATGGCAGACCCTTCGCCATAACCTTCAATAACAACAATTTGTAACGCACACATCGTTGCACATACGCGAATATATGCACTCGCTATTTGTTTTTTTTTTTTTGTTTTTGCCTTTTTTATTGTTGTTTGCGTGCTCGTAATGTCTACAATCGACAGCGAAACGTAAAATGCATACATTTTTACAGCTTATTTGCGCCTTGAAAAAGTACAAAACTTTATTGTTTCGCGTAAAAGAGATGTTTGTTGTTGTGCGTGTATCTTGCCATGTCCCCAATCTGACCATTTAAGACTAACCGGCAGCCGTTGAGCGTCTAAGCAGGCACTAATGCCCTTTTGCGTATGTTTGTATGGGTGTGTGTTTGACCCCCGCCCAACTAAGCGCGCCATCCGGCCATCTCGTAAATGCTTATACACATAACACCCATGGCGCGGACAATTTTATTTTTGTGAAATTTCATCACGTTCTTTATGTTGTGACCACGTGACGCCAAGTCGCTTTTACACTCTCTGCCTTTACTCGCTTTGTTTTATGCGTCTTTTTTTTTTGGTTCCTAATTCGTATCCTTGCTGTTTGCCACTTGCCAGCCAATGTTGTTGGCGTTGAATTTTTCCGTTGTTTTTATTTTTTTCTTTTACTCCCTCTCTTGATTTTGCTTGCATTCTTGTTGTTCTTTTCGAAAAGTCAAAGAAGAAGCCACACCTGCTGATAGACCGCCTTTGCCTTTTGGGGGTTGCTGGACAGCTTTAAGGCAGTGGGAGAGGGTCGCAATGGCGCTATATATGTGCATATGGATGTATATATTCCCTCTTCTTAGCAAGAATTCTGTAAAGCACAAAAATCACACTTATTTTCTTACTATGGTGCAGGTGATTTAAGTCTTAGCAGATAGTTAAAGGTTAAAGGTCAACTATTCTTGGAATATCTACAAAAATAATATATTTTAAGCATAACATATCGGAAAAAGTATAGAACACATTATAAATGTAAGCCTTCAATCAATTGTAGAGCAAATATACGTATGTGAAAGTAAAAGGGTCAAGTTGAGGTCAATAGCCTACAATATATTTATGCAAGTTTCTATAAAAAACATATTCCATATTTTTAATAGTAATATAATATATTACTTAAACTATTCTCACTATAGTTGTACCAAAATTTAGAATTTAAATTGTTGCATCAAATTAATCCAAACTAGATTTATAATCGGTTTACTGTAGTCGTAGAATGGAGTGAGATTTCGAAGATTAGTCGAAACGGTTAACCCACTTTTTATTTATATATACCATTTACATATATGTATATTAGAGTGGGTCAATTTTTTTCTTGACAAAGCGGTTATCAAAATCGTAAACTACGATGAATTCTAAGAAAATTTGCCCAAGAAACCATGGGTCTAAAATGAAAATCGAGCTTCCGGTTTTTAACGAGAAACTTTCGTATATTGTATTTTGTAAAAAAAAATCCAATTCCTATTCCACTGTCGATTGTTTGCTTGTTTTGTAGATATCGAAGCTAATTTGCTCAAATTTGGTATGTGATGTTGTATTTAAGCAGAAAATTCGACAGTACACAAATTTTTTATAGTGGGCGTGGCACTGCCCACTTATGAGTTCATATGTATATCTCTGGAACCACCTCACTGATTTTTTCAAATTCTGTATACGTATTACATTATGCCTATGTAAGCGATATTTGGAAAAGAATCAAAAGCGGACAAAAACCACGCCCACCTGCCTTATAACGGTAATTTTTGAAAACACTAAAGATCAGAAATTTTAATAACTGTTGAAGGGAAACATCTTGAGTTTGGTATTCGGTGTTGTATTGCAGCCAGAAATCCGACTATATGAAAATTTTGGCATGTCACCGCCCACTTTTGAGTGCATATGTAAATCTCTGGAACTACTTTATCGATTTCGTGTAAATTTGGTACACATTTTAAATTGTACCTAGTTAGGTGAGATTATGAAAATGATTAAAATTGGGCAAAAACTAAAGCCCACTCCCATATAACGGTATTTTTCGGTTTGTTTGTTTGATTTGCACTTGTTTTTTTTTTAATTTTATTTGTTTGCTATGATTTTATCAACTTCTCAGAGAAAGCAAAGCAACGCTGATGAATTACTAATAAAACAATTGTTTCCGAAACCATCGTTTTAAATTATTTTGATACAATATTACAGTTAGAAGTTTTTACTCAAGGAAGAAGTGTGTGCTTCTTCTAAACTTGCCAACTTGCCGCGATGTTTTAAAATATTTTGTTTTTTTGAGTGATCGGTCTAAAAATAGAAATAAAATGTTTTGATATATATATCTATATATATATTTACTCCACAAGTGGCGAATAAATTGATTGAAATTTGCTCGAATACATAGAATTTGACAATCCTCCACTTCCGGATCCACAAATTCCTCCACATATTCAAGGAACCGAGCGCTTTGTGCAACTGCTGACTAGCGTTTCACGTCGAACTATAGAAAAAAATCGTGATGGTGTTATGGCAGTCACGGTTGCAAGTCGAAACGCAACATCTAGGATGGACAGCAAACAAGACCTTAAAACTAATTAATTGCGAACTTTAGAAGTATATTATATTTTGTTTGGCCCTTAACAGTTAAGTTTTTGCTTTATATATGGATATAAAATGAAATTGTTAACTGCAATACGGAAGATTAAAGCTATTAAAGTTTGAAATTTTATTTATTAATATTTTAATTTTTATGGGTGGATAGGTAACATATAAAAAAAAAAAAACAAAATGAAAAGTTTCTCCATTTTAATTTTAGACCCATGGTTTCTTGGGCAAATTTTCTTAGAATTCATCACAGTTTACGATTTTGATAACCGCTTGGTGCATTTTTTTTGCTCCATACAAATTGACCCACCCTAATGTATATATTTATTTTATATAAATATACATTTTTATACTCTCGCAACCTGTTGCACAGAGTATCATAGTTTTGTTCACATAACGGTTGTTTGTGTCACCAAGAAATAAAAGAGTTAGATATGGGGTTATATATATATAAATGATCAGGATGACGAGTGGATTTGAAATCCGGATGTCTGTCCGTCCGTCTGTCCGTGCAAGCGATAACTTGAGTAAAAACGAAGATATCTTAATGAAACTTGGAATACATGTTCCTTGGCACCCTGAGGAGGTTGCTTTCAAAAATGGGCAAAATCGGTCCACTGCCACGCCCACAAAATGGCGAAAACCGAAAACCTATACAGTGTCATAACTAAGCCATAAATATAGTTATGAAAATAAAATTTGGAACATAGGATCGCATTAGGGAGGGGCACATTTGGATGTAATTTTTTTAGAAAAGTGGGCGTGACCCCGCCCCCAAATAGGTTTTTTGTATATAACTCGCAAACCAATAAAGCTATATAAACCAAATTTTCTGTAGTCGATTCTCTTACGTACCCCACCATACCCCATGAAAAAATCGGA
The DNA here is from genome assembly GCA_031772095.1 of Zeugodacus tau. Classification (NCBI taxonomy): domain Eukaryota; kingdom Metazoa; phylum Arthropoda; class Insecta; order Diptera; family Tephritidae; genus Zeugodacus; species Zeugodacus tau. Next base: position 51,302,966 of record CM062653.1, on the reverse strand, counting down.
AATCGGATAATAACCACGCCCACCTCCCATACAAATGTTAGGTTGAAAATTACTAAAAGTGGGTTAACTCACTAACGAAAAACGTCAGAAACACTAAATTTCTCATAAGAAATGGCAGATGAAAGCTGCACTCAGATTTTTTTACAAAATGGAAAATGGGCGTGGCGTCGCCCACTTATGGGTCAAAAACCATATCTCAGGAACTACTTGACCGATTTCAATGAAACTTGGTTTGTAATAGTTTCCTTACCTCGCAATAATATGTTGTGAAAATTGGCCAAATCGCTTCACAATCACGCCTACTTCCTATATACCAGAACTTTGAAGACGATCTGAATCGTTTACTTTACAATATATAAAGTAAGTACTAGTGAAGATTTCGGTGCAGAACTTTGCACAAATACTATGTTTATAGTGTGGCAGCCCCATTCCAAAAATCGCCAAAATCGGACCATAGGTTTTTAAGGCCCCATATATCGAACACGAGGACCTCGGTGCTTCTAACCTAATATTAGGGTTTCCAACTTTCAATGGACTTTACACAATATATATGACGAATATGTGGGTCAAATTGTGTATAATATAATATTAATAAAGTTAAATAAATAAATTGCGAGAGTATAAAATGTTCGGTTACACCCGAACTTAGCCCTTCCTTACTTGTTTATTGATTTAATTGTTAAGGCTCAGCATAATGTAAATATCCATATTTCCAAAAGTAAACTTAGGTTTATTGCATAACGATAACCAAATTCGGGATATAGTATAAAATGAATGAATAATTTTGTTTATTGACTTGCCATTTGAATTTCGTAGCATACATTTGGGGTGAAGTTGAGTGACAATTATGATCTGGAAAACAAAGAAATAAACGAAAATAATCAGAAATTATATTTTAAAAGTGACCTAATCTTTGGCTAATCACAAAGTAATCTTTTTATCAACAATTTTTTCAATCTTTTTTAGTACTAAGCTACAATTTAATTTACAATTTCTATACCCTGAACAGGGTATATTAAGTTTGTCACGAAGTTTGTAACACCCAGAAGGAAGCGTCGGAGGCCCTATAAAGTATATACATATATAAATGATCAGTATGTTGAACTGAGTCGATTTAGCCATGTCCGTCTGTCTGTCTGTCTGTCTGTATATATACGAACTAGTCCTTCAATTTTTAAGACATCGTTTTGAAATTTTGCAGATGTTATTTTCTCTTCAAGAAGCTGCTCATTTGTTGGAACTGCCGAAATCGGACCACTATATCATATAGCTGCCATACAAACTGAACGATCGGAATCAAGGGCTTGTATGGAAAATTTTCGCATTTGACGTGGTATCTTCACGAAATTTGGTGTGAGTTATTGCTCATAGAAATAATTTAATCTCCGAAAAAATTGTTGAGATCGGTTGACTATAGCATATAGCTGTCATACAAACTAAACGATCGGAATCAATGGCTTGTATGGAAAATTTTCGCATTTGACGTGGTATCTTTGACATAGATTACTGCTTAAGGTAATAATATAATCTCCGAAGAAATTGTTCAGATCGGTTAACTATATAACTTTAATGTTTCTAGGAAACAAGCCGGCTAAAAAGAATTAGTAAAATGTTTTCTTTTTTTTACTTACTTTTTCCTACGTCTTTAGATTTGCTTAAACACATAGTTACTAAAAGAAATGCACCTGTGAAGGGTATATTAGCTTCGGTACAGCCGTAGTTAACGTTTTTTCTTGTTTTAATATACCCCACATGTGTTCGATATGGTTTAGGTACGGAGATTGTGTAAGCCAATCGAGCATACTAATGTTATTCTCCTGGAGCCATTTTTGAGTTCCCCCTGCTGTGTGTTTCGAATCATTGTTCTTTTGGAAGACGCTGTCTGACCCAGTTCCAAGCAAATGACTGCACAGAATCTCATTGTAAAACTATGCCGTCTTCCGTTCTTACATTTTTGCCAACCTACCAACATCATGGGTCTTTATGCCACCATAATGGAGCCTCTTTCAAACTTCAGCATGGACTTGGTGTATCTCTACTTTCGCAACCTAGTATCTCTGGGTCCATTCTCGCCCATCCGATTCCAAATGATTTATGTTGGTTAATATTGGTAACCCTAACATTAGGGGTTACAAGAGTTTTGTCGCGTAAAAAATGGACTATTTTCAATATTTTTTTTCTATGTAAAAAAAATATTTAATTCAACTTTTTAGTGTCTTATTCGTATTTAATCAATAATTTCTGAAATTAAAAAAAAAATTAAAACTACTCCATTGTGACGTCATTTCCAAGTGTTAGGTAAGACCATAAACTCGTGCTTGAACGAAGGAAAGACAAAAAAAAAAATAAATTTTGGGATTTTGGCAAAAATTTTTCCAAAAAAATAAATAAGAATTTCGGTCAAATTGGCTTGATATTTTTTTAATAGTTGTAATTGAAAAAAATAAAATAAAATCCATCGTTGAAGCAAGACTAAATTGTATCTCGAACACCTGTGCGAAATTTCAACAAGATCGTTTGAGTAGTTTTCGAGAAAATTTGACAACCGACTTTGAAAACAAGGTTCCGAGAAAAACGCGTTTAAAGTTTTGAGTAACAATAGTACTTGACTTGGAACACCTTCCAAAGGCTGTATCTCCGAAATTATTATTCGGATAGACTTGAAAATTTAAGATAATATTCTTGAGATGTTGTAGAAATTAATAAGCCTAAAAACAAAAATTCGATTTTTTAAATCCACGAAACCCATGTAACCCCTTAAACACCAACCAGCAAAAATATTCAGTTGGATTTGTATTTGACTGTTTATGTGAGATAGAATGAAGAAAAAATCGCAATTCTACGAAAGCGTGATCAATTTCGTGAGTCACTGTATGTCATAAAGTCATCATTCATCATCATTTTAAATCATTATTAGGTAGATAGGGGATAGGGGAAATACTATATATCATTATTAAAAAGATGTTATCTTAGTTTCATTAATTTATATTACATATTAGCCGATATCTTCGCTATAAAATCAACTAGGTCATATAGTCCTCATATTCGAAAAGTTTTAGTCGGTAATAAATTGACTTAATTAACCATTGTACTCTATGAGCTGGATCTCCCATCTCTCATAAGTACTAGTTTGACCTCGTTTGATCTCTAACTCCACTTGGCCTTATTGCAGAAAATAATTTAGGAATATTTTATGCGTCTACAATTTCAACCTGATGCTGGAAAAAATTATAAGAGCTGCAGAGCTAAACAGAGAGGGTACCATCTTTTACAAGAGTGTACAGCTCCTGGCGTACGCCGATGATATTGATATCATCGAAAGCAACAACCGCGCCGTTTGTTCTGCTTTTTCCCGCATGGATAAGGAGGCGAAGCGAATGGGTCTGGAGGTGAATGAGGACAAGACGAAATATCTCCTGTCATCAAGCAAACAGTCGGCGCATTCGCGTCTTGGCTCCCACGTCACTGTTGACAGTCATAACTTCGAGGTCGTAGATAATTTCGTATACCTGGGAACCAGCATCAACAACACGAACAATGTCAGCCTCGAAATCCAGCGCAGAATAACTCTTGCCAACAGGTGCTACTTTGGACTGAGTAGGCAATTGAACAGTAAAGTCCTCTCTCGACGAACCAAAATCAAGCTCTACAAGTCGCTTATCATCCCCGTCCTGATCTACGGTGCAGAAGCTTGGACGATGTCAACATCAGATGAGACGACACTAGGAGTTTTCGAGAGGAAAATTTTGCGCAAGATTTATGGTCCTAAGAACATTGGCAACGGCGAATACCGCAGACGATGGAACGATGAGCTGTACGAGTTATACGACGACATTGACATAGTTCAGCGAATAAAAAGACAGCGGCTACGCTGGCTAGGTCATGTTGTCCGAATGGACGAAAACACTCCAGCCCTGAAAGTGTTCGATGCAGTACCCGCCGGAGGAAGCCGAGGAAGGGGAAGGCCTCCACTCCGTTGGAGGGACCAGGTGGAGAGCGACCTGGTTACACTTGGGATCTCCAACTGGCGCCGAACTGCGAAGGAGAGAGAGAGATGGCGCACTATCGTCGATTCGGCTATAACCGGCTAAACGGTTGCAACGCCAATCACAAACAAACAATTTCAATCTTGCTGTGTCTGTAAGCTGAGACTGAGAGTAGTTCTCGATTGCTTGGAATATTTTAACTATACCTGAGTTTCCATTAAAGAAAAAAATAAATACCTTAGAATCTCGTTGCAATTCCATTCCTTCAACGAAAAATCACTGAAAATAGAAATATCAGCAACAACTTAAAGTCAGGCTAAAGTTGTTTTATGAGTTCAACCGCTCTATATATCCGCCACCTCGGCACCATGAATGCCATTCATAGAACAAAAAAAATGCCTCTAAGTGCACAAGTGTTCCGAAAAAAAGACGAAATCATAAGTCAGAAATTAAACACTAACTTCCTGCGTGCCACGACTGAAAGGAACTGCGTGTCATGTCCTTGCCTTCGCTTCACACTGGCGTCAGCTGGCGATGAAGTAGTGCATTTTTATGCGAGCACAACAGACCCATTCACAAACGTGCCGCGAAGCCACACAGTCGAACGAACTCCCAGTACGAGTGAGCACCCCAGCAGCCCATAATCAGAGCAGAAACGGCTGGCAGCAGCAGCAGCACCTTGTCATGTTCAATCCGGTGAACTTAAGTTGTGCTGAGTGTGTGTGTTGGTGTGAGTACTCGTATTCGACTTCTCATACCCTCCTCCTAGACACTTGTGCATACTCCTATATACGGAAGCATATTCGATCGAATTGAATACCTTCTGTGACATAATTTGCCACACGCACGCATGGTAGGAGTGAGTATTTTGTTGTTGTTGTTGCTTTCTTTTTTTTTTGTGAGTGTCTTCGGCTGATTTGGCCGACAATGCGCTGGCATTGGACGTTTGAGATTTGTGCCACGTTCGACAACGTGCCGAATTGTGCCAATGCACTAGCTTGCGGCCATAATTTCGCTTTTTTTGTCAGCGTTGCCATTCGGCTTATATTAGCAGCTCTAAGGATTTTTATTACACTTAGTACAACACACACACACACACTTACCCATATAACTGTAGTTACATAGCGGTATTACGATTTTTTCCACGTTGTTGTCATTATTTTGTTCACGCGCTCTGCTTCATTCGGCAAATCACTTCGGTGTTTTTGGTTTTTTTTTGGGCAACATCTTGCACAGTTTAATGAGTAGAAATGTGTGCGACTGTTTCGGTAGTACAGTTATTTGTATTTGTCAATTGCCAATTGCTTAATCAACCAAAGAAAAAAGAACCACTTTCAACTAAGGTAATATTAGCATAAATGTTGTTGCTGTGCAGTCCCTGAATAAGTTTATAAAATCAATTTTGATGCAAATGAAGCTCGTTGAAAGCGCGTACGCTATCGTAATTTGTATTTGAATGGTCAATATATAGTTACGATAGTAGACTGTTTTCATAATACTCTCATTTAAAGTTAGAATGACAAAACTTAGAAAGACATGTGTAACTGCATATGTTTTTCATTAGTGGAAGATTACTTTTGAGCCTGAACTCTATAATGACAATAAAAATACAAAATTTATGATTTTTTTCGTAACTAGTATAATCTAGCGGAAAATATATAAATTATTTAAGGGTATTTATAATAAGGCGTGTGTTAAAAAAATAACGGGAAATTTTGTTTTTATTTATTCATTAATCCCCATTATTGTTGTCGTCTTAAAATAGTCCCTATCCCACATTATTTGGTTATGCTAGCGTTTCTTCCAATCGTCGAAACACTTCTCGAGGGATAGCCTTTACCCTTTCAGCGATACTTGTAAAACGACGGCCCTTTAAGGTACTATTTTATATTCCTTCCCTAAATAAAAACGCTGAGCGGAACGATTTTCACCATCTCTCTGCGTTAACGTCGATGAAGTCGTCCCTAAAAAAAAGTCAAAAGTCAAAAAGTGATTTAAAAATTTTATTTACTTCAACTTTACTTTTAACGCTCTGTCAAACTCCAAATTTTTCAACCGCTCAGTGTTGTTGTCGACTTGTTTCGGTATGCGCTATACAAATTGTATGGACATGAGCATTAATTTGATATTTTTGGATAATATTTTAAACATATTGCGCTATTTAATAAGTACAATTAAAAAACAATTTGAAGAAAAAATTTTGAAATTTTGGAACCCACCTAACCCCTTAAGGGCATCAAGGTCAATAAATGAATTTTGTTTTATAAAAGCGAATTCAAACTTAGTATAATTTATTAATAAATTATATAAAAGCCTTAAGGAACCATTTCAGCGAAATCCATGACTGATAACCAGAAAATTTTCTAAATAATGTAGTTAACTATATTAACGGCTCACAATTGGTAAGCACAGTGTTGCATTTGTTGATAATAAACGGAAAATTTTCATCTAAAAAATACTATTTCCCCCACTAAAATGTCACTGTAGAACCATATTTTGGACTATTAACAAACAAATTATTTTCCAGTTGAAAAAATAAACTCAATTTCAATATAATCTGCACCAATTTGTTACGCACTAAATCAGTGTGCACACAGCGGAAATATTAGTTAAAGCGAAAATTATTTATTTTAACTAACTGCCTACTAAATATACGAACTGAAATAAAGCGCTAAAAATGTCGAAATGTTATTTGTAGTAATTATTAAATGTGACACGCACACAAACACATACACACAGCGCTGACAGACGGTTAAGCGCTCATAACTATGCAAAGAATGCACACACGAATGCCATTAACAACTACTCAGTGGTGATGAACGCGCTCTCTCACTCTCTCTGTCTCTCTTCCTCTCTGTGTGTGCATGTGTGTGTGTTTGTCGCGTGCAGCTTAAAAAGATCAGCAAAGAACTAATTTTACGCGGTTAAAGCGTATTGCAAATTCCGTCGCATTGCAAATGCAAACAAATGCAAATGGAAATGTTCGAGTTTTTGTAACGGCACCGTTACGTATGTATATTGGTTGATAGGTGGTAAATACAGTTATATGTGTGCTTGTGTGTGTGCTGGCTATCGTTTTGTTTACAACGCATCAACATTTTCGAGTCCATTAAAAAATGCGTTTTAAATGCTTTCTGTGGTTTTGCGGCTGGAACTGTACAATTTATATACACACACACACATATATACGAGCGCACACAATTCATATGTTTTTTTCGTAGTATTTGCGAACGCTGTGAATATTTACCATTTCGTATTTATGTAAATGCGTTAAAAACACACAATCGTATGCACCGTTATAATGTACGAGTATGTGCATTCGGTTTACGGTATCGGCCACATATTGAACGAATTTCTGCCTCAATGGTCATTCTCGGTTTTTAATGTAAAATAACATCAGCACACACACACACACACATGCACATACATAACTACACTTATTATGTTGTTGCTGCTGTTGTTTTTGTTGTTATTGCTGATGAGCACAGCCAGCAAGTCCAAACCAAACAAACAAAGCCTCTGCATTGTGGTGGCAGTCGTAGTCTCCTTTGCATTGCCATGCTGGTGGTTTGGCACAGCAAAGCTTCATTCTGTGTTCACACACACAACTACAGCAACAACAACAACAACAAAAACAATAGCAATAGCAACAATTTGTCAGTTACCCAATTGCCCATCAGTGGGCGAAATTATAAACAAATGCCAGCTGTAGTGCCTCATTCAGCCGATTTGTTGAGGTTCTCCGTTGCAATGCAGTTGAATCGATTTCCTTTATTCCCTTTCGTGTGTGATTTTTTATGCAGCGCTGCAGCGCTTTGTTTTGCTCATTTATGCGGCAATTCACAATTTAGTTGCCTAATTGGTCAGCTTTCGCCAAACAAAGAAATTATTTGTTTATATAGGGTGGTCCACATATTGTGTTAATTGCATATTTAATTATGGGAGTGATACTCAGTGGTTACAGTATTGAAAACAGAAATACGATGAGCTTAATTCCGTAGTCTCCATTACATAATTCTAACATTGTGACTATTGAAAGGAAGAAATTCTGAAAAAACTGCATCTGTGTCATCTGTGTTCTAGTTTCGTAGTATAGTCTATAGTCAGCAATTACCGAGTAAGAGATCTCCCTACTGAGATCTGAGTATGAGTATCTGATCATGATCGACCCGGAAAATCTCTTTGAGTTCGTTGCGGAGATAAAGCATCCTGTGAGACATTTTATCTACAGTTTAGAGATAATTTTAAAGGCCATAGACTATATTTCTTTAAAAACTCGATTAGAAAATTATTTTGATGTGGCATAAGACAGTTATGATTAATAAAATTTCGGTTGGAGTTGAAGAATATGGACTTGTACAACATTAATATCAAGATATTAGAACATCTAGAGAGAGTGAAAGCATAGAATGGATATTCAGTTTTTTTTTTTTTACAATCATTCTAAGTACTTGAAGAATCTTTAGTTGATGGTGAGCGAAGGCACGGTTCAAAACTCATCTTCTTCATCTTTTGAAAAATACATTTACATTTTTTTCGGTTTTATGATATTACTGTATCATTGTAAGATATTTTCAGTAGAAAGCATTTCACGGTGATAACTGCTGCTTTATTATGAACTGCTGTTTAGCCATCGGCTACGCTGGCTAGGTCATGTTGTTCGAACGAAAGTGCCCCAGCTCTGAAAGTGTTCGACGCAGTACTCGCTGGTGGAAGCCGAGGAAGAGGGAAACCTCCACTCAGATGGAAAGACCAGGTGGAGAAGGACCTGTCAAGAAGAAGAAAATGGTGTGTAACACGCACAATCCATCCCTTAAACACTTAATGATGTCAAAAACTCTGGAAATGAACACCATAGAAATGGTTTCTTCGCAATCGAAGAGTGTGAGAAGTATTTCTTTTTTCATTTTGAAGGTCCTTTAGGAACCCATTTTATAGGATCGAGAATGTTATATCATAAAACATCATTATAAGATACTGTATTGAAACCAATAGTATATGCTAACTGATACGTAGTATTCTTTAAAATAATATTTTAATAAATTTTGGAAAGCTTAATACAGTGGTTGTACCAAAACGTATCATAAAAAGCGTTTTTTCAGAAAAGCTCGGTGTAGCTTGTTTATAACTTACCATTATACTGAGTTCCGTGCAAAAAGTTTATCATTCTTCACACCTTTATTAATGGTGTATCATTATTTGGGTACAGAATTTAAATTCGTTAGTGTTAATATTCCCAACTCACTCTATCACGAGCTACTTATTCAACATTTTGAGTAGATTTGAGTAATAGCACGACATTTTTTCTGAACCTGTGAGAGGAAGCTTAGTTGTCAGGAAGAATAATTTATACATACACAAATATACTTTTACCAGAATAAGTGGAAAATGAATATCGTTTAAATTTCTTATTCAAAAATTTTTATTCAAAAATTGACTAGAAATCTAGAGCACAAGAACTTAATACCAATCAAACTGTATAAAGATAGTTCGCTCAATCTTTACCTACGATATTCAGAGACCTTAACGGGAGAATAAAACTCATTCAATTACTTTGTAGTGAGTTATTTACATTAGATTTCTCTCATTTTTTCCAGTGAAAACAAAGGTCTACTTTTTGCCTTTTTTGTCAGGTCTTTAAGTCCTACTTCACTTCCATTTGTTAGATCAAGTTCTAATCTATAATATAAAATAATATATTATAAATATATTGTAAAGATGACCTCTTTGAAAATATCTCAAGGGACAAAGTATCCGAAGTTTTCACAGAACTTAACAGGAAAATTGTTTATGATTAACTCCTATAAAAATTCCAAAAATTAACAATGTTTTAATACATATGTATATTTCTAAACTGTGAGGTGTGAGGAGGAAATGGTTATGTGGCCAATATTTAGATTTTCCGAATCAATTGTAAGAGTATATGGAAATCGAATCGGTTAAATTCAGTCTATTTGTGCGAAAGAAAAGTCCTTCTACAATTCTATGGACTTTTTTGCATTTCAAACTTTAAATGCAGCAAAGGATAGAAGGGAAAATAAGTCAAAACCCAGCACTTAAATTAATTTCGAATTAGTGCAAGTTTTATAATACCCATAATATAAATGCCGGTTGCGGTAAGTCAGTTGATGTCAACTAAGAATAGACTATGATTCGAAGAACTCACTTCTCTTAGATTAAATAATGAGGGAAATAAAATATATTTGTATGAAAAGGCTTCAACTCTAAGAAAAATCATAAGTAAATTTATAAGGAATAAAAAATATATTATAAAAACAAGTAAGGAAGGGCTAAGTTCGGGTGTAACCGAACATTTTATACTCTCGCAATTTATTTATTTAACTTTATTTATATTATATAATACACAATTTTACCCACATATTCGTCATATATATTGTATAAAGTCCATTGAAAGTTGGAAACCCTAATATTAGGTTAGAAGCACCGAGGTCTTCGTGTTCGATATATGGTGCCTTAAAGACCTATGGTCCGATTTCGGCGATTTTTAGAATGGGGCTGCCACACTATTAACATAGTATTTGTGCAAAATTCTGCACCGATATCTTCACTGGTGCTTACTTTATATTTTTAAAAGTAAACGATTCAGATCGTCTTCAAAGTTCTGGTATATAGGAAGTAGGCGTGGTTGTGAAGAGATTTGGCCTATTTTCACAACATATCATTGGCATATAAAGAAACTATTGCAAACCAAGTTTCATTGAAATCGGTCAAGTAGTTCCTGAGATATGGTTTTTGACCCATAAGTGGGCGACGCCACGCCCATTTTCCATTTTGTAAAAAAATCTGAGTGCAGCTTTCATCTGTCATTTCTTATGTGAAATTTAGTGTTTCTGACGTTTTTCGTTAGTGAGTTAACCCACTTTTTGTAATTTTCAACCTAACTTTTGTATGGGAGGTGGGCGTGGTTATGACCCGATTTCTTTCGTTTTTGGACTGTATTAGGAAATGGCTAAAAAAACGACTGCAGAAAGTTTGGTTTATATAGCTCTATTTTTTTGCAAGATATGTATAAAAAACTTAGTAGGGGGCGGGGCCACCCCCACTTCCCCAAAAGAATTACATCCAAATATGCCCCTTCATAGTGCGATCGAAAGCAACCTTCCTATGGTGCCAAGAAATAAGTGTGCCAAGTTTCATCAAGATATCTTAATTTTTACTCAAGTTACAGCTTGCACAGACGGACGGACGGACGGACGGACGGACGGACAGACAGACATTCGGATTTGAACTCCACTCTTCACCCTGATCACTTTGGTATATATAACCCTATATCTAACTCGTTTAGTTTTGGGTGTTACAAACAACCGTTATGTGAACAAAACTATAATACTCTCTTTAGCAACATTTGTTGCGAGAGTATAATAATAAAAAAGATATCATCATATACATATGTATATATATGCATATACACGTATATTCTATACATATACATGTATACATATACATATGTATATAACTTAAAAAGTACACACGCCCATAATAACCTTAGGGAAAAATGTAAAGAATCCAAACATGCGTTTGCTTTGGAATCTTCCGCGTAATAATTTCCGACAAAATGTTGAAACACAAAACAATGTGCAACGAATTGAACCAAAACGAAGTACGAAATTGTTTCGGGGAGACATGTCTGCAGGAGTACGGATACAAGTTGGTTAGGATGTAAGTATGTACGTATGACTGTGTGTGAGTGTAATGAAGGAAAAAAAATGTTTCAGTTAAAACATTCTTAAATTCTTCTCATCAAATGCTCGACATTTTCTCAAACGTCAACAGAGTAATTTTTCTTGCGCTCATTTCCAGTGTACGCCATTAATGAGCGAATGTGCTTGTCTGTGTCTGTGTGTGTGGGTGTACGAAATATTTGTATGTGTGTTTGTACATATATCTGGTTGTTAACTGACATGCCATTACCACTGCATTCTTGTTTTTTTTTTCTATCGAACAACTTCCGAAAGTTGTGTTCCTATTTAAGGATCCTCGTGCGCAGACAACTGTAAATACGAGTGTGTGCATGCATGCATGTAAGTATGTGTGTGTGCGTAGCAAATGGCGGACATATTTTTTCCTAAGCAAGTCAATATGTTTAAATTCTTGTTGGCTGTTGTTCTTGCTGTTACACGCAGTTACTTCTTGCTCTTCGTTTTGTTGTTTTTGTCTAACTTTTCCGCCATTAATACTTGTCTGCTTAACAGTAAATTTAAAATATGTTCACAACAACTGCACTTGTTGGCTGATAGCAGCTATTTATGGTGGTTGCCACACGCAGACTGCTTTAACTGATGTGATTGAAAGCGCTAATGGCGTGTTCATCCAGAGACACGGAGTTGAAATTTTTTTCAAAATAATTCTCAACACACTTTTAAAACTACAAAACTCCGGTTTGGATAAAATAATATGAAAAATTCGGAGTTCTGATTTGGAAAAATATCAAAATGAGCACATAGTTTCTCAAACACCCTAAAACTGTTAGTTGTACATAATCTCCAAATCTTAAACTCGATAGTAAAAATTAGTGGAAATGATTAACACCTCAAGTTAGTTTAAAGAAGTTACAAGGATACCTAAAAATGTAGGAGATTCTAACCATGTTCTCTTTATTCAAGCTTGAGGCTTTTTCTGGAACATTTACTTATATAAATATGTACATAATGGACTAAATAAATGAATAAAAGGACAAATTATAGCCGGAATTCGTAATCCTATCGTTCTTTCTACCAAATCCTTTCTCTCAGAATTCGTTTTGCTTCGCAAGTTTTTCCAATTTGAAATATGAGATGAAAGAATTTCTAAGTGTCTTTTGAACCATCCAGGAAGCCTTCATATGATACTGCAATCCGATAGCAACATCCGATGAGACGGCACTAGGAGTTTTCGAGAGAAAGGTTTTGCGGAAGATTTATGGTCCCTTAAACATTGGCAACGGCGAATACCGCAGACGATGGAACGATGAGCTGTATGTGTTATTCGACGACATAGACATAGTCCAGCGAATAAAAAGACAGCGGCTACGCTGGCTAGGTCATGTTGTTCGAATGGATGAAAGTGCTCCAGCTCTAAAAGTATTCGATGCAGTACCCGCTGGTGGAAGCCGAGGAGGAGGGAGACCTCCACTCCGATGGAAGGACCAGGTGGAGAGGGACCTGGCTTCGCTTGGTATAAACAATTGGCGCCAAACTGCCAGAAGGGGGGATACGTGGCGCGCTGTTTTGGACTCGGCTGTAACCGCTTAAGCGGTGTCCACGCCAGTCAAGAAGAAGAATCCGATAGCATATCCAAAAACGAAGGGTTGTGGGCTCGGCGAGCTCAATAGATCGCGATGCAAGGAATTTGTCTCTAAAACGTCTTCTAAAACAGTACAAGTGTATCTGAACCGATAGGTTTAACAGATACATCCAAGTCAAAGCTAAAGACAACCATGTTACAAGCCAATCTGACAGAGGCTGTTGATCATAGTTTTCAGATTTGGGATAGTATCTTTAGGTTCATATATTTGAAATACTCTCCAAGTGTTCATGAAAAGAATACTTCATTACATTGGACTACTATTTGACGTAGACGTGGCTGTCTATGAATTCAATATTGAAAATAGTCGTTGAATTGGGTTCGTGTTGAGATATTTTTTCACCAGGGCTAACTTTCGTTATTGATGGCATTTGTAGAATAAGTCGGTAAGTATGGAATGAGTCTTGTTTCGTATAAACGATTGCTGCTAGCTGAGGCAATAGAGCAATATCGCCCTTAAGACATTAGGAATTCCTGGCGTATATTATCAAAGCACTGTGCTGCGTTGGCTGAAGTGGATATAAAATGTAGAGGTCTTATTTAGGGTTCTGTAAGTGGTTTTGAATGATGTGATGTTTTATGCGGTGGATTATAGTCAACCTGTCCAACCTGAGTAGAGCTTTGTAGATAGCCTACTGCTCAGAAGGACAGCTTCCCTCAGGAATCTAATTTTTTACCATGATAATTAGACAGTAATACTAATATTGTTCTTTGTAATCCTTTCAATATCCATCGAGCTACTAAGTGACCAGACCTATATGAAGTCTTGTTTATAGCTTTTCAGGTCTAGGAACATGAGCTCAGTGAGTTTCGTAAGTGCAAGTAAGATGCCTCGTAATGGGCGCGTGACTTCAATAAAGGCTTGCATGGATCACCAATATTTTTTCAAGTCAGCATGTATCAATTTTAGATTTCCCTCCATTATACAGAGTAATTTACTCACACAGTGCCCCGAAATAAAAATAATAAAACAGCCAAAAGACCAAGTAATTTGCTACCTGACAATATTACCGCCCACATACCGTTAGCCATTTGGCAGTTGTCAGTTGCCAGATATTCCCGTACTTCACACGCACATTTGATAAAGCCTATGCGAATGCCTGTACGTTTGTGTGTTTGTTTATTTGCAAGTTTGCACTTGTATTGGTTTCGGCTTACATTTATAGGCTGTGTAACGAAAGCCAAAGCAAATTTGCATTTTGTTGACGATACGGATGTGGTGATTGATTTCCAAGAGGTTCTCGAAAAAACCACCAAACATATTTGCCTTGTCTTTGTGCTTACAACAGTTCAATCGCCTGCTGTAAAGCCTGTTGGTTGCTGTTGTTGTAATTGTAGTGCTCCAACCAGAAAATGAACGACACATATGGGTATTTATGTGTTTGTACACGTTTGCCTGTGATATGGAGTATTGGCAAAGGCATTCACTCGACGTTGACATAGCAGCCTAGTTGGTCAATAAGATATATGTATAGTTTTGAAGGACCGGATGGGAAAAAATACGAAAATCTTTGGGATAGTAGATCTATCTACTGTGTAAAAAGAAACATTTTGATTTTGTTGTTGTTAATTTGGTAGATCACTCTTTAAGATCACTTTACCGATCTAGATATCCAAGTGGCAATATCGGTTGATTACTTTATGATCGGTTAGATAATCGTACGGAATGGAGCCTCTATTCTGTGAAAACTGCCTTTGTCGGTTTATAATATATCGCCTCCAAAAGAGGTTCTTCAGGATCCATTTCTCATAAAGACTTTAAATCGACAAGCTCTACAAATGGCTTCAGTCTTCCATGAATGGCAAACTATCTTATCTTCTTTCATTATACTAATCATTGGTGTTCCGGGGAGCTGAAAATTTAGAGGTCATACGTAGGAATTTTTTGGTATTTCGATCCAACAGTTGTTATCAGTAGCTCGGTTTCAATATATTATAAAGGTCGAATATGTCCGAGTATATTTATCTTTTTAGAACTTATTGTGGCATTGGAGACATTCTGTGGTATTCCATCGCTGTTTTAAAACCAAATTCCACAATTCCTTCTTGGTAAGTGCTAGCTAGGGCAAGGTACAAAAAGGTGAACCCGGCTGTCTGAGATTGTTTGTAGGATTTTCTTCGGAAAAAATATAATTTTTAAGGCTTTTTAGTCAAGCCAGACTAAAAAAGTTTTCTTCGGAAAAATTATAATTTTTAAGGCTTCTTCGATAAGCCAATGATATTATATGTCAGCCGTTCATTGGAGCTCTAACTCCAGTTAAATACTCAATTCACTTGGATGGGGTGGTCATCGATCCGAATTCTATTTATAGGACGGGAAGATAACTTTTTCCTAAAAAAAGTAGGTTGAATATTCAAATATGGTTTTCAAAATAGGCTTTAGTTTAGTTTAGTAATATTAATTGCAATTTGCTACCCACCACTTTATTACCTATTTCGTCGAGTCAAAATAGAGGCACTCATCCAAAAATTTAAAGTCCTAAAATTTTTAGATATTTTCAAAGGACTGATTAACATTCAGATTCTCGACTTAATTTTAAACATCACCACAGTTTGGATTGCACATTCTCGAATCTGACAGTATCCCCACAATTTCCAGTCACTCATTTCTTACCGAGTCACAACTATCAACTCCAATGACCGGCTTAAGTTACGAGTATATTCTCGAGTTTGAATATTCACAGAATCTATAATCGTGTGTCCTTTGAAATGGAAATCATGTTTGAGGTTGGCAATAGCAACTGAAATGATGCGTGATGTTCTCACTCGCACACCCACACACATACGAATACTTTAGGGTTTGTAACCAAATAGGACCAGCAGCAATGTGCACACAAGCTCAGGTCAACACTCAAATATACCTGCATACACACATATATCTGTTACACCCGCTCGACACACCTTTTAATGGTGCAACCAACCTTACGCCGCAAAATCCACAGAGTTTTGTTGTTTGTCGGTTGGCCTCTTGCACTTTTGGTTGGGCTGTTTAAATCGAGTGTCAACCTTGTGGTGACATGATTTCGTTGAAATCGTCCGATGTTCGCATTGCTGTTGTTGTTGCTATTGTACATAGTAGTTGGAGCTGCAGCGTTTGGGCGCTTTTTAATAACACTGCGACACGGCACTATGTATACGGAGATATGTATATATAGAGGCTCTGAGTTACTGATGCTTACATATATATTTGCTATGTGAGTTCTATGCTGACCTGTAAGGTATAAGACGACTGATGAGCCGGTAGTTTAAGCCTTGAATGAAGGTCGGAGGTTCGTAACCGGAACTCTGATCTAAATCTTGATCTATCATACATCTAAGGACGGTCGTCTCGGCAGCGTTCTACAAAACTACTAGAGGAATGCCTTTACAACTACAAAGTCCCCCAAGAGAGAGCTTTAGTTATACCAATCTGGCATATTCTGTATAAGGATCCAATATTCAAAGCTAAAATCAACGCTACGAATACTAGGTTTCTGACTCGAGTAGTAACAAGAAAAGAAAGTATAAATCTTAAATCTCACTTCCTTACTGTCTTACTGGGATTCTTGTCCATAGAACAGTGTTGCATTCTATCAAACATTCCATATGCTGCACGTACAACACATGACTCTTGGGCATTACACCATTTTGATGCATTTGGTCCGAGGCACATGCATGAGGCATTTACATGGGATCCATCACTTTGCCTGTGGGGGTGTGAACACAGTATACGCTCCTACTAATGTTGGGCGGTTCGGTCCTTTGGGTTTTACACTTTGTGGTTGCTGCGGTGACCGGTAGAGTTGTTTTGTGGAACTATTGTATTATTCTTACAAGTGCCACACACCCACACATGCCCTTACCAACATATGCTTGTATATACTCGTGCACTGCTGGCACTTATCTGTGGAAAATACTTTCGCAACTGTAAAAGAGCAATTTTTATTTTAATTTTCATTTACCCTTTAAGTATTAAATATGTGAAAAAGGATTCAAAAGCCAATTGCCTAATTAGTAGTAGCCCTTGGTGAGTATTTATAGAAAAACTGTAGTATTCAATTTTGTTTAAATAGAAATTTCATTTATTACTCCAAAAGTTGGAATGAAAATGTGTGTAGTGGGGCAATAAAGCATTTTAAATAAAACAATTAAACAATATCAGTTCTTTGTAATATACTTATATAAAAGTATACAGCTGGTATGACGAGGATTGTCGTCTCGCAGTGGAGAGAAAACAGACTGCCTACCTCGCAATGTTGCGATCGACCGCAACACGAGCGGGATGGGAAAGATACCGAGAGCTGAAGAGGGAAGCGAGACGCATTTGCAGACAAAAAAGAAAGAGGCCGAAATGCGTGAGTATGAAGAGCTTGACAAGCTGGCCGTCAGGGGTAATGCTCGAAAATTTTACGAAAATATCCGGCGACTAACTGAAGGTTTCAAGACCGGAGCACACTCCTGTAGGTCCCCCAGAGGTGATCTAGTTATTGATGACCAGAGTATACTGAGTTTGTGGAGGGAACACTTCTCCAGCCTGCTGAATGGCAGTGAAAGTACAACAACAGGAGATGGCGAACCCGATTCCCCAATCGACGACGATGGAGCAGATGTTCCATTGCCCGACCGTGAAGAAATTCGAATAGCAATTACCCGCCTAAAGAACAATAAGGCGGCGGGGGCCGACGGATTACCGGCCGAGCTATTCAAATACGGCGGCGAAGAGCTGATAAGGTGCTTGCATCAGCTTCTTTGCAGAATATGGTCGGAAGAAAGCATGCCTGACGATTGGAATCTCAGTGTACTCTGCCCTATACACAAAAAGGGAGACCCCACAATTTGCGCCAATTACCGTGGGGTAAGCCTCCTCAACATCGCGTATAAGGTTCTGTCGAGCGTATTGTGTGAAAGACTAAAGCCCACCGTCAACAAACTGATTGGACCTTATCAGTGTGGCTTTAGACCTGGAAAATCAACAACAGACCAGATATTCACCATGCGCCAAATTTTGGAGAAGACCCGTGAAAATAGGATCGACACACACCATCTCTTTGTCGACTTTAAAGCTGCTTTCGACAGCACGAAAAGGAGCTGCCTTTATGCCGCGATGTCTGAATTTGGTATCCCCGCAAAACTAATACGGCTGTGTAAGCTGACGTTGAGCAACACCAAAAGCTCCGTCAGGATCGGGAAGGACCTCTCCGAGCCGTTCGATACCAGACGAGGTTTCAGACAAGGCGACTCACTCTCGTGTGATTTCTTTAACCTGATGCTGGAGAAAATAATACGAGCTGCAGAGTTAAATCGAGAAGGTACAATCTTCTATAAGAGTGTACAGCTACTGGCGTACGCCGATGATATCGATATCATCGGAAACAACACCCGCGCCGTTAGTTCTGCTTTCTCCAGACTGGATAAGGAAGCGAAGCGTATGGGTCTGGTGGTGAACGAGGACAAGACGAAATATCTCCTGTCGTCAAACAAACAGTCAGCGCATTCGCGTCTTGGCTCCCACGTCACTGTCGACAGTCATAACTTTGAAGTTGTAGATAATTTCGTCTACCTGGGAACCAGCATTAACAGCAATAACAATGTCAGCCTGGAAATCCAACGCAGAATCACTCTTGCCAACAGGTGCTACTATGGACTAAGTAGGCAATTGAAAAGTAAAGTCCTCTCTCGACGAACAAAACCAAACTCTACAAGTCTCTCATCATTCCCGTCCTACTTTACGGTGCAGAAGCGTGGACGATGTCAACATCCGATGAGACGGCACTAGGAGTTTTCGAGAGAAAGGTTTTGCGGAAGATTTATGGTCCCTTAAGAATTGGCAACGGCGAATACCGCAGACGATGGAACGATGAGCTGTATGTGTTATTCGACGACATAGACATAGTCCAGCGAATAAAAAAACAGCGGCTACGCTGGCTAGGACATGTTGTTCGAATGGATGAAGGTGCTCCAGCTCTGAAAGTATTCGATGCAGTACCCGCTGGTGGAAGCAGAGGAAGAGGGAGACCTCCACTCCGATGGAAGGACCAGGTGGAGAGGGACCTGGCTTCGCTTGGAATAACGAATTGGCGCCAAACTGCCAGAAGGCGGGATACGTGGCGCGCTGTTTTGGACTCGGCTATAACCGCGTAAGCGGTGTCTACGCCAGTCAAGAAGAAGAAGAATATTAAATGAGGAAATTTGAATTGCCGCTTAGTAAAGAGAGCGGATTTAGATTTCAAGTCGCAGTGATTGAACAAGTATTGATATAGAGAAGAGCCTTCAAGTTCAACTCGAAAGGATGTTTGTAATTGTCTACCGAAGTGCACTAAACAGAGGTCGAATCAGGAATTCGATTCGGTATAATGTAACTACCGACAGAGTGCTGCCTCATATGTCTGAACTCAGCGCTAGTTAACGATTTTCTAAAATTATTGAAAACTTGAGTCCAAGAACTTTCTTACATTTTTTTCTAAAAATCTTAATTTGCAGTAATGCCCAACTAGAATGCATTTTCAGTATTTCTATACCAGTATATTAATGAGTTTTCTAGATAAAACGGATCATCAGAATTCGCAGAAGAAATCTGTTAATTTTCTTCGCTTTTCGACGGAGTTACAAATGGTTGAGCTTCCGTTATAATCATCTCTACTTGTAAGTTAATGACCAGGTTCCATCTCGTGGCCAATACAATGTCCTGGTGCCATATCCTGTTAAACTTAAGTTTTGTAATTAGGTATGTTACTAGCGATACAGAGTTTGGACCAAGTAGCCTAATATTTTGAGACAGCTAGCTTCAAGAGTAACCTATTCTAAGGTAATATACTTGATTTGTGACACATACATATACGTCTGGTCTTAGTGATTATATTCATGATCATAATAAATAATCCCATATTTTTGAGGGCAACATAGGAAGCTAATGACTTGGCATCTGGACTTTTCGCAAATAGAAATATTCCCCCCCTGACCTATCAAAGGTCGTTATCGCCTATGAAAGGTCATTGACCTCTACCATAAATCATTAACTCATTGAGCTTCGCTTGAGGTCAAGTCTAAAAGTCTAAAGCCTAGTTTGTTTATAGTTTGAGGGGTCATAAAAGATAAAGTTAGAGGTCAGGTGTGAATTAAGAATTAGAGAGTCAGACCAGTTCAAGTTATGGATTACGGCAGATCAAAATAATAATCAGGGAAGGGCCACGATAGGTAAAGCTATAAGTCAATACTTCTCAAGCTATGTTTCAATCGAGATTGCAATGATCATCGCAAACATCGCAGGCTGACAATATCGACTTTCATTTGCTAAATTTGGAAATCTTTGCATTAGGTTATAAGAGAGCTAGGGAAGTATTGTGATTATTTTATGCATTTTTGACACAGAGACACATTATCGATATTTTCAGTAAAAATTCAGCCATAGGCACTGAGGTACTCAAGTTCGGTAAATGGGGCTTTACATTTTTTTCACACCTTATATGCATTATTTGTACAAATTGTATGAGTCATCTCCGTTGATTATTTATTTATATATGTTTTATAGCGAAGAAATCAAATGGAATTTAAAATTTTGTTATATTGGTTATATGGGGTTGTGAACCGATTTCTATATCATCGGGATATCAAGCTATATCAATGCTAAGCAACAGTTTTGGATGATATTGGTCGAGTAGTTTCTCTGATATAGAGTTTGGCCCAAAAGTGGGCCGATCGATAGTTAACGCGTATGCTTTTTGTTTTCAAAAATTGTTATTTTCAACATAACCTTTATATAGGTTTTGGGCGGGGTTATTATCTGATTCCACATGATATGGTATGAAAAAATGCTTGAAGGAAATGTTTCCTGTAAATTTGGTTAATATAGTTTTAGTAGCTTATGCGATATATGACAAAAAATATATTAGGGAGCGATTCATTTCCCAACATTTTTTTATCATCGTTTGATAATATGCTCACAATAAAATTAAAAAAAAAACTGAATTCCGAAAACTGTTTGTACAAATTTTAAGGTGTTATATTCAGTTAGGAGGTCCAAAAAAGGCATTTTTCAAGAATTTTTTATAAGCAAACTATTTGGTTTATTGCTTTGTAACTTGGCAGGTATATTATGACAACCTTAAACTATATTCACATATTTTTTATTGCCTAAAATAATTATCGGGAACGTTGATATTGCCAACGTTCATCATCTAAAATGCAAGAACCAAATAAATTTCATTAATATAATAAATAATCAAGTGATTGATCGAAGGAATTAGCGAAAAAAAATTTTTTGACAAAATGGCGGCTACTCAAAGCAAAAGGTTCGATTTTCGACCAAAATTCGGGTCTTTAATTGTTTATAAAAATAAGAAATTTTCATCGGATGGGGAAATCCTTCTATTAATTACTAAAAATATAGTTAAGAAGCTTGTGTAAAAATTTCAGACCGATCGGTTCGGCCGTTTCTGAGAAATCTTGCTCACCGACTTTGAAAACACCGTTTTGAGAAAAACGAGTTTAAAGTTTTGAAAGCACTTTACATGTAGTCGGCGCGTCTTCACTAATGTGTCTATAACTTCGAAAATATTCGTCGGATCGACTTGAAATTTTGTGTGTGTATACTCAGATATATATATATATATTAAGAAAACACAAAAAAAATCGATTTTTTGAAAATCCTAACTGTATATAACCCCTTAAGGAGAGAGAGATTATGAAGTGCTCTATGGGTAAATTAGATTTTTGCAAACACATTTAAAATTTACTCTGAGTCTATTGTTGTTCTTGAAAAGGATTACGCATAGGTTAGAGTTAAACGACCTCAATTAAAGAAAGAAATTACAGCAAAAATTTAAAATTCACAGGTGAAATGCTAAATTATTTTTCACACATAAATTTATATGCGTTCATACATAAATGTATTCAAAACAAATGCAACACATATGCCAATTTATAAATATCCTCCTGCATAGATATGTACATATATGCATGTATCTACAGCTAGTCACTCCCGTACGCACAACACAACAGTTGCGGTTTACAACTTTTGCGTTTTGCGGTTCACTTCATATTTCTCATTAAGTTTGAAACCTCAAAATGAAAATAAACGTCGTTAACGTTTATCGGCATCGGTTGCCTCGCAAGTGAGCCGCCATTGTCAACCACGCCCCGTCGCACGTTAAGTCAATAGCCCACAGCCGTTATAGTCGTTACAAACTGCCAGTGACGCTGCCGCGCGCCCGCCCAACGCGAACAACGCCTTTAAAGAGCGCTCGACTTGTGTGGGTATGTGTGTGTGTGCGGTTGTGTATATCCATCAACGCCTGAGTTAACATCAAAAAGTCATAAAACATCAACGTGAATCCTTTTGACATTAAAGCCCGTAAATAGGGCAGGCGAGTGCCGCCGCGCATAAAGTAGGTGGCGTTGCTGCAACCTTACGCAACTAATTTATTCATGACATCATCATTAAAATGTCAGAAGCGTGTGACTTTAGCTGCGAAACACCTTCTTAAATAGTGCTGCGCATTTTACAGCGTCAGCGGCCATGAATACCGAGATTAATTGAATTTCATTTATCTGCTTACGCATTATTTTCCACTATTTCAACAACATAGATTCTGCACTGTGCACTTTAGAGTAAAAGCAATCAATTAAAAAATAATAAAGTCGAATTGAAAATATATTTAATTTCGATCGGTTTGTAACATCCAAGAAGTCTTCTATAAACAATTCGGTAAGCTAAGATGGTTAAGGATATTGCAGAAAACTCCACACCTCATCCTAAAAAATCTTTCGAGTTGTCCAATATGGTACAGAAGATTCTTCCCTCTTTTCCATCAAATATTAAATAAGTGGTTTTAACGGCTGATTGATCTCTTGTAAGCCAAAAGAACTCTCACTAAAATACCAAAATTCCAGAAAAGCGAACATATTGTTTATTTTTGGAATGGACTCTCGATTAATACCTGAGTATTATCAAGAACATTTGAATAACCGGAACAATTTTCTTTAAAGTCCACTCGTATAACGAAAACCAATAATTGTAATCTATGTAAGTAAGTAAGCTGGTGTAATTCCCGAACCGATTTCAATTACTTTTTCTGCGGAAAAAGTCTCCGGAAGTTTGAAAATCCGTATTTGAGTATATAGCCCCCATGTACTCAAAAGGGAGTATAAACTCGATTTCGCCTATTTTTGACAAAGAGACATACTATTGTAAGAAAAAATGTGCTCCGAATTTCGATAAACTATCTTCGAGATTTACCCATATTTAAAAAAAAAATTGGATACATGATTTCGTCGATTTTTAGACGGGCAATTGCAAACTAGAAACACAGTATTTATGCAAAGTTTTGCTCCGATATGTTGTTGTTGTTGTAGCGGCTTAAAATATTACCCAAAAAATTCTGAGGCATGCTGCCGATTTGACAGTCCTTAGCCGGATAAGAATCAGAATCCGGGTCCGTTTCAGTTACTTAGAACCGACATTGTGGGAACGATATCTTCACTGGTGCTTCATTCACATATTGTAAAGCTGTGGCCTTATTAGGAATGCAAACATCTATGGTTCGATGTATATACATATGCTTTTTGACCAAAACATCGATGTTTCAAAAACATCATTTGCATCCCTAGGCCCTATGCTACTTTCAGGAGTAACAGGAACAAATACATATATGTATGTACATATATAAAGTGAACGAATCAGATGAAATTCAAAATTGTTATATAGGGAAAGTAGTCGTGGTATTGAACCGATTTCGCCCGTAATTGTGAAACGATCAGAACACCACTATCCAAAACTTTCTTCGGTTGTCTGCAAAATTTGTACACAAAAATATTATTATTGAAGCTTTTGATTAATTAAACAACAATTATTCGGTGTCTGTAGAGAGATTGGGAAAAATTATAATACCTCAATTAAGTTGTCTATCTTCTATCTATGACGATAGCATTAGAAAAGTGAAGAAAAAACTTGAGGCTGACGAGTAAAAAAATTTAACCGACACGAAAAGAAACAATGTAGAAGTCTATTAAAACCAGTTGATGCTCATCGCTTTCTTCTTTTACCATTTTGGTTGGTCAAATAGATGATTATCTATTGGTCATTTTGAAATATATAGGTTAGGTTAGTTATGTTATGTGGTTGTCAAAACGACGCACCTAGGCCTTTTGGAGGCCCATTGTGACATCACTGTGATCCCTCACACTATAGAGTCATCTTTGAACCACCCTGTGGTCTTAATAAAGTGAAAAAGTTCACATAATTTGATATGAGCAACTTCACCCACATCCTCGAAAAAACCGCGTCCAATAGTTGCAATTATTTTCCTATACAGAGCCTTATATCCACATAGAAGGTGTGTAATCGTTTCTTCCTCTTCTTCTTCCTGGTAGCAGTAATCGTTCTTGAAACATATAAGGTAGGCAATTCTTGAAAACTATTGCATTTTGTAGAAAGCCATGTTGCTTTAGGGCAACGCCCATATTCCATCCCGATTGAGACATAATTTTTGGCCTAAGATGAAACAAAAACTCTTCGTTTAGTCAGCTTATTTGACAGATCTAACTTTATTTAGTTCGGAAATGCCAAAAATATGTTCCTGGCCATACCATGAAAAGATTGGAGGTTTTAAAAGGAAATTCCTTAGAGAAGGCTACTCGTATTATTTGAGAAACTCGATTAATAGTTGTTATGTGTGTATTGACTCAAAAGTAGACTATTTCGGAGACGATAATTAAGATTCATATTAAAAAATATGAGCATTTGAGTTGTTATGGATCATATAGAGATTATATAAATTCGACAATTTGTTAAGCTTCTCAAATAATAGTCATATCTATTAATGGGCTTTTGATTACACAGGATACAGCTATAACTAACATATATGTATAACAAACAGTTACTTACAACACTATCAAAAGAAACACACCAACCGCAGGATTAAACAAGTAACTGTACTAAGTACCAACTTCAGCAGCTTGTTTTGAATACCCCACCAGGAGGAAGAAGGAGTCGTTTCATGTCACAAATTCGTATACTCTTACTGAAGAAACGAAAGCTTTGGCAGTCTTTGAACCAACTTTTTGTCTGTTATTGGTTTGTCTTTGGTTGCACAGTGCGTTTGCCAATTTCAGTTGCCACTTTTATTTATGTTTATTTTACGCTTTACAGCTTTTCAGCCGTTGGCTTTCTGGGTTGGAAACACACTTCTGCGCTGCGTATGGGGTTTTCGAGGGAGGATTAAGAGTACTTTGCGCCAACCATGGCTGACTCAGCTCCACTGGCTGCGCGCTTAGTCCTTGCCGTTGACTTGTAGCAAATGTTCTGCACGTTCTTGTGTTCTTAGGGCGTGTCGTACAGAGCATCTCATTCACATTTGCATTTGCATTCGCATGCGTTAGGGTAGTCAATTCTAAACATTGCTTTGAATTCTAATGAGCCAGCCCGAAACTGCACAACCAATATCAAAGATTAGGTTGTGTTAGCATATGTTTGTAGTCGAATGTTAGTATATTTGCTAGCAAATATTGTAAGAAGTATATGACATCGTTTGAGTTCTTTATATATATATTTATTATATATACAGACATTCTACATATGTAACACTAGTAAGAGATAGATTTAAGTAAAGGTCAAAGCAAGTTCTGCATGCTTGTTGTGTGAAAATATTTATTTATGCACGAATTGAACGCCGTAAGATAGTTTATTCGAAGATAAACATTTAATTATTTATTCATTTTACACTAAGATGGATTTAATTCATAGTATTAAGACACCTGCCGGGTTTTTTGCTGTAAGAATGAGTATTTGAGAGTTGATGTCAACTTCAGAAATCAAGTACGATAGCTAACCTCACAATTGACATGTCCTGTATTTGCCCTTTGTATACCTCATAACCTTTATTATCTATCTACAAATCGTTCTTTGTCATAAAAAGTATAATTCAGAGACATATTGTTCAGATGACGGTCTCTCTTTGGCAGGCCATGTCAAAACACCGAGTGTAGTTACCTGAAAAAGCTTTCTATAAAAACATGAACCGCTTGGATACGGAATAAATCTGGTGGAACTTCGAATTGTTAAAACATAAAAAAATTCACTGCGAATAGGAGTAAAAGTTCAGTTAAACAGTTCGTAAATATATATACGACGGTCGGTAAAACGTTTTTAGGTTAACTCATATAGAAAATAATGATTGAAAACTACGAGAACTTAGTATGGAAGTCTGGTCAAAATTACATGGCTTATACAGTGTTGCTATAGATTAGATATATTGTATGAATCTAAGTATAAGAAGTCAGATATCCCATTAAATAGATGATAGAAAGAGCACATAAAATATTTTAAAAATTCAGTTAAAGATTCTATAACAAAACAAATATATATAATTCAAAGGCCCTATAATATCCGATATTAAATTGGTCATAGAAGACTTTAAATATATTTCTTCTATTTTTCTTCATTATTACGGACCATGCCGGACTAATATCGTTATGAGACTAAGTATTCCGATTTAAATGTTTAGGAACATCAAGAATTATATAGTGTATACATTACACTGTATAGTTATAGAAGCAGATATTCCTACAGGCTGTGTAGCTTATGAAGTAGTTTTCTTACTACTACCTAATTCCAAACCGATTCTCATAAAAATTTTGCAGTTTCCTTCGAACGTTTGTTCTATTTTAACCGCAAATAAGACCCTTTGAGCCGCCGGTGTTTATTTATGTTTCTCTATAAAACTTACTCTTATAAGCTCCGATTGGGTTCGGCAATTTAATGCCTAAGACAGACATATGGTTTCTGTACTACGATGTGTACTATAATAAAAGATCAAGAAACCATATACCAGCATAGTGACACACATGTAGTATTGTACTATGTTTAGATCCATCAGCTGATACAAATAAATTCAATCAAAATATAGTTATGAATAACAGGCAGGAAAATTGATGCAGACTTAGTTATAACTTCAAGCAATCTTAAAATATTATTGTCCAATATAATTATTACATATTAAATAATATAATATTATTACATACATATTACATATTTTTATACTCTCGCAACAAAGTTGCTAAAGAGAGTATTATAGTTTTGTTCACATAACGGTTGTTTGTAACACCCAAAACTAAACGAGTTAGATATAGAGTTATATATACCAAAGTGATCAGGGTGAAGAGTGGAGTTCAAATCCGAATGTCTGTCTGTCCGTCCGTCCGTCCGTCCGTCTGTGCAAGCTGTACCTTGAGTAAAAATTAAGATATCTTAATGAAACTTGGCACACTTATTTCTTGGCACCACAGACTTTCGAAAATCGGACCACTGCTACGCCCACAAAATGGCGAAAACCGAAAACACTTAAAGTGCCATAACTAAGCCATAAATAAAGCTAAGGAAATAAAATTTGGTATGAAGGATCGCACAATGAAGGGGCATATTTGGATGGTGGTGGGCGTGGCCCGCCCCCAAATAGGTTTTTTATACATATCTCGGAAACCAATAGAGCTATATAAACCAAACTTTCTGCACTTCTTAATACAGTCCAAAAATGAAAGAAATCGGATAATAACCACGCCCACCTCCCATACAAAGGTTAGGTTGAAAATTACTAAAAGTGGGTTAACTCAATAACGAAAAACGTCAGAAACACTAAATTTCACATAAGAAATGGTAGATGGAAGCTACACTCAGATTTTTTTACAAAATGGAAAATGGGCGTGGCGTTGCCCACTTATGGGTCAAAAACCATATCTCAGGAACTACTCGACCGATTTCAATGAAACTTGGTTTGTAATAGTTTCCTTGCATCCCAATGATATGTTGTGATAGCGATAGGCCAAATCGCTCCACAACCACGCCTACTTCCTATATTCCAGAACTTTATTTTATACAATATATATGACGATTATGTGGGTCAAATTGTGTATTATATAATATAAATAAAGTTAAATAAATAAATTGCGAGAGTATAAAATGTTCGGTTACACCCGAACTTAGCCCTTCCTTACTTGTTCACATCATTTTTTTCAAATTTTGTTTTTTGATTTCAATTAATTCTGAATTTAATCTATTTTCTGTATGTCAAAATGTCATTTTGGCAGAAGAGGGCGACGCCACGCCCATTTTCCATTTTGTAAAAAAATCTGAGTGCAGCTTCCATCTGCCATTTCTTCATTCTTCATTCATTTCTTTGGTATATATAACCCTATATCTAACTCGTTTAGTTTTGGGTGTTTCAAACAACCGTTATGTGAACAAAACTATAATACTCTATTTAGCAACATTTGTTGCGAGAGTATAAAAAAATGTCAAGAAAATTTGACCGAAATTTTTATGTTTTTGGAAAAATGTCTGCCAAAATTCCAAATGTTTGTCTTTCCTTCGTTCAAGCACGAGATTATGGTCTAACCTAAAAAATTTATTTTTGTTTTTTTTTTTCAACTTCGATGATCCTGTCAGGAATTATACTGACAACGCGGACGCACCTTTTTTCCGAGGGGTCACCGGAAATTACGTCGCAATGGACTTACTTTTTTTTATTTCAGAAATTATTCTCTAAATATGTATCTATAAGACAGAAAAAATTTTGAATTAAATAAATGATTTTTTATATGGAAAAAAATATTGAAAATAGGCAATTTTTTAAGCGACAAAACCCATGTAACCCCTTAAGATAAATTATTACAAAACATTACACATCTAATTATGTGAAAATCGACAGAACCTTGGAAAATTATATCCCATATTATGCACATATTACGACCTCTACCTTTATATTTATAACTTAGTAAGCAAAGCGTAGACATTTTCGAGTATTACTCTTCCAGAGTTATTTACAGATTTATTTATATTCCTTTACAGAAAATCCTACTTTAACACAAAAATAACCAATGCAAAGAAACTCATCTTAAAACTGCTTGAGGCTGACAAATCTAATTTAACTAAATGCGCCAAATGTTTTAGATTAGGCTGACTCTATGTCATTTCAAGTGTTATGTAGACGTTCTGCTTACATATTAAAACTAAACAAGGCGTCAGCGACGACAACGGCATGCGCTCCTAAATGTATGCTATGAAGATTTCTATGAATTAATGCGTCGCATACATACATAATACATAGCTATGGATGTAGATGTCGATGTGTATGCGTATGTAAATTATGCTATGCTACTTTTGGAAACTTGACGTGTCACTAGCTTTATTATTATGAAGCTCATTGATACAAACAAATACCAATTTCAGTCTTGCCTGACGCAATTACCTCCAAATGGCAACACAAACCACAATTTAGCGTTTATTCACGCACTGCTGAACCTTTCTACGACGGCCATAAACTATGCCAACATGACCGAGTGAGTGTGGGAGCGGCAAAGCGTAGAGAGAGGTGGTGGGGTGAGGGTGCATGGAAGTGGAAGTGGAAGTGGCGCAGTGACTACGGAATTTAGTCGCATAAATTATGCAAATAACCTAACCTTTTGATGGCTTCTTTTGGCCAAATATTTGCACGTAAAAGTATGTAACGGTGTGTATTTATGCTCTGTAAGGGCAATTGCGGGTCAGAGCGCAATCATAAGTTGCCTGTGGCGGCGCTCACTTGCCGCCTGTTGCCGAAATGTGTGTGGTACATTGATGGGTGATGAGTTCACCGTTTTGAACTGAGGCGATTCGTTAGTTGCTGCGTTGGTTTTTTGGTTAGACCGATGCTGCGCTAGTTGCTCCGTCGGTTTGTCAGTATTTTAGTTGGTTCGTCAGTCTGTTAGTTGTTCGCTTGCTTGTTCTTTTGGTTTTGGTTGGTCGTTTTGGTGACAACAAGTGCGCCGAATGCTCAGACTACTCACCGCATTCCGCAATTTATGAGCATGCTGCTGCGCATTATGATAGTTTCTTGTGAAATTGTGAAGTTTGTTGGGTAAATAAGTTGCATAACTTTTAGCCAGTCACCATTCATTCACCGGGTCCACAAATGCAAATGCTTAAATATTTAATCGTTGAGATTGAACTTTTGCGGGTTCGAAGCTCATTTGAATTTAGTTCATATTTTAGCGTAACTTTAATGTGGGGAAAGAGCATAGTAGCGTGCAAAAAAGTAGCATACTCAGGCATATCCAACATTTATGGTGGCGACGCAACACATTGTGTAACGGTAGAATTGTTCAAATTGTTGAAAACATTCTCAAAATTATACAAATCTACAAATGAACTAATTTTGTTATTTGTTGCATGGTATAATTTTTTGTATTCGCTTCGCATGTAAGGATGCTTGGATAAACAGCGGACACGCGTAAAAAGTCCGTGAATTGTGTTGTTGGTGTGGTTGCTGGTGTTGAAAAGGGTTTTAACGGTATTATTTAGGCGAGTTTACACAAAGCGTAATAATAAAGTAAAAGCTTACAAACACATATACACACATACATACCCACATATGCTGGCATTTAGTAAATCCCCAAATACTCTCGCAATAATATTGTAAATCCCGTTGCAAAGTTTGTAAACACATATTTTTTATTATTTGAATTCCATTTTTAAATGTAATATAGTAAAATATTTGAAACATTTCGTGTGTGCGCAAACAAAAAACTCGGGTCTCAAGGTGATAATTGAGCTAATTTGAGGATTACGCCTACGCACAATACAATCGCATTGCGACTCCACACTTTTGTGTGTGACCGTTTTCCGGCATACTCATATTTAAGGAGTAGCAGGTATGGTTTTCCCTTTATAACACCTCGTTTACACACCTCCGCTGGTAAATTGTTGAAATACTTGTATTCATATAATATATTTTGTAACTGTAAATTCTATACAACGCAAGTGAGCTTATACTAGAATTAAAAGATACAAAATAAAGCTAGAGAACAGTTCCTTTTTTTATTTTATAACGCACCAAATGTGGAGTTTTCAATAGATATTTGAATTTTATTGATTATTTGAATTTAACGAATTCCTATCACATGATATATATCGCCAATTGACAGATCCCATTTGTGTTGTGTCCCAATAAAGTAATGCTGTTCAACGTTAAATAATTTGTTGAACAATTTTGTTGGAATCCTTAGGTTAAGTTAGATTAGTCTGTTATTGGCCTAATAAGCCTCACATAGACCAGTTTTGGACCTTAACGTTGTCAGATGGAGTGCCGTCACGTAGTCCAAGAGGAGTAGTAATCGTTTAGGATGCCTGCGTTTACATCGATACCTCTTCCAGACTTTCATACTGTAAGGCTCCAAATAGGTGGAAGCATTGTAGAACAAGAGCACAAGAGATGTTCCATTGTTTCCCTGGTACCTTGTTCTTGACATTCCCTACAGTTATTTCTATCAGCTCCATCTTACGGACGTGTGCCGCCACCAGACTGGAACCAGTGGGTATGTCTACCATGCTCCTACAGTCCCTTCTATCAAGTGGCAGCCTGATTTTAGCGGTTTTGGATCCCGGTAAAACTTTCCAACGCATTTTGATCTTTCTTGTTATGCTCTTGTCTATATCATAGTATAGACAATGCAGGTGTTTGCGAATGCCAATCACGTTTCTGGAAGACATTTGTACACCATTCTTGGCAATCCTGTCTACTATCTCGTTGTCCTCAATGCCTTTGTGATCTGGCACCCAGTAAAAAAAAAACATATAAAAATACTGGAACCATGTAAAATAGTCGAGGCATACTTGCCGAAATAAAAAGAGAGATGTTGAAATATAATTCCGACAAACCGGAAGAAATCCCGCTAAATCTATGATTTATGATTTACTTAGATATTTATGATTTTTATACATTTTAGAAATGCCTAAATAGCAAAGTTAACAAAGCTTATATAATAAGATGAATAGCGAAAATTCAAAAGTCACGTTTTTCCAGGCCTCTCCACTTGCTCTTTCCTTTCATCCTATTCTCCATTCATTTGACTCATCAACTTTTGACCGATTCTTGCTGTCGAAATCTTTCACAGCCTTTGCCAACGACGTTTACACTGGTACCAACTTACATACAATTATCTGCAACTATAATTTTAAGGCTGTGAGTAATGACGTGAGACCCGAGACCCAAGCCGGAAGCGCTCAGGCTATTAATTTATCTTCGTTGGTAAGTTCAAAGTAAAATTTATCCAATAGTACAAACTACCGAAAGTCCCCTCATCTTATACCTCATTTATGCCATTTCAGATGCCTAGATGCCTTAATGATTGGTGATATGAAGAGTTAAACTCAGTGGGTCGTCGCAAATTTTTAGTGTTTTCAGAACCGAATAATGGAGTGATGATTCTTCATCTATTATAAGGGGTTTGGGTTTATAATTTTCTCTAACAATACTGATGTCTCCTATAACACTATAAGTTCAGTATACTCAAAATATTAGTGCTTATACAGTAGAACTCCAATTATCCTAATTAATGGGGACCGGGACCCATTCGGATAATCAAATATTCGGATAATCGGATTTTTTTTTTAAATTGCCATTGGAGAGAATAAAAGCTACGTTTTGATATTACACTATTTTTTATTGAATTGAAAGAAAGAAACATGAAATTTTCAAATGTTTTAAATATAAATAAAATGTACTTATGTACGAGTTTAGAAATAAAAATCATTGTTTTTTAAACATCTCCGTCAATGTAAGCTGTTTTGCGGTCTTCAACCGTTTTCGGGCAGCCAGGTCACGCATTCACTTGACGGTGACGGTTGCAAGTGGTCACACTCGGGCTGACGCTCCATCCACTTCAAAGCAGTCTCGAGGCCGGCAAATGCTTCACTAGCTGATGGTCCAGCGTCTACTTCAACATCAGCAGAAAGTTCTTCTTCCACTTCCACTTCAACATCTTCTCTCACACTTACAACAATTTCATCGTCATTGAGAATTTGAAAACCAGGGTCAGACGTGTCACAAGCCATCCACTCTCCTACATCTTCAGCACTTACTTCTGTACAACCAGGAATTTTTACAAACAAACACTGGCTTCGCGGGGGGAAGAATAATAGCGCACTTAGACTATTTTTGGACAATTTTTTGTGATTCGGATAATCGGCGATTCGGATAGTCGGAGTTCGGATAATTGGAGTTCTACTGTATATAATACATATAAGTCCGAAATGGTGAACAATTTTCGATTTTACTCATGTCCTTCATAAATTATGACATTAGTTTCATATATACCCAAGGCTAATCACACAGTGAGGTGAATGACAAGAACTTGCTAAGAATATAAAGCAATGTGTGCATGGTTATTTCCGTGTTTTTGTCTAGTTTCTAATAGTTTGTTTTTTTGGCTTTTTGTTAAGCTCATTCACTGCACTATAGCACTATTATATATAATATATTTACTCAGCCTTAATCACACATTCTACAAGTATTGGTAAAACGGATGAATGTAAGTAAAAATAGAATCTAAAGTGAGAGCATAGAAAGTATTCAGTAAGTCAGCTTTGATTCAAAAGCCAATAATACCACGACCACCTCCCCGTCATACCTTTCTGTATATTTATTGAATTATCAAATAAAAGGACACGCGCTGCCCCACTGGCTTTATACGAGTACAATTACAATGAATAAGTGAGAGTGTGAGTGCATTTTTTTTCGTATAAAATATTGCAAAAATACTAAAATTCATTATCATTTGTTGTGCAAATTTTCTCGGCGACCACCAATAGATAGCTATATGCTATGAGCGCGCATACATTGATATTCATGAGGTGATATATATACATATGTATATGTGAATAAATATGGAATAGTGTGTGTGTGTTGAAGTGAATGGAAAATAATTCCCACGCACAAAGGGCCTAACACGCATTATCCACGTTGTCATCAATACAATTGTCATTCAAGGGAATGCCCAGAGTCGGTAGTAGTAAGACCTTACGAGTATTTTTGTTTGCACGGCCCAGTCAATAAAGCCGCAGGATATATTGGGATACGAAAAAGATTCAAACTTAAATACCCACAAACAAGCAGACACACAAACACACTTATGCTATTACTTATGTGTGTGTATATATATATATTGGAGTGTGTGTGCGCGCCGTTGGTGTCTTCTTTGAGTCAAACGTTGTGCAAATATCATTTTCATTTCATTTTGCTGGATTTTTCTGCTTTATTTATTGATGCTGGCTTATTTATATTTGCACCGTTTGCTCTTGTTTGTGTTGTTTGTTGTGTCGTTGCTCGTCGTTGGCTTGACGTATGGACGAAGGGCGTGCGCATTCATGGCGTTCGAGGCGTTTGCCAGCGGCTAATCCTAAACGACTGCTGCCTTACTGTTAGCTGCTGCCTTGCCACTAAATGATTTTCTAGTTGCCGAAGCAACAAAGGCAATAATAATCCTTCATGCATCCCGCAAGGACATTGTTCGCACGTGCCATTTGTTTACCGAACAACGAGGGAGATACACGGCATAAAAGGGATAGATACAACACTTGCAAGGAATAGCCAGCAGCCAAACACATACACACTCACACACACAAGCAGTTGCCATTAAACGGAAACGTCGGAAAAATACTTGAATGCGGATGTGGTCGTTTGTACGTATGTGTATGCATGAATGTGTGTGTCCTAATAGGGGTGGTTAACTGGAGTTACTTGCAGCTTAAGCGCGCTTTGAAGGTGTGACGCTGAGTCAGTGGCTGTGTATCGCTATGAACTTGTTGAGCTGTGCTGAGCCATATGAATAACATACATACATATATACATTCACATACATACCTACACCATATAAGTAAAAATAAATCTCAAGACCTCCATATAATAAGCGGTATTTAAGCTTCATATGCGAAGTATGCATAATTTCTCATTTGAAAATATGACTTAAGTAATCTAGAGATTACAACAACAATAGGAATACAGCGCTTTCACATTTATTTGTATTTAGCGCTTACATGACATCTTTATGTCTATATGTTTATATATATACATATATATTTATGCATTGTTGCAACTCTAACTCGCTCTCTGTTCAGTTTTCCAAGCCGAATTCATTTCAAATAGTCGCTCTTAATGACATGGAAAATGGTCCCGACACATAAATAACTCAATTTCTTTGTTGACATTTTATTTGACACGTGACTAACTGGCGCTATGGCCTTTCACCAATTTACCGGCGCGCCGTTGGTTACTTAGCCGTCTAATAGTAGCACTTTTGTGGTGAGAAGTAATTCATTTATGCTGCCGTTCACACATGTAGCATACATACATACATGCGAGTAACTGTATTTATGAAATTATAGGCGTAGAATATTGTCTTTATTAAATTATATACAAGAACAAGTAAGGAAGGGCTAAGTTCGGGTGTAACCGAACATTTTATACTCTCGCAATTTATTTATTTAACTTTATTTATATTATATAATACACAATTTGACCCACATATTCCTCATATATATTGTATAAAGTCCATTGAAAGTTGGAAACCATAATATTAGGTTAGAAGCACCGAGGTCCTCGTGTTCGATATATGGGGCCTTAAAAACCTATGGTCCGATTTCGGCGATTTTTATAATGGGGCTGCCACACTATTAACAAAGTTCTGCTTCGATATCTTCACTAGTGCTTACTTTATATATTGTAAAGTAAACGATTCAGATTGTCTTCAAAGTTCTGGTATATAGGAAGTAGGCGTGGTTGTGAAGCGATTTGGCCTATTTTCACAACATATCATTGGGATGTAAGGAAACTATTACAAACCAAGTTTCATTGAAATCGGTCGAGTAGTTCCTGGGACCCATAAGTGGGCGACGCCACGCCCATTTTCCATTTTGTAAAAAAATCTGAGTGCAGATTTCATCTGCCATTTCTTATGTGAAATTTAGTGTTTCTGACGTTTTTCGTTAATGAGTTAACCCACTTTTAGTAATTTTCAACCTAACTTTTGTATGGGAGGTGGGCGTGGTTATGATCCGATTTCTTTCATTTTTGGACTGTATAAGGAAATGGCTAAAAAAAACGACTGCGGAAAGTTTGTTTTATATAGCTCTATTGGTTTGTGAGATATGTACAAAAAACTTAGTAGGGGCGGGGACACGCCCACTTCCCAAAAGAAATTACATCCAAATATGCCCCTTCATAGTGCGATCCTTCATACCAAATTTTATTTCTATAGCTTTATTTATGGCTTAGTTATGGCACTTTATGTGTTTTCGGTTTTCGCCATTTTGTGGGCGTGGCAGTGGACCGATTTTGCTCATTTTCGAAAGCAACCTTCCTATGGTGCCAAGAAATAAGTGTGCCAAGTTTCATCAAGATATCTTAATTTTTACTCAAGTTACAGCTTGCACAGACGGACGGACGGACAGACAGACATTCGGATTTGAACTCCACTCTTCACCCTGATCACTTTGGTATATATAACCCTATATCTAACTCGTTTAGTTTTGGGTGTTACAAACAACCGTTATGTGAACAAAACTATAATACTCTCTT
This sequence comes from Zeugodacus tau, assembly GCA_031772095.1. NCBI lineage: Eukaryota > Metazoa > Arthropoda > Insecta > Diptera > Tephritidae > Zeugodacus > Zeugodacus tau. The sequence continues at coordinate 51,266,317 of CM062653.1, read as the reverse complement.
TAGCAACATTTGTTGCGAGAGTATAAAAAACGTTAACTTCGGCTGTACCGAAGCTAATATACCCTTCACAGGTGCATTTCTTTTAGTAACTATGTGTTTAAGCAAATCTAAAGACGTAAGAAAAAGTAAGTAAAACAAGTAAGGAAAGGCTAAGTTCGGGTGCAACCGAACATTTTATACTCTCGCAATTTATTTAGAGATTTACCTATATTTTCGGTGAAAAATTACCCTTAGGCATTGAGTTCTTCATGTTTGATATCAGGGGCCTTGAAAAGTCATGGTTCGTTTTTGACAATTTTTCCACAAGTGATGTCATAGCTCAAATACAGTATTTGAGTAAAGTTTTATGTATATTTTATATTTTATGTATACATTATAAAGTGAACGAATCAGAAGGATTCAAAATTGTGTTATATGGGAAGTAGGCATAGTTATGAACCGATTTCGCCCATATTTCACCAGTGTCATCAGGGTGTCAAGAAACTATTATATACCGAATTTCATTGAAATCTGTCGAGTAGTTCTTGAGATATGATTTTTGACCCATAAGTGGGCGACGCCACGCCCATTTTCCATTTTGTAAAAAATTCTCAGTGCAGCTTCCTTCTGCCATTCCTTATGTAAAATTTGGTGTTTCTGACGTTTTTCGTTAGTGAGTTAACGCACTTTTAGTTATTTTCAACCTAACCTTTGTATGGGAGGTGGGCGTGGTTATTATCCGATTTCTTTCATTTTTGGACTGTATAAAGAAATGGCTAAAATAAACGACTGCAGAAAGTTTGGTTTATATAGTTTTATTGGTTTGCAAGATATATACAAAAAACCTTTTTGGGGGCGGGGTCACGCCCACTTTTCCAAACAAAATACATTCAAATGTGCCCCTTCCTAATGCGATCATATGTTCCAAATTTTGTTTTCATAACTTTATTTATGGCTTAGTTATAGCTCTTTATGTGTTTTTGGTTATCGCCATTTTGTGGGCGTGGCAGTGGTCCGATTCCACCCATCTTCGAACTTAACCTTCTTACGTGCCAAGGAACACGTGTTCCAAGTTTTTAGAAAAATTCAAAACGTCTTTCAGTTATATGAAGCTTATTCCCTGAGGATAGGTGTCATTCATCTTAAGATAAGCACTTAACTTCTCATCTCTATCATCTTAAGTTGATAATTCCTAAAGTCTATGATAACAAAATCCGATAATGCCAGTATGGAATAGGAACGATGTTCTCTAATGTATAGCTGGCAGTTCTTAGAAACTGGATAGATAGGGGTTTTCAATAAGAGCGCTACAAGTTTTTTGAAATAAAACAAAAACGGTTTGGGATATCAATGAAATTATTTATTTCTGCGAAAGTACATTCGATGCCATTATGTATGGAACTCCATTTCTTTTGCATGACCACGACGGGCACGCTTGCAGAAGCCCAAACGCTGAACCTAATTTTCGACGGTTTCAAGCATAAATCGGCCGATACTGCTGCAATTTCATGTTCGATATTCATAATCCCATAGGAAATAGTCTAACGGCGTCAAATCGCATGACCGAGGCGGTCAATTGACTGGCCCATTTCGTGAGATAACACGTTCACCAAACTTGGTTTTTAATAAATCTATTGTGATATCCGCTGTGTGGCTTGTGGCGCCGTCCTGTTGGAAACATATATTGTCCAAGTCTATTGAGCGAATCGATTCCCATTCACAGTAACGTGCCGGTTTTGATCATCATGCAAGATGCAATGGTGACTCATGGAGTACGTGTTGATTACTGCCGACCAATAACACATATTTTGCTTATTGACGAAGCCATTCGGTCAGAAATAAGCCTCACCGCTGAAGATGATTTTTCGATGAAAATCCGATTCATTTTCAAGTTATTGCTCAGCCCAAATCATGAACATACGACGATTCTGGTGGTCAAGCGGCTACAGTTCTTGCGTCAATTTGATTTTTTCTCGATGTAGCTCAGGCATTCGATAAGGTCTGGCATGAAGGCCTTTTATGGAAAATCAAAAACGTTTTACCATACGAATTGCATAAAACATTGGAATCATATTTAAGAAATAGGAAATTTACAGTTGAAGTAGCAGATTTCATATCAGAAGAACGAGCAATAAGGGCTGGTGTACCACAGGGCAGTGTATTAGGCCCTACTCTGTACATAATATATACAGCAGACATCCCAATATCCAATAACGTATTGACATCCACCTTTGCGGATGACACAGCCCTAGTAAGCCGTAACAAATGCCCCGTTAGAGCATCAAGAGTATTAGAGGAGCACTTAACTTGTGTCGAAGAATGGCTAGCCAACTGGCGTATAAATATTAATGAGCAAAAATGCAAGCATGTTACATTTTCTCTAAGACCAGAAACATGTCGGACAGTTAAAATAAACAATGTACTAGTACCCCAAGCGAATGAAGTAACTTATCTTGGGATTCACCTGGATCGAAGGCTCACGTGGCGGAAACATATAGCGAGTAAAGTAACTTGCATGAAATTAAGAGCAGCAAATTTAAATTGGCTTCTAAACAAAAATTCTAAACTTAGCCTAGACAACAAAGTCCTATTATACAATGCAATCATAAAACCGATTTGGATGTATGGTATTCAACTGTGGGGTACGACCTGTGCAACCAACATTGATATAATTCAGAGATTCCAATCTAAAATGCTTAGGACAATAACGGGTTCACCATGGTACATGCGTAACGAAAATATCCATAAAGATCTTGATATTCCTATGGTAAAGAAGGAAATAGAGGACAGCAGAAAGAAATATATTTCTAAACTTCGTGAACATCCAAACCCATTGGCTAATGCCTTGGTACATTCCTGCAATCAAACACGTTTAAAAAGAAGAGAACTACCTGCCTACTAGAGAGCAACGTTCTACCAAAAGCTCAACCACATTCTTGAGCTTTCTTAGTTGTAAATAGATTTAAGATTTTAATACTTATTGTTAGGCTTTAACCAAAGCAGATTCAATAAATAAAGAAATATTGAAGAAAAAAAAAAAATTTGATCTTGTATGGATGTAAACCAAGATCTTTTCGATAAATTCGCCACAACGACGTCATAGAGATGGTCAACGCTTGAAAACGACATGAGAGATACTAATTTGGGTCTTCAGCAATGCTCCAGCGTCAGAAATAATTTCGACACTACGGACACTTCTTTGTCTCACTGACACGGCAACATTTTGTACTGTGCCTGTGGATTCAAATTTTTCCATTAGACGCTCAATTGTTGATCTGACAGGACGATTATGACGACCAGAAAGTGGATAGCAAACCTTACTGAAGAGAAATGTCAAAAGAACGGCGTCGTTTGCTGTTCCTGTCGGTCTAGTTTTGTAGCGTCCCTTTTGAAAAACCCTTTACAATGAACTCTAACAACCTTTAGACAAATGAAGGTCCTAGATATGGTTGAGAATTACAACGTCGAGATATTATGTTTGGGATACTTCTAATTATATAAAATGGATACAGTCTTTTGTAAAGAACTTATAATCGTATAATTTTCATATTATACATATTTCATACATCCTTCATCAAATACAATATTGGAGGAAGTTGAAATAGAAATATCTAGATATTTTCTTCTTTCAGCTTTCAGTTTCGGCAATCCAGACTCAAAAGGCTTTGTTGAAGTTATTTATTTTGATTCACACTCAGTCATAAAAAATCAACTGTCCATTAGTAGTCCTCGGAATTCCACAGCGATGATCAGTCCAGTAAACTAACCTAACTTAATTCTATCGAAATGAATAATATTATTGAGCTTGGATATGCTATTTGTTATCATCAATTACAATACGAGCGCTGTTATATATATTTCTGGCCTAGGCAACACTAAGTGTTACCAGGTGCAATCTGACTGTGGATTATCGCGACAAGTGTGCATCGATGAACTAAAATCTTTGTATGGCTATGAAGCACCATCCTATAGCACTGTGAAAAACTGGTACAACGAATTCAATCGTGGCCGACGCTCGCTCAAAGACGAATTCCGTGAAGGTCGTCCAAAAACAACCGTTGTGCCAGAAAACATCGATGTCGTACGTGAACTGATAATGCAAGACCGTCATGTAACATACCTTCAGATAGAGGCATGCCTATGCATTTCTCCCACCAGCATACATTCAATATTGTATGAACACCTGGCCATAAAAAAGGTTTGTTCTCGTTGGATCCCGCACAATTTGACAATCGCTCAAAAAAGGCTCAAAAAAAGTGCTTCGAAAATTGGTTTGAGCGCATGCAAAAGTGTATAAATCTTGATGGAGAATATTTTGAAAAACAATAAAACCATTTTCGTTGATAAATATTCCCATTTTCATTATTAGGCCAGAAATATATATAGCAGCCCACAACTCAGAAAATTGCAAATTTTTACCAAAAATAGCGAAATCGACCAAAGTTGTCGTCATTTAAAATAACCACAAAATGATAAATGAAAAACACAAAGTTTAAATTTTAATTTTCTTTCTTCTAAAGACACAAAAAAAAACAAAGAACAGCGAAAAAACTCAAAAAATCAAGTGCCATATAGAGGAAACTAAGTACAAGTCGGTAAACGTCAGCCAAAAGAAAAAAAGCGAACATTTCACTGACAGCATTTCAACGGAAAAGGAAGTGTTAAGTAAACTCGAGTGTAAGCCGCAGTCAAGCGCTGTTCTTTTTTTCACACACATACATATGTACATGAGTGCTTTCATATGAGTAAATGTCAGTTTGTGTGCGCATGTAGACATGTTCACCGCAAACGCAAGCTCATTGTCTTAAAGTATTTTTCTTTTCAAAGTTTTGCATGAAAAGAAAACTTTTCGAAAGGATGTTTGTCAAACGAAACAGAAAAGTACGAGTTTCGTGTGTTGAGCGTCAAACCGCAACGTTTCCGTTTTCCGTTTCAACGAAAATGGTGGTATTTTGTTTATAACGTTATAGACAGTTGCTAATCTAAATAAACGTTTACATATGAGTAAATGGAATTAAGTTGAGTTTCTTGAGCGCAAAGGAGAAGATGTCTATGAAGTTCGGAAAAAACTATATACAAGTATACTTGTTTAAAACAAGCTGATTTCAAATTACCTCTTATCACGGGTCGGGAAAAATAATCGAAACAATACTCGTATATCCCAGATTACTAAAACTACGTTGCTTTCTTGAAAATTATTAAAACAAGTAAGGAAAGACTAAGTTCAGGTGGGACCGAACATTTTATACTCTCGCAATTTATTGAGATAGTTAGATTAAGATAACACACAATTTGATCCATATATTGACCCATATTAGTATATGAGGGTTGAGGTAATTCCTGAAACGATTCACTCATTATCACCACCAAGGTACACTATATCCAGGACTATATTAATTTTGCTATGATATCTCACATATTAACCGATATATGCGGTATAAAGCCCACCGGAAGTTTGATAATCCGAATATAAGGTATATGGAAGCTAGGAGAAGTTATTAACCTATTTTATCTATTTTTCGTACAGAGACACATTATTAGAAGAAAATTATTCCCTCTGAATTAAATTAAAATATCTGAGAGATTTACCGAAATTTTCGGTGAAAAATTACCCTTAATCACTGAGTTCTTCATGTTCGATATCTGGGGCATTGAAAAGTTAGAAATATATTTGTTAGCAATCCAAAAGAACTGCAAACCACCAAACAATATGTTTTTTTTAAATACCAATGGAAGTGATATCTAGTAAGAACATAACCTCAATCTTTGAACAGACTTCTGTTCTATAAGGAAATAATTGATTCCGAAGAAAAATATAGCCACAATCTGAAATTACAAGCTCTATAATCGATAGGTTAGGTTAGGTTAGTCTGGTAGAATAGAAAGCCACAGGCCAGTTTTGGTCCTTTGCGATACCAGACGAAATGCCGTCACATAGTCAATGAGAAGTAGTCATCCTTTAGAATATCCACACTTGACACGAATTTCAAACGATATCTCTTCCAAATTATCGTATTGTGAAGTCGTCAAATGCTGAAGCCGTTGCCTTGACAGTGTGGGACAAGTACACAAGAGATGTTTCATTGTTTCTCTGTTATCTTGCCCTTGACATTTCCTGCAGTCTTCGTGATCACTCAGCCACTAGACTGTAACCAGTGAGTTTACCGACCATGTTCCTAAATACAATCGATAAACTGAAAGAGATTTTCTTAAGAAAAACCTTAATTTTTCAGCTTTCTGAGATGAACTTCTCTGCTGAAAGTTTTCTTAATAATCAAATTCTTCAGATTAGTTTTGGTGTTACCCATTCCTATATATTATTGTACTAAATCTGTATCATTTTATTGTAAGCCTTGTTTTTAAGTGATTGTAGACCTTGTATATGAGATAACTCCTCAAAGAGGTAGTTCAAAACATTGTTTAGTTTTTGAAAGCTATATGTTTGATCATATTGTCTCTTTATGTTATATAGAATTATGATGGATATTTGTATATAGAATTAGGTACATATATAAAGTGATATTCTAGACAGGGTAGGATAGAATTCTAAGAATAAATAGTAAATTTCGTTAATTTTTTTCCACATATATTGCTTTATAGTTCTGGAGAAAATTATAGACGGTGTTTCGGAGTGTTTATAATAAAATAGTATAGAAAGACAATATCCGCACCGAAAGTTATTTCTGGGTTTCACTAGACAACGGTGCTAAGTTGTTAAGTTCGTCTTGGGCCTTCGGTGCTCAAGTTTTACAATATAAGCAATATGAATATTCGGATTTCGGGAACATTATAATATCATACGAAAAAAAAATATCACGTGAAAACGAGTTATTTTTTTAAATCGACTGAACTTATGTGAATCAAAACGAAAGTCAATTAAACAGTTCTCAAACAATTATATGCTTATCGACATCCATATCAGTATCTCACTTCGCTTGACTTTTATTGTAGTCGCACAATTCGGAGCTCACTTTAGGCTTGAATTGAGGTGAGAACACTTCACTCTCATTCACTAAACACAACTCCATTGTGGGAATCAATATCAATTTGCTATTTTAGGCGTTCCAAAGATTTTTTAACTAAAGATAAATCTGGTTAAACACACACACACACATATGAAGGCACATTGTTTATGCATATCAAGATCGCATACGAACGCCCTTACTACTTTGATACGGCCACTTGGCTCTGGTTTTTTACCCTCGGATATTTATACACCCGTAAGTGTAAACAAACAAATGATGACATGTGATCAAAAGTAGGCGATAACGCTTCGACTGTTTGTCACATAGCACCGCAGCATTTAGACGGCAACCGGCCGCCGCGTGGCGCAACTTAATTGTTAAATATTTTGTAGCGTTTTGTGCAGATTAGCATCGCAAAAAAAAGAGATGAGGGAGAAAGGGGCGCGCCCGGGCGGCGCGAAGCTTGAGATTCGCATGCGATTAAGCGGAAAATTGGCCGAAAGCGATATTTATTTATGTGCTTTCGTGTGTAGTGAGCGGTAAGTCATTGTGTGAGCGACAAGTGAAGCGGGTGAGTGCCGGCGAGTGGCGAGCGGCATGTAACCAACGAAACGTCCATCAAAAGTCCTCACATCGGCGCATTTTGCTGGTGGCTCTTGGCTAAGTGTGTTGTCAGCTTCTTCGTTTCATGAGCGCGTGTGCCGCTTGTTTGTTGATATGTATTTTGATTGTGCAGCGTGCTAATCCTGCGCCGACACGTGAGCACCGTTTTGAAGTTCGAAATGATTTTTAAGTGATATATCTGTCGATGCGGAGATCCTGATTTCAGTTTTTTATTTTCACTTTTTATTTACTTGAAGGTGTAATACGGAAAATGGATGTTACCGTGTTTTTTTTTTTGTTTTCAATGTGAAATGAAGTTATGGGCTATGTATAAGTATGTATATTTGTATTTTGGAATATCGTGTGCATGAACTCATTTTTTAGTTGGGGTAAAACTATGGTTGTCAAGCCTCTATCATCGCAATGGCTATGTATTAGAAAGAGGGAGAATAAGGATGAATTCCTTGAATCCTATCAAACCCTTCATACTTTTCTTAATATCAACATTGAACTTTTATGGATAATGAAGGGCCTATGTGTTTATATTTTAAGCTTTCTTTATCGAGCTCACAATAACATGCAACGGATAATATTTTATCAAATCACGAGCTAACGCCATGTCAAGTGCTTCTCCTCATAAGATCTTTACAAGCTAGAGAAGCTTGTTCTCTGCAACTTTCGTATCGTAAATAATCTGACAACGGTAGTTTGGATGCCTTCGAACGACAGAATCTAGAAAATATAACCGCTGCTCATAATGAGTCCACAATAAAAAAGTTATACTTCTTTACAATAACCTTAGAGCTCATCATAGACATACAAAGGTTTTTAATGTTCAGTAGATCGTTTCTCTTAAATATCGCATCATCGACCGAAGGTCTAACGATGAACGATCCGCAGCATACTCTTTTGTGTTGAAAGGGGTTGTGTAATGAAGGTTAATCCTCTTGTTCTAACAGTATATTAACCTGAGTTGAAAGCCTCGGGTTCGTCACAATCCAATTGGAGCTATTTAGACCCATGGTTTCTTCTCCAATCTTAGAATAAAGTAAAAAACATGGTCGCAACTGGTCCATAGCGTGGTTCAATATCGAATTCTAACGTAGCACCATACCGACAATACGGCAACAGCTTACAGTGACATCACCATTAACCCAGGTGCAGGAGCCTGACTATTTTCCAGAGTCTTTTCGAGTTCGTGGATCTATACTATCTACATAACGAAAACTGTCGAAGTTCTGATATTGAACAAGTTTGGTTTCTGTTGTTGTTCAGTCGAATTCCAAGATTTATAATTATTTAATTATAAGGGGTGATCCATTTTGAGGTTTCCTAATTTCTTAAAGAACAAAAAAAAAACAGAGGATTCAAATTCAATGGGGAATATTGTACTATCATTCGAAAGAACATATTGTGCCGTTTATTATTTTAAAGATTATCTCTTTCAAATTTTGGCCGCACCCTACTCCTCAGATGGTTCATTCGTTGAGTCCAATTTTCGATGATTCGTTCGAGCATTTCGACTGGTAACTAGCGTATGACAGGCGTGATGTTTGCTCCACGGTCCGAATCGAAGCGGGATTATCTGCATAGACTTTAGACTTTACATATCCCGACAGATACAGGTCTAATGGTGTGATATCACTTGATCTTGGTGACCAAAACGTGAAATTATCTGCTCACCGAAGTGTTCTCTCAATAACTCCATAGATTGATGCGATGTGTCGTAAGTGGCGTTGACTTATTGGACCAAATGTCGCCGATATCACGAGCTTTAATTTCAGGCATCAAATAGTCGGTTATCATGACGCGATAACCGTCGTCATTGACGGTTACGTTCTCACCGGCATCATTTTTGAAAATATATAGAAAATTACATGACAGCTTGACACGACTCACGCGTGATCTGTCAAAAAAATGCTATTGAATAAAGTACCTCTACTTGGATCATCGAATAGAACCTTTTATCACAGAAGAATGCTAAGGGAGGCTAACATTAAGCTGTCATATCTATAAGATTTTAATAGTAACTTAAACGCTCCAAACAGTCATCTCTGGCTAAGTACTAAACATAAATAAATATATTTCTTTGAGTGTCTTCTCAAAATACTAAATGCTATTGGTTTTATTTTCAATAGCGACATGCAGCATTTCCCTTACAAATATGTAGTTCGTGCCTGCAGTCGGCGGTCGCAGTTCGAGGCGACACTAACCGCGACTACGTATACTGCAGCCCTTTCCGGTATTGCTACCCGCTAGTGAGCCCATTGGTTGTCGCATTTTATTTATGTAGCATGTATTCCGCCTTCGTCCTATTACACCGCATTTGTCCGTCCGTCACATTGCTGCATGACTGCTTGGTTGGTTGGTGGATTCGTTGGTTGCTTGGGCGCGATTCCTACTGAATTTCGCTTATTTTAACCAAAGCGCTGTATTTCTCGTTTTCTTTTTTTTCCTTTCATATTTGCCATTTTTATTTTTCCAGTCTTATTATTTTTTGCCACTGGCGTTTGTCTTTCGCCCATTTCGGGCGATTTCATGTTATTCGACAGCAGCGTTACACTTTTGTCCACTCACCATTTTTTTTGCCTCCTTTCGGGCTTGCTTATTTTATTACTATGCGCATATTCCGCAGAATGTACACTATCATCTATTTTTATTTTATTTTATTTCTATTTCGTTTGCCGTTGTTGTTGTTAATTTTTATCTTTTTCTGGTTCAATTCAATCCTGTGGAAAATTGTACGGTCTCATCGTAGTAGTTGTAGTTGTAGTTGTGGTAGTTGTTGGTATGAGCATATCCTTGATTTCGTGCATCGTATTTGCAAAGCACAGTTCAACAATGCTGAGCTGTGCAAAGCTAAAGCTGCCCGTTCAGCTGGTCTAAATATTCGGGCTATGTAGCTTTTGGTATTTATGACTATTGTAGGAAAGCAAATATTTGTCTGCAGCACATAAAAACAACAGTTAAGCGGATACGATACGATAGGGTGGACATACGAACGGACACATATATGTATGTGCTTATGTGTATATATAGACACATATCCATTGACGTGGCGCATACATAGTTACATATGTACACTAAAAATGAAAGTCCGATATTTAGTTAGTTCGGTTTGCATAGTTCTAAATGCTTACACTCGTACTATATATGGGGTTGTAAGTTTTAGTTCGATGTGTAAAATTGTTTAGTGTATGTGGTTCCCTCTATGTATAACTGCATATTTCGAAACTTACATGTGAGTGGGTCTCCCTTTTTATAGATCATGAGCGATATATACGAACACATATAGACCTGCAACCATTTGATTTCGGGTCTAAAAAATATTTCAGATATTCTCTAAAAGAGAACTTTAGTGTCAGATAAAAGAGAAAGAGAGAGAAATGAATAAAGTGGATAATGTTAAGTCTATCCTCATAAAAGCCTCGTTAATAATCTCCGAATCTTTGGTAGTTGGTTTATCAGCATAGGCTCTAGATTTGACTCGGTCTCACAAAAAGTAGTCTAATGTAATAAAATCAGCTGACTTAGATGGCTAGTAAAAGCAGATTCTCTGATGATATCCAAATATATAAATTGTTTCTCGTGTTCTATGACTTATTCCAACCCCTCTCATAAGCTTTTCCGAGAGAATTTTCTTATAAAAGGTATTTAGTAACTTTACTTTAATAAAAACCGGACGGTTTCGTTACCAAAGATATTTTCAACTGTTAGTCCTCTTATACCTCTTTTGTTCAGTTTAATAACAGACCTACTGATTTCAAGCAGGGGTCTTTGTGAAGCGATCAGTTGTGAATGACATTATGTGGAAAGGAATAGACTTTATCATCATTATCTGATGAAGTTTTGTAAGAATTTCCCGTCTTATATACAAATTAGAAGCGCAACGACTATCTTGTTCCTGGCGAAGCTTATTGACAAAGTCACATAATTTTTAAATATTCGAACCTTTAAATATTAGAACAGTGCGAACATTTTCTAGAAAATATATTGAATGGAAGCGATTAAAAAAGATTAGCTAAATTACTGATCTCGCCAGCTTCATTGAGTTTGACGTCTGCGACTGTCCATCTGGGAGGACGATCCATCTCTCGAGAGGAGTGTAATTAGTTGACGTCTATTTTTATTGTTCTTAACGAAGATGTTACAGAAGTATATCTGGCGTACTTTTGACGTTTCAGAGTGGTATGGGTTTCTAAAAGCACAGCAGCTGCCGGCTTATCAAATATGAGAAGGAGGAGGAATGAATGGTGGATATTCCACTTAAACAAAAGGCTTGCATCTGGTTTTCTACTGAAATCCAGAAAACGAACGACTGAATACTCGTCTGCACGTAAGTTAAAAAAAGCACTTAAACGCGATGAAGAATACAATACTGAAAATTATATAAAGCACCTGTGTCCAAATTCTAGCAAGAAAAACTCCCTTTGGAAAGCCCAAAAGTATTTTAAGCCTCCAGTATATTCCAAGATGCCTATAAGACAGTCGAATGGTAATTGGGCGCGCAGTAATGAGGAAAAGGCAAATTGCTTTGCAAATCACCTAGAAAAGGTATTTCAACCCAATGGCCCAAAAAACAACTTTAAGTTGCCAACTTTGCCCAATATTGCAAACGAGTCAAGCGTGTCTATTAGGACGTCTACTTATGAAATTATCAAGATCCTAAAAGAGCTAAATCCGAAAAAGTCTTCAGGACACGATAATATTACTCCAAAAATGTTAATTGAGTTGCCAAATATTGCTATATCAGTGCTCTCTTTGCTCTTTAATGCAATTCTTGGTTTCGGGTACTATCCAATTTCGTGGAAAAAGTCGCAGATCATCATGATAGATAAACCTGGAAAAGACTTAACACAACCATCTTCCTACAGACCAATAAGTCTCTTACCATGTCTTTCCAAAATATTCGAAAAAGTTTTACTATCAAAAATGTCTCCTTTCCTCCACGAAAATAATATAATACCAACCCATCAATTCGGGTTTCGTGCTAAACATGGCACAGTAGAGCAAGTGAATAGAATTACAAACGAAATCAGGAAAGCATTCGAGCACAGAGAGTACTGTTCAGCTATTTTTCTCGATGTAGCTCAGGCGTTCGATAAGGTCTGGCATGAAGGCCTTTTATGGAAAATCAAAAACGTTTTACCTTACGAATTGCATAAAACATTGGAGTCATATTTAAGAAATAGGAAATTTACAGTTAAAGTAGCAGATTTTATATCAGAAGAACGAGCAATAAGGGCCGGTGTACCTCAAGGCAGTGTATTAGGCCTCACTCTGTACATAATATATACAGCATCCACGTTTGCGGATGACACAGCCATAGTAAGCCGAAACAAATGCCCCATTAGAGCATCAATAGTATTAGAGGAGCACTTAACTTGTGTCGAAGAATGGCTAGCCAACTGGCGTATAAAAATTAATGAGCAAAAATGCAAGCATGTTACATTTTCTCTAAGACCAGAAACATGTCGGACAGTTAAAATAAACAATGTATTAGTACCCCAAGCGAATGAAGTAACTTATCTTGGGATTCATCTGGATCGAAGGCTTACGTGGCGGAAACATATAGCGAGTAAAGTAAAAAGTTAGCCTCATAAAATCATAAAACCGATTTGGATGTATGGTATTCAACTGTGGGGTACGACCTGTGCAACCAACATTGATATAATTCAGAGATTCCAATCTAAAATGCTTAGAACAATAACGGGTTCACCATGGTAGATGCGTAATGAAAATATCCATAAGGATCTTGATATTCCTATGGTAAAGAAGGAAATAGAGGACAGCAGAAAGAAATATATTTCTAAACTTCGTGAACATCCAAACCCATTGGCAAATGCCTTGGTACATTCCAATCAAACTCGTTTAAAAAGAAGAGATCTACCTGCCTACTAAAGAGCAACGTTCTGCCAAAAAGCTCAAACACATTCTTGAGCTTCCTTAGTTGTAAATAGATTTAAGATTTTAATACTTATTGTTAGGCTTTAAACAAAGCAGATTCAATAAATAAAGAAATATTGAAAAAAAATAATATAGAAGAGCATCTGTTACCAAAAATAAAACACTTCAAGGACCTCCCTCTTAAAATTCGATAGATTGAACTTGAAGCTGGTTTTGTAACATATTTAATAAATATTTCTAATATTTTAGCTTGATTCCTATCTTAAATTTTTATCTCATCGATGTTTGAACTCTTCGGTTGTCAAAAATGAATTTCAAGTTTACGTCGAAGACCAAAAAGTATAAGAAGTCATGCTTTCTCGGTATGCTTTAGAATTTTACATTATCTTTCAAATCGAAAAAAATTTAAAAATATCAGAGGCAAGTAAGGCTTTAAATCACTCTAGCCTGCAGCTGACTACGCCATTGCACTCGTAAATATTGTGGCACTGACGTTCGCAGGCGAGTGCCTTTAAGCACAACCAACAGTGCAAGTTTTTAACTGTTTTTATTTCATTTTTCAAAAACACACACACATTTTGTGATAGCTCAACAAAACTGCTATTTTCCAACATTTTTCAATTTCGTTCGGGTCATTTTTTCAATTGCTCCGCTTTCATTTGTTTTACATTTTTTGGTGTTTCTTCTATTTTTTTTTGTGATTTTTCATGCTTGTGTTAGGCACACAAAGTGCGCGTAGAATTCCTCGCCATTTCCGCTGTTGCCGCCATTTTGCTCATTCATCATCCATTTTCTGCACGGCCATTTTTCATTCGACGCTTTTGGCTGTCGCCACTTTTCACTTTGAATCCAGTGGATGGCATCGTAGTCATAACACTCCACTTACACGATCAATATCACAGCGCCCTTTCCCCCCACACTCCCCTACTCCTCCCTCTCTCCACTCGAATGCTAAAATATACAAATGTGTGAGAGTGTATGTGAGTTTGTGCTTGCATATGACTGCAGGCAAGTGTGTCTAACGTCTGCGGAGTTTCTAATACGCAATCGTTCGAAAATGTTCAATGGTCGTTCATATAGCTCATTGCATTCAATCGTTTGAACAATTTGAATCCATGTGTAAAAATTCTGACCAAATGAATTTTGCGGTTAATAATTGTGAGTGATGTGCGTGCAATCTGTGGGTTTTCAACCGAAATGATTGAATGAGCACAAAAGTCAAAAGCTAAAAGCGCAAAAGCTAAACGAAAAAAAATCGTAAATCAATAATATTGATGGATATGTACTCGTATATGTGTGTATATACATATGTTTCAATACCGTTATCCGATAATGCTATTCATTTAAGGCCAAAATGCTACAATGCAATATGGAAAATATTTTCTGAGGGCAGTGCAAATTGCATATTTGTAAATGTGGAAATATATATATGTATGTCAGTATATCAAAAAATAACGGGAATTTGCGTTTAAAAAACAAAACTATTCATTCGTCTACATTAATGATGTCGCTTTTAAAATAGTCCCCTTCGAGATCTAGGCCAGCTCTTCTTCCAACACTCTATTTTTGGGAAAGCCTTTGACTATATCAGCGAGTTCAGAGTACGGCCCTTTGAGAATATCTTTATTTTTAATACTTGGAAAAGTCACATGGAGCCATATCGCGAATATGGGGGACGTCCCTTTGTTATACTCTCGCGTCAATGTTGCTAGCAACAAAGTTGCTAAAGAGAGTATTATAGTTTTGTTCGCATAATGGTTGTTTGTAACACCAAAACTAAACGAGTTAGATATAGGGTTATATATACCAAAGTGATCAGGTTGCTTTCGAAAATGAGCAAAATCGGACCACTGCCACGCCCACAAAATGGCGAAAACCGAAAACACATAAAGTGCCATAACTAAGCCATAAATAAAGCTATGGAAATAAAATTTGGTATGAAGGATCGCACTATGAAGGTGCATATTTGGATGTAGTTTTTTTTTGGAGAAGTGGGCGTGGGCCCGCCTCCAAGTATCTCGCAAACCAATAGAGCTATATAAACCAAATTTTCTGCAGTCGTTTTTTTTAGCCACTCGACTTAATACTGTCAAAAAATGAAAGAAATCAGATATTAACGGCGCCCACCTCCCATACAAAGGTTAGGTTGAAAATTACTAAAAGTGGGTTAACTCACTAACGAAAAACGTCAGAAACACTAAATTTTGCAGAAGAAATTGCAGAAGGGAGCTGTACTCAGATTTTTTTACAAAATGGAAAATGGGCGTGGCGTCGCCCACTTATGGGTCAAAAACCATATCTCAGGAACTACTCGACCGATTTCAATGAAACTTGGTTTGTAATAGTTTCCTTACATTCCAATGATATGTTTGAAAATAGTCCAAATCGCTTCACAACCACGCCTACTTCCTATATACCAGAACTTTGAAGACGATCTGAATCGTTTCAGAGCAGAGCTTTGCACAAATACTATGTTTATAGTGTGGCAGCCCCATTCTAAAAATCGCCGAAATCGGACCATAGGTTTTTAAGGCCCCATATATCGAACACGAGGACCTCGGTGCTTCTAACCTAATATTATGGTTTCCAACTTTCAATGGACTTATACAATATATACAATATATATGACGAATAAGTAGGTCAAATTGTGTATTATATAATATAAATAAAGTTAAATAAATAAATTGCGAGAGTATAAAATGTTCGGTTACACCCGAACTTAGCCCTTCCTTACTTGTTAATGTTATATGAGATGTGAAATATTTACAAGTTTAAAGCTTTCTTCGAACCGCTCATGCTTTTATAAGAAAATACCAATTCTATAATTTGATATTTAATAGGAAACCCACAATCTACCGAATGGTAATTACGAAATCTGCGAACAGCCTTATAAAAACCATCATAAGGGCCATATGTACATAAACCAATAACTTTTGCGATATTTCTGCGCGACAACTATTTTAAGAACAATAATGAATGAAATAAATATTTATTGTTGTTTCAATGTAGAAAAACATAATTTAATTAATACGAATTGCCTACAATAATCATATCTTGTTTAATAAAGTATTTGAATTTGCCACCTGAGAGTTGTTTAACCATTTATTACCAGTATAAGCTACGAAGCAATAAATGTGGCAATAAACGGGCAATATGTGTGAATATTGAAAGTTCTGTTTGATAACTACTACTTTGTCATATGAATAAACTATTGGATAAATATCGTCGAGTCTCAATGTTTATTTGCGTGTCAATACAATGAAAGCTATATTTAATTATATACACATGTACAATGTGTACAATGTCTTTTAATAGGCGAGAGAAAAGTGTGGAAATCCGTTTGAACATTTTCAATTATTGATAATTACAGGTTTCTATGAATTCACTTATAAATTAAATATTTTCAATACATCTGGATGGCAATTTAAGCATACCAATATAACTGAATAATTTAAGGAATTCAAAAAATGGTTGAGACTTACCATTTCATTTCTTTTGTCTATTCTACAAATTTCGCATTGAAAATCTTTCGGTCTGAAGTAAATTCTTTCCAGGCATTCTCAGTGCGGCAAAATTTAAATTTTCTGTCGATATATTCATTCATTGACTTCAGATTACTTGCCTATAATCATTGTCAGACCTTTCGCTGAGTAAATACTTTATAATAGATTTTAGATACTTAATTATTTGCTTATTGTTTTAAATTAAAATCTGAAAATTGTAGTCTCCAAAATTACCAAAATTGGAAATCGGCAAAGAAATTGTGTCTGATAAATGGTTTGTGCGGAACTTGGATCACTTCTAGAATCAAAAGGCTCAATTACATATTCACAAAACTAATAAATGAGGTACATTTTTGGGGTCTTACGCTAAATACTACACAGTGATGGAGGGAAATTATTCGAAACTACAGAAGCACTGACCTTGTAGATCTTAGAGATGTCAACTGAAAAATATGTAGCATAACCCTAGAAATTTATGTGAAAGGTAAAGCGGCATCATCTCAAAGCAGAATAGCAATCCTTACATTCTACACTTAACTAGGAAAGGCATCAACGGTATAAAGGTTCGGTACAGGTTTAGGCTGTAAGAAGGTCTCAGAACAAAGTTCATTATGTCTATATGAAAGTTCCCGAATAATTCGTTATGTAAAGGATAAAAGCGTAGCAATCAAATGAAGATATCGCCAATATAGTTCCGCAAAGTGATCATATTACCTCTTTAGTAATAGGAACACTTCTTCAGTGTCTTGGACTAGTTCCAGAATAAGGGATTGCGAAAAGTTCAGGGTTCCAATGTAATCGCTCTTTTGAAATCTAATTCAAAAATTCTGTTAAAAAAGCAATGAATATCTTGGGAAATAAACTACTCAACTGAAGAAACTAATTTTCAAAAGGCTCTTTCAAGGACATTTTAATTTTTCAGAAAGAAATTCTGTCGACTGTTTTTATGTGACTATCAAGGCTTTCTATAAGTGCAATAACAACAATATATATACATATATATTGGGCGTTGGAACCGCTTTCACGATTATAGCTGAATCGACCAGAGCGCGCCATGAGGTCATATGTAGAAGTTCACGCAAGAGAGGAAAGTTTCTGACTACCATTCACTTGGCAGTAGACAAGAACGATTCTTTTGCATATGACTCAAGCACCTCACGACTTCCGGTTTTAAACCAAGTATCCCCTGGGTAGCCAATAGATATCCATTTGGAGGCGAGGTAAAGTAAGATAGCTAAGCCCACTTCTTCGGTTGTGCGTAGGGACCCACCACATAAAATGGTTCCTAAATGAAAGACGAATAACAACAATATGCTCAATCTAAATATCATTATGACGCCAGAAGAAGAACTATGTCCGTTACATATTAATCTGATTTCCGAATTTCGAAACGTAAGCTTTCATAATTATATTTATTTATTTTTAAACATTCCAAAAATTGTTTTACTTATATACATATTTATTTGTGTGTTTGTCTAACTACTTAAGCGTATCATTATTACTATTTTTGTTAGTAATTACCTTGATAATAAAATACTCTGTTGACAATATCAAAATGTGCCCCCGGTAAAAAAAATTGTCTGCACCCCATCAAAAAAAAAGAGTTTCTGCGCGTTACAAAAACAATTTTAATATAAAAAACCCCAACTGACACCGACACAATGGACACTTTGTGATCGTCGACGAGCACAAAAGAACGCGCCGAACATCGCTTATGGTTCAGATCACTTCAAAACTCATTTAGGCGTGATGACAAAATACGCATAACAACAACACACGGCAGGGGTGAAAAAGTTAAACAAAGCGTGGTAACAACAACATTAAATAAATGAGATCCACAACCACAACAGCGCGCATGCGGTTGAATGGAGTTTGGCAATAGGAAATTAATTTTCACGTTTTCTTGGCAAAACTGTCTGTGTAGGCCACAGACCAAAGTGGGACCACCTTGTGCGTGAGCCCTTGAAAAAAAAAGAGAAAAGGATTTGTTGTTTGCGTTTTGCGCTGACTTTAACGAGTGAATTTATGTGTTTATGTGTATGTAGGAACCCCGTAGGTGAGCGAGGGAAAGGTGAGGGAAGGTGCGGATAAGTCGGGCTTGCAAATTTGATTTTAAGTGGCGCAACAACAACAACAGCGTGTAGTCCTTTGACGCATTATTTTATTTTCGGTTTTTTTATTTTTTATTTTTTTTTTATTTTTTAGTTCTCTCCCTAAATACAACTCTTTGTTTGTCTGTATGTATGTATATATTGTTAAGCACGAGATAGCGCTGTAGGGGAGGTTATTGACGAGCGCACCTTCATCTCTTCACATTTCGTGCAAACAAATCTGTCAACATCGAACAAAGCGGCAAAAAGAAAATAAATTTCCAACGTAAGTGTTCTTAAATACTTTCAAGGATTCAGAAATCATTTAAACGGTAACAAAATAGTAATACCGATCATCCCTTTCAACAAGACAACGCACGAACAAAAGAGAGTAGTGAAGAAAAGAAAGCAAGCGAAAGGTAGACAGAAGCGCAAGGAAGACTGCAGCGCAAGGAAAACAGAAGCAGACAGGAGACACAGGAGACACGAGCGCAAGGAAGACACAAGCAGCGGAGCTCACCTTTGACAGCACTGGACCCACTACGTGCCCGAGGCTCTCCAACATTGTGGTTGCGTACGATTTTGCTAACTTTCAAGTGTTTAAATAAACCGACAGTTTGACTGCTTCATACCCAGCGTTGCCCAGCAGGCCGGCAATGTGGAGTAGACTAATTTTACGAACCCCGACAGGCTGAGCACCCGGTCGATCGTTGCACAAAAGCGGCAAATGAGGCGAGCACACACTCACACAGACACAATTGGAATGGAACGTACCCCGTTGAAAGATTTACTCCTCGCAATGGTTCATAATAATAATAATAATTTCGCAGATGTTTAAAATGTTCGTGGCGTGTCATTTCGTTTGTATTTGGGGTTCGTGTCGTCAATAGTATACTCGAGAACACAGTGAATTGCCAGCAAATTAGTGTACTCAGCAGACAAATCGACAGAGATTGCGCTGTGCGCTCGCATTGGCCGTCCGTCCGTCCGTTTGTCCGTCAGTTCGCAGCTATTGTCTGCATGTGCAACACAAACACTTAACTCTTCAAATGTTTCCCGCTATGTTTATACACACACTTATAAGTATAGGTATGTATGCATGTATGTGTGTGTGACAGGAATCAAAATCGAAGGAATTCTGCCGCGTCTTCTTATGTCAACATTACGATATATCAATGCCATTCCTTGCGTCAGCATTTGTAAGCGGCGAGATTGAGCGTGTCGTGTGTTGTGGCACATCACATGCCATCTGTTTGCTGCCCCTTTCGCTAAGTCAATTATGTACAATATTACGAGTTAAGCGAAAGGAAAGTGAAAGTGAAAGTATATCTGCATAAACACACAAACACACACATACTCAAATGTAAAGGCACACTTACATCTATTTGTCTGACACACAAATTGGTAATCTTTCGGATACAAATGAATTTAGAGTTGCTTGGGTAAGCGAAAAAATTGCAAATTTATCATTATTTATATATGTATGTACCTTGTATGTACATATTTATGTAAATATATATATATTATATGCTAATTTTGTTTTATAGATTTCTCTCATTCTGCATACTAAGCTCAAATTGCCACTGATTTGAGGTGTTAAGAGTTTTTTGTCAAATTACTGAACCTACAAGCCATTGGCCGTCTTCGGAGAACTAATTATTTTTTTTTTTGAAAACTAGTATACTTTTTTTCAGTACAGAAATCCCTGCGGAAGTTTACTATTACTGTCGTACACCTCACATATTTTAAGGGGGGGTAAGGTTTGACAACTTTTTTATTTTTTTCTGAACCATCAACATCTCAAGAATATTGTGTGTAAGTTTTAGGTCATTCGGAGAAAAACTAACGAAGTTACAGCAGATTGAATAACGGTACCTCCAGCTACCTGCGCTGAGTGTACTAAACTTTGAATTGATTGATTTTCCCAAATATGTCATTTTTAAAGTCGGTGACCAGCCTACAGAAAAAACTACTGCATCGATCGTTTTGAAATTTTGAACAAATATTATATATATATATAGCTCTCGAATGACGTGAGTTTTTCCAAAAATTTTAATTACTAACAATTTTACAATAACAAATAGGTCGATTTTTTCGTCTAAAATCGTCATTTTGGCTTGAAAATGGTACCAAAAATTGAAAAATTTAAAAATTAAAAAAACTCGACGTCAATTGAAAGATAAACTAATAAACTAAAGAAAGCATTTTGATTTTTTGGTTTCGGATGATCCAGTGATGCTGTAGGCTGGTCACCGCACAACAACTTTTTTTCGAGGTGCCTGCAGAGATCGACGATAAATCCATTATTCCTCGCTATTTTTCGATAAATTATCCTTTTTTTAATTATCCTTCAAATGTTGTACTTTCATATAATAATAAGTAAAATAAACCTACAGCAATAATTTTTTCTAAAAAAATTCATGAAAAATGGTCTTTTTTCGGCGAAACAAACCTTACACCCCCTTAAGATACTTATGGTAACATTTCAGACACCCAGGCTCACTTCGACTGTTTTCAGTAATTATAAGGGTTCAAATTATACATTGCACAAACGGATAAGTAAGAATTCTAATCTATGCTGCAGTAGTTGTTGGAAAGAATACTTTTTCTTGGCCATGTAGGAATCTAGGTGATCTACAGTGGAAATACAAAAAAACGTCTTAGCAAATTTGTTATAGATTCAAGATACTTTTTGAAACATCAGATACAATTGTAAGAGTTTTTCTGACTTCGCAAAGGAATATATTTAACAATCCAAGTGTGATATCTTCCTTCCTTGGGAATAAGCCAAAGAACCACACATACGGAACCTAATTATTTAAAAACAAAAATCTTTAAAATAACGGCTAGTTGGATCGAAATAGTCGATTTAGTGAGACTGTCGAAGGGCTTAAGGGGGCATCCATGTGATGGCCTCAAAAAACTATTTTTAGTTTTATTTCATAAATAGCTTTTTTAACATGTCTAGAATAGGGTAAAACCGGGATAGATGCCGCGCTGGGATAGATGCCTCGTTTCTAAAAACTCAACTACCAGAGAACAAAACAGCAAATTCGTTGTTTACATACGCGCCACATGCACCCCCCACCTCAGTGACGCGCGAATTGTTGTGCTAGACGGACGTTTCTCGCTTGTGTGTCGAATTACATTCGTAGCGGACGCGACGAACGCTTCAAAGTTTCAAACGTAAGTATTCACTATTCCATATCTTTATAAACAGTTAAATGATTACATTTTATTTGAATTGTTTTAATACATTGGTTCTTTGAGAACACATTTAAGAGTCAATCACTGATGTTTGCATTTATTTCATTTATAAAATATTGAGAGGCATCTATCCTTAGTGAAAAGGATAGTTGCCCCGAATTTACAAGGGATAGTTGACTTTAGGGGCATCTATCCCTCTATACTGCACTAATATGGATTCTAGATAACGAAGAAAAAGAAACACCTTCTAAATTTTTAGTCGAAGCATCACCAATACCACAAAGAACGCTGTAACTCATGTTCTACACAATATCTATAGCTTAAAATTTATATTTATGCTGTCGAAATATATGTTAATAAATGTAAAACTCTTTCTATTTACTGATCGTAGAAAAAATTCTAAAAAATCACTAAAAAACCAGACCGTCAAATGGGCTGACCCCTTTAAATAATGGAAGCAAATATAGAAAGCTGTCAGATATTTAAATATATATTTTACTGATCTAATAATTTTTTAGAAATTTTATTTCAACATAATTAAAGATATTCAAGTTGATACCCCATTTGCCAATCCTCTTCTTTGAAATAGGTGTTCATATCAGCACCTATTTTTGTACTCACTGACACTTCTTAATCAGTTAGCAAACCTCAATGGTATGTCCTGGGGTAGGCCAAAATAATTAACTTTATTAGAATACATAAATATTTGCTACTCTTGAAATATTCGAATAATATCTCGATAAGACTAATAGACTTTTGTAGGTTAGGGTTGATGTGCAAAATGTAGATTGAGAACATATGTCATTCGAAAGATTAATAACGGTAAGATTAATAACGGTTTACAACGAAAAAAGTTTAGAAGAATAAGTAATACCAACTAAGCTAGTCGTTTTGTTGTTTTAGCTTCAAAAAAATCTGAAATAATTTGTGAAAATATTGTCGAGTTGATTTTTAACAGATTCTAAAGAATTAAAAAAATAATGTAGATGAATTAAAAAAAGCAACAAAAACCGTCTTCGCTATAAAATCGATTGTTAGACTAGTAATTTAAATAGGAACCCTCACAGCCAATCATTGAAACTTTTGTGGTGTTTATAAATATTCTAATTCTGTAGTTTTTTTTTAAATCTAAAAATCGGAAATTTTTCCCAAATTTTTGTTGTACTTAAAAGGACTATAGTCCATTGATTATAATTCATCCTTTCTAACTCCCTTACCTTTCATTTAGTGAAAACTATAAAATCATACCAGCATTTAGCTCTTATTTAAAAGGGGTTTAGTCGAATTTTGGAAATAAAAATTTTGAAAATATAATTCTTTAATGATGCAGAAACAAAAAAAAACGTTTTAATATCTAAAAGGAATTTTCAGTAGCCATTTAACTAATATATAGATTAAATTTTTATATTAGTAACACAATGAATATAAAAGATTTCCAAAGAATATCATGCCTAATCAAATATGTACAAAAAATACAAAAATCTTTTTTCTAATATAAATTTGGAGCAATGTAGAATATATTAATATATACAAATACATATGCATACTCATTAAATACAAATTTTTCAATAGAAATCAATTTTTTTTTGTTTCTAACGAAGAGCTTAAAGCTTACATGTTTATTATGCATAACTGTTGCACACACACACACTCAATATGTAAATAAAATATGCGATTTTGTAGTGTTTTGCTTTTGTCCCCAAGCAACAGCATATTACTACCGCCCCTCCCCTCCTATTTGAACACAGTAGCTACTCGTACAACATACAACAAACACTTCAAAAACCAATTGAAATCGTGCACTTGGATGAATGGTTGTCTGGTTAGAAATTTAAATTGTTGCAATGGGAACACTGCCAATATATCTTGGAACCCCTTAACGTTTGGCTAAACTTATCTCTTGACGGCCATACAAATGTACCAATACAGAAACACCAACAAAAAGTGTGTGTGTGTGCATGACATGGTATTGTTCGCATTAAAAACAGCAAAAGTATAAAAACAAAGGCAAACGGCTAGAATAAATATTTCCACGCATCAACTGATCCATAAAAGTATAAAGTCAGAGAAAAGATGTGATGTAGGCAACTTGCTGCTAGTGCCAGCGTACACAAAAAAAAAAAAATACAAAAACAAAAACAATGCTGCAAGTCAAACAAAATGAACAAAGGAAAATGGAAGAAACCAACTTTCTCGTCCTCGTAGCAACGCCATATTTGGTTTGGCTTTCTAAGTAGACTTGACGTTGTAGTCGTTCAAGCGGAAAGTCAAGGAATAGGGTGTAGGCGTAGGGTGTGGCGAAATCGAGAGATAAATTATAATTTCGATTTTTGGAAAAATGCTACACTGAATAAATCTTGGTTTTGAGTAAAACCAACTACTAGACCTAGAAGACAATACTAACTATATATTGTATGTTGTTGTAATGGCTCTAAATACATATTTCTATATCAATTCTATATCATCGGCTCAAGTTGATAACCTTTGCTAGCTTCAGAGCTGGCACCACCAGATCTTAGGCGCTGGTCTATCATCTTCCTTTACTCTCCATTCATAACAATTGAGATGATATTTTGAATTTTTAGTAAGTGCTCTATACTTTTCTTTAAATAGAATGAAGGTATTACAAAAAATCAGTCGACTGCAACGAAAATGCGTTACGCAACAATTTTCCGTCACACGAAAATTTTACAATCTATACTTTTTTACTACAAACCGAAGAGGTTTTAGGAAGTTTCCATTTGAAAATTTAATTTTTTAGGAGAGTTGGCACTACCCAAAAGTTATTTATATTATTAAAATTAATCAAGTTCATTTTTTAATAAACGAATTAATAAAATCAAATGTTTAAAAATAATTACCGGATTCATACATGTTTCACAAAAGATGTTGCCACTGATATTAATTGTATACCCGTTAAATTTACTTAAAATAAAAAAAATATGTTTTTATTAATTATTATTATTATTTTATTAATGTTATTATTAATTAAGATATACCGTCATTTTCTAATGAATCGTTGAATTACGTCACAAAATTATAAAATCTCCAAAAATATCTACTTCAACATTTTATATATTTTTCCTACACACCACCTCTTCAAATACCCTGTATTATCAGCTAGCTTGTATGTATGCGCCTAGCATAGCTGTGCTATTTATGTTCTGCCTTTGCAACCACAAAAAAAGTCGAATAACAATTGTACAAGAACAACACAACGTTGGCACGAACAAAAACAAGGCCACCATTTTTTCTTTTCAAAAGAAAGTGTCGTCGTCCACTTTGTTTCCAAGTTAGCGAGAAAGTCTGCCTTCTTTCCACAATTTCAACTTTTTTTGTTTTTGCTTCTTGTTTTTTGCGTCTTCGCCCATCCCCTTAAATAGCTTACCGCCCGTGCTGTCTTACCGCCTGCTGCCCCTTGCTGCATTGCCTGCCTTCACAAGCAATCATCAATTCAGTCACTCACTCACTCGCTCGCTCACCACACGGCACTCGCCAATGCAGGCATTGCATAGAAAAGTGCCAAAGCACTTTTGTTGCGACAGCCAAAAGCAAAAACAAAAACAAAAACAAAAACACAACAAATACAAATATATTATTATGGAAAAGAGAAAAAGTTCGTTTTGAATTTGGTGCCAACTTTACAGCGATGTTTCCCCTCTTGGAAGTGCCGTTAACAAAAGCATTAACCGAAATTTCCCTACAGTCTCAGCAAATCGATTCTCTGCTCTCAGCGAAATTGCATGACAATGCGGAGAAGCTTCAGCCAATCAGCGCCCATGTGGGATGTGACCTCCTCTCCATTGCACACAAGGAAAATTTCATCGTGCATGAGTAATTTCCTTCGAACAAACGAGCAGACACATATACTCCGACTTATGAGTGCTTGTATGTGAGTGTGTGTATGTGTTTAAGTAACAGTGTATGCTTCGATGTTGCTCCGTTGAGGGTTGTCTGTTGCTGAAGTTGAGTAATAATAATCATTAGGTCATGCGCGTTGTTTGGCTTAAACTTACAACCCCTACTAAGTTAGTGTTATCGCATTGGTCGGGAAGGGTTGCCAAGTTTGCGAATTGTTGTTGTTGTTATTAATTATTTGTTTATTTAAGCTGTAATTTATTTATAAAATAGGAGAATTATCAAAAATAATTTTAATTAAATAATAATATTATTATTTAATTTAAAATAATATTAATTAAATATTATTATACTTAAGAAATTATATATGTAAATTACAATTAAATTGAAAAAATTAAAAATGGTTGGAAAAAGTTTATTAATTGAGAGAAGAGTAACACTTTTTGTGTTAAATTTTTACGATTTTTTTTTTTAATTTTTTAAAAACGAAGAAATTGACGGAATAAAAAAATTATTTGTGGAAATCGAATAAAAGTGGCATTGATAAAAAATAACGGTTTTTTGAAGCCTTTTGGAATTCAACTACTTAAATGATAAAATCATATTCAACAATGTTGTCATTTTTTTATTAAAATAAAATAATTTAAAATATATAATAAATATAAAATAATTTATTCAAAAAGTTTAGCATTCATACTTCCAACCCCAATATCCCCGAAATCACATCTAAGACAGAGAAGATACAAATAATTTCAAAAATAAATAGAGGTGAACCATATTTTTGGAAATAATTTGACAATATTAATTGTTTTGGTGACGTCATATTCGCGGACGAATAGTTCCATTACTGTTTTAACGGCTTCTTCTAATTGTCAAGCACTAAAAACCTAAAATAGCTCCCTAAGGTATATTCTACTGTCTGGGGCATCGTGTTGATGTCTAAGAATTATATAGAATAACTGTCTGTGTATAAAAATATTATAGAATCGACAAGTTGAGAGATTAAACAGATACTGCGCCATTTTTTGGCAACTCTAAGCATTTTAAATAATTCTGAGAATCAGTTTTATATACATTTGAGTCAGAAAATATTTATATTGGGCGCTATATTCTTAGTTTGACAACTGAAAAAACATTTTTAAACCATTTTTTGAAGAATTTGACAGAACTAGTTACACTCATGGATAATTCTCATTCAGGATCAAGATGTTCCACTCGGAAAAAACTTAGGTCTCCAAATAGGTTCATTACTCTAACACTTGAAACCCGAACTTTAAATGTTAGAAACCCTGAGTCATCATATGCCACGCAGCCTACTAAAGCAACCACAGCTTTAACACTGATCATATACTAAAATATAATATTAATCTTAAAAAAAAATACGTAAATTCACGGAGAATTTGTGGAAACCCTACACGACTGCGTATGCGTCCCATTCGATGGTGGTTGCTCCAGTCTGTGTTTATCACAGTTCACGTGTTATTGTTGTGGGAATATTATTGTTACTTGAACGACTTGTAAACACACGGAACGGACGCGTACGAAGGGTTGAAGCGCTATAAATCGCCTTTTTTCGCATGCTGCCGCACGCTGCGGAATACTCAGCGCTGACAATGCCAATGGGCGCCCTAAAAGAGAGTCGAACGGCCGACTTTGGTATTATATGATATGTATGTTTGTGAATGATCGGTCGGTGTTGGCAGTGAAATGTTATGATTTCATCGTCTGCAAATTCACATGTGAACTGACAGCGAACGTTGACGGTTGTGCATGCGAGTTAAACGTAAAGTAACGGTATATAGTACATATATATAAAAAAAATATAAATAAATAAATAGCTGATGTGAGCTTAAAAGTAAAAAATAAAAATATTTTTAATAAGAAATAAATACATACATACATACAAAGAAAGTGAGTGTTAAAACGTTGTGTTGTCCGCTGTGAAAGTGCAAAATGTGTGTGAAAGCTCAAGCTTTTGGCATAAAACAAGCTTAAATGCGTGTGAACAGTGTATGATTACAACAAAAAAAAATACAAAAAAGTGTTTGAAAAAAAAATTGCGCGCACATAAGACATAACGGTGTCTTAATCGGGAAACCCCAAGTTGCCAAACGCCGATAGACAATGCTTGAATTCTATCCAATGCCCACAAACCTAAGTCGTGGCGCTGGCTTTTATTCACACCATCATCAGAATCATGGCGGTACGCGTACATTTAATAATGCCCCCAATTCGGTCGGCACAGCAGCAATTAATGCAACTGTATTAAACAATAGTAACAATTGTGAACAACAACAGCAGCAGCAGCAGCAGCATCAGCAACAGCAATATCAACAACATCAGCTACAGCAACAACAACAACATCTCCAGCAACAACAACAAAAACAACAATTGACTGCCTCACCGACGCATGCAACATGCGCTCCACTTAATCGCAGCAACAGCAGTACACCAACAACAGCGGCCACTTCTACGTCGGCAACAACTTCGACAACCGTTTCCGCAACTGCAGCAGCCAGTGCGTCCGTCTCCACGTCACCGAAGGCTTTTAATATAGCCGCAAGCGAAAAACCCACTGCGGTATCCCCTGAAGTCAATTCCACTGCAACACTTGCAACATCCCAACCCGCGTGTCCCGCCGCCACCTCCACGGCACACATTTTAATGATACCCACTTCAATTTCAACATCGTGTTCGTCATCACCTTCGTCGTCGTCATCCTTAATGACGGTGTCAGCAGCGTCCCTTATGGCTCCAACACCGGCCGCTTTATTACCGACGGCGTCAGCGACGACAACGACGACGGCAACGCTGTCTGAGCTATCGGCGGGCTGTAATGGTCGTACAGGTACGAGTATAATAAATAAGCGTTTTCGAAAAGTTTTGAATAATTTTACACAACAACAGCAACAAATTCAAACAAAAGTGCGAAAAGTGTTAATGGCAAGGGTTTTAGGCAATTATCGTGTGCCGAGACATGCATCGCATGTAACTTGACCCATTCGCTCCACGGAAGACTCCGTGCTTATAGGTGTGTAACTTCGTGGAAATTGCGGTAAAATGTGGAGAATAGCTTTTGGATACTTTAAAAATAGTCAAGGTTAAAATTGCTCTCATAGACACACAGATGTGCTTGTGTTAATTATCTCAAGGATGTAGGGCAGTCGTAGAACGCCTGACGGATGTGACGAAGGATTTTTTTTTGCAAGGAGGTGTGATTAATGAGAATCATTTTTCATAAGGTGATTAAAAAAAAAATGTTAAGTGAAAATTTAAATTAAGTATATTTATAAATAATAAGGATTCGTCCAAATCTTTTTTATTAATTTTTTATTATTTCATAAAAGAAAAGTAATTAAGTTCAATAAGTCAACCGGGCCAACGTTTTTGGCCAAAACCAATACCATAGCGATGTCCCACCCTCCATATTCGCCAGCCACAACTCCGTGTGACTTTTTCTTATTTTCAAATATAAAGAGAACCTTAAAGACCGTCGGTCAAGCATACGAAAAATCACTGAAAAAGCCAAAAACTTTTCCAAAAATCGAGTTTGAGAAATGTTTCGACAATTTGAAGAATATCGAATGGGAGACTATTTCAACGGCGACAACAGTATTCTGGTCGATTAAATAAATATATTTTTCAAAAAAACAAAAATTACCGTTATTTTTTGAAAACACTTCGTACATTCTTTTGATATTTTAGAAGTATTTAACGGTTTTAAGATTAGGATAATTAATAAAAATATTATATAGAGTCCCGATGGGGAATGTGTTTTCGTTGTTACCTTTTGTACAAAAATATTGAATATACGAGTTATATAAACAATTTCAATGAAAGTGTAAGCTCTAAAATACATTTCCGGGATTACAGCTGCCAATTGTAATAGAAAATACTATTTTTTTAATGGAGAACAAATAATGTTTAACTAAAAATAAGTATGTTACTAAAACTCGCCGGGATTTTTGCAAAAGAACCAAACCTTTTTTCATAAAGCCTTAAGGTTGAGTTAAAGGTGCCATAACCATATCCATATAAAATAGCTGATTGAACCCAATTTACGGGCAACAATGTTTCCTTGTTCCATAACAACAAGTCCATAACCATAACTATTAATTGAATATTAATTTTCCGGTATTACCATTAAAATTTTTTTTTTTTTAATTTTTTCCATTTATTTGGCACTTTCGAATTGAAAACAAAAACTACAAATGCTGTTCATGACTATGAAACCAATAATCGAGTATAGTAAATATTGTTACGGCTATGACATAAACTGGTATCAGTGATTAGTTTTATTGACTTCATAACTTTTAACTCGAAAATTTATAATTCTTTAAAGCAAATGTAATTAAATAAAAATTCGAAATTTCACCACAATTTTTAGGTAAATGCTTGATTAGTAATATTGCAGTTTCATTGAATATTATTTCTAATTGAAAATAGTTTTTAGTAATTCGTTACATTTAAGCCTGTAAACATTTCTGCCTCAAAATAGAATTTTGTGCCAAAATAGAATTTTTGGAAACTAAAAAAGATTGAACTCGCCTTCCTTGATTGTTTTATTGTATAAAGTAAACGCGGAATAGAATGTGCAGTGAAAATAGAGCATAACAAAACGTTTAAAAAATTATTTTGATGTTTTTATTGAAGTTTACGAATTTAAAAAAATTAATATTGTGAAGTTGCAATAAAAGTTCAAAACGCTGGAGATAAAAACCCAAATTTTTTGAGTGAAAGAAAATGCTTTATATTTTATAATATTTTTTTTATTAAAAAGAGTAAAAGATATATTTTTTATTTTTATTCTTAAAGTACCCAAGATAACTTTTATATTCTACAAACAATTAAAATTCATATATTGTTGTATGGTTAAAATTTTTAGATCATTATCAAGTCAATGTGGAATGAGGATAGGATTATTGGTGCACAAATCTGCAGAGAGTAAAGTAATTTATTCACGACCCAAGCACTGCTAAATACAGCTGAAATAACTATTTTGTAGAAAATATGGGTTTGATTGACAAGTAACAGGACTATTTAATTCTACTTATTGCAAAATTTATTATATTATTCTTTTTTCAAACCCTCTTATATACTACAAGGTTGAAATCCTCCAAAAACAGAGGTGAACAAAATTTTGAATGATTTTTTGTGCGAAAAAAATAGAATTAGGAATAGGGGAACTCAAATTTTGGTTGGCACGACGGGTTTTGCTAAAACTTCAAAATATACAGCAGTATTTTGATTAAAATTTTTACTTGAAAACTTTATATAGTCCTTTTTATAAAATCATTTTTTTGTCTTTACTATAGTCTTAAAAGACTCAAATCTACATTATTTTAAATGGTATGTGGGTTTGGAAATTATAAAAAAAAATTTATTTGTTCTTATTAATATGTTTATAAAATTCTCCTAAAATTTCCAATCGATCCGAATAAAATTCTAAGATATAGTCCTCCATCTCAAAAGCTCAATTTTTTAAGTACATTTTTCGAAAAGCTAAAAAGATATTTGATTCAAATTTTCTTATTTCCTTCGTGCAATAATGAGATTTATTAAAAAATTGTTGTTTTTTCGAATATGGATGAACTAATACTGTTATGCTACCCATGACAAGAGAATTTTTTAGACGTCAAAGGAGTTGAGTTTGGCTAAGTTTTCGGATTTTTTAAATAAAAATTTCATAAAATACTTTCTAAATATGTATCTTTGATAACCGAATTGTTTAAATAAAATATATGAATTTATATATTAAAAAAATTTAAAAAATACCTTTTTGAACGTCATAAACTCACTTAAGCCCTTAACTATTTTTTTTTTTTGGATGCAAACAGATCTCTACAAATATTTTGTTGGTTTAATGTTGACACAAATGTCCAAGATCGATATAAAAAAATCGATTTAATCGACCAGTGCTTGACTCTAGAGATATGTAATGTTAAACTGCGGAAGCAAAGTTGTAGACCCAATATTAAAAAAATTGTAAAAATACCCCTTTTTGCGCGCCAGTAACTCACCTAAGCCCTTAACTATATTTTTAACATTGTAAACATTAAGCAGATTTTTAAATTTCTAATTGAAACTTTTTGAAATTTAATTTTATTTAATCCTTAAATTTGATTATAAGAATTTTGTACTTTTTGACATATCATTAAACATTTCTTTTTGTTTCATAATATTATTTTATTGTCTAATGAATTTATGTAATTTGTTTCGTTAAATATAATTATGCATTTAAGTCAGCAAATTTTATTGTTGAATAATTAAATTTAAAATATTTCGTCAGAACAACTGAATTTCTTTATATGTACACATATGAAAATAAATTCCTTGTTGATTCGAAGAGTGTGAAAATTGTGAATTCTTCTGCAATGAACACTTAAATGTGTCTCAAATATTTTTGTCAAAATATAGATTTAAACTCAGACTCAAAATAAATATGTATATTTGTATAAATGAATAAATCTAACCTGCTTTTAACCAAGTCTGCAATTTACTCCACTTAACAGTTATGTATTTATACAACTACATTTATTTATTTAATCCAAGAAAAAATAAAAGCCAAACAACAAAAACACGCTCGACAAATTGTAGTCGACTATTTTAAGATAACCCTAAAACGCACACACAGCATACGCATAAGCCCATGCTCCTACGCGTATGCTACACTATTTCTGCCTTTTTCTCTATAAATGTATGTATGTGTGTGTGTGTTTGTGTAGGTGCATTTGGCGCCGCTTGTTCGTTTGGTATGCAATGCACGTAAGTTGACCACGAAATTATGCCGGCAATGAACCTGAAAAGCGCACAACACACCAATTACATAACGACTGGATGCGATTGGATGGCCACTAAAAATTTGCATGCGTCCAACAGCACACACACACGCACACTCTCACACCTGCTTCAGCTTGAGCCAACAACATGAAGCGCCATTTCGTGCACATTTCAAGCACAGCAAATTCTTCATACGCACACACACTCACTCATAGACATACATATATATAACCATTCACTACTTGGGTTGATAACAGATGCCACTTCGAATTTTTGAAATAAACACACATTTTTCTTACTAAATTTCATGCGCATAAACTCCTAGAATTTTGCAAAATTCGCAAACAATGCGAGAATGTTGGAGAAACGCCTCAAGTCTACTAAATACTAATGCACACGTACTTGTATTAGAGAAATGCATGTTTCAGCTAGTAAATATTGTACAAGCGCGCTCATTTAAATGCATATTATTTAGCATATATGTGTTATTTGGCATATGTATATGTATGTGTGTCTGTATGGGCAGGAGTGTGCTTTCACTGCACTTTGGCTCACCGGCATGTCACAGCGCTGCGCTTAACCACAAATATTCATGTTGACATGTGTGCGCATGCAAGCGTCAAGCCGTCGCCAAATACAACGCTGCCTTGTGGGCGTTCGTCTACAGCCTTCCAATGGCTAGGCTACAATTGTTGAAATGTTTTGTACGCCCCCCAAACCGCTGATGGCCACAGAACTAAATGAGGCTCAAGTAAATTTCGGTGTAATTTTGGTTGGAGTTCACTGCAGCAGTTCTAACTGGGAGTGGACGCAATAAATTGATAACGTTAAATTGAAATTTATATTTTAAATCTTTGGAAACTTGGAAAAGTATTTCTACTGTTATAATAAAATTATTCGATTTTGAATTTATTTTGTTCAAGGATGATATAGAAGATTATCAAAATCTTTATTGAGCTAAATCAAAAAATGAGTTTAAGCTTTCGATACTGGTATGTATCCTTTGAGTTATCATGAGGATAAGCCTTAAATACTGTTAACTTATTACACGAATCTTACTTTACACAGCATTTGGACGAATCGCATCCAGTCGCTTAAAATCCTTAGTTAACTTTGACCGCCGCGAATGTCTCGAATAAATTCAATGACGAGAGGTCCAATTTTCGGCGACTTTTTGCAGTAAGTGGGGTCGTATATGAGTAATGAAGGTTGTTCCGAAGTAAGTCTGTTCATTATGAAATGGAAAACCAAACTGAGTATTAATACAGTATGGATGTCAAAAAGACCAACTCGAAAAAAACTCGTATTGTCTCAATGAAAATCACATATCTAAAAAAACACTTTATTATACGCTATCTTATTTGAATAATTTCGTTTGACTTCATTGTGATCTCTGAGATTAAACACAGCGACATAACCTCACTTACCTTAAAAGTCATTTTATTCCATGTTTTTTTTAATTTTTATTCAGAATTTCTGGATTCGCTTAGAAAAAATGGCCGGCGGCATGTTGCTAGTTTTCTATCGGAAGTTATTTTTACATCGTACGGATCCGTTCTAACTACATAATTCGTTTTTATCTTAATACTAATCAAGAATAATCGACTTATTTATCTAAATTGAATAAAGGAACAAAGTAATTTTCAAATGCAATTAATAGAAAAAAATACCTCGACCAAAATTCTACAGGAAATGCCAGACTTACATTGCGTAGGACATACATAATGTTATATTAGATGTAGATTACAGAGACCCTTACTATTTTTTCCGACGAAGGGGCAGCCAAAGTAGAAGGTTTTAACCTCTATTGCTTTAAAGGGTCATCCCATGTGATAGGCACATGTCTAGAAAACGGTAGTAAAGTGATTTTTAGAAATTCCAAGTAGTTTTAAAGATATAGCAGTTAGAAGAAGGAACTGTCCGAAACGCTGACTTGGCACTTTGAACGCGTTTTGCTCAGAACTTTGTTTTTCAAACTTTCCTCCATCGTATTTCAAAAACGGCATGAGCGAATGACTTGAAATTTGTTGGGTGCAATCAGCACATTTCTCTATTATTAATAAAAAATTCCAAAAATTTCGATTTTTTTGTATCAAAAAACAAGGAAAAAACGCAAAAATCAAATTCTTCGTATATTCATTTGGTCATTGTAGATTCCATGCATTTAAGCTTACAGATTAAAACGCCGCTAACTTTTTTTTCCGATAGGCTTATCGGAATCGATAAGCCGGAATCGTGGAGGAAGTGCGAGACCATTTTTTGGAGACGGAGGTGTTCAGAACGTTAGAACTCATGGTCTATATAATATTTATAGCCTCAAATTTTTATGTCAAATTTATGCTGTCGTAATATATATTAATAAATGATAATAAACTTAAAGCTCTATCTGTTTACTGGACGCAGAAAAAAATTCTAAAAAATCAATAAAAAACGGGCCGTTTCATAGGACTAAGATAAAAAAAAATTAAAAACATTTTTACTATCCATTTTTTATTGACATTTTAATAATATAAAAAAAAATTTCAAGAAAAAAACCAAAATTCATCGAGATACGGGCCGGTGGAGTGGGGGCTAAAAAAAAAACGGTGCGTCCTGATTGACGTGATTTCAACCCTAGTAGAGATCTAAAACACAAAAAACAAGAATATTCTTCATTAGTAAGGATGTCGTTATAGGGTTGATCAGTCTAAAAACAAAAATAACGAAATGGCGTCGACTTGAAAAAAAATTTGAAAATCCAAGGCAGACACGATAGAGCTTTGTATAAAGAAGATATATACCAAATTTCAAAGGAATCGGTTCAATAGAACTTGAGATATCATGTCAACCACCTCAAAAAAAGTAGTTTCGAGAAAAACGCGTTTAAAGTTTAGGAGACCGCTCAGCCGGCTCGGACGCCACGTCACAAAATTGGCGTCCGAAAAATCTTTCCAAGGTCATATTTTTGAAAGTCTAAACTTTCAAAATATGAAAAAAAATCGATTTTTTCAAAATCCTATATCAGAATACCCCCTTAAGTTATACTTCTTCATAGGATTTGAAGACTTTAAGAAATTCGTCATGCTTAAAACAGTATATTTTCAATAATGTTTATTTTAAAATAAATATATGTCTTTAGTTAGGGCTTAAATTAGAACTTCAACGAAGTGAAAATCTGAAAATTGGATTTTTGATAGATGGTTTCACGACAAAAAATTGGTTGAAATTTCGAGACAAATTTTTTAACATAAATGTAATTGAAAGACCTTCGTCCAAGCCTTTGTAAATTGCATCTCGACCACATGTCTAAAATCTCAGCAAGATCGGTCGAGTGTTTCTCGAAAGAGTCTTGACAAGCGACTTTGGTGTTTTCGGAAAAACTTGTTTAAGGGACACACCTAGTGTAATGGCCCAAAACAAGGTGATTTTTGGGAATTTTTATTAAAAAAACTACTTTATCAATTATTTAAAAATTTTAAGAATATATTTATACATGTTTAAAGAATATACAGTGAAATTTTTGAAAAAAAAAATTAAATATTTTTTAAGTTATAGTCGATCTCCAACGGCGCGAAAAAAAGGTCCTTAACTGCTGCAGTGATTCCGACCTTCTCCGTGGATGAAATCTAAAAAAAACAAGTAAGGAAGGGCTAAGTTCGGGTGTAACCGAACATTTTATACTCTCGCAATTTATTTATTTAACTTAATTAATATTATATAATACACAATTTGACCTACATATTCGTCATATATATTGTATAAAGTCCATTGAAAGTTGGAAACTCTAATATTAGGTTAGAAGCACCGAGGTCCTCATGTTCGATATATGGGTCCTTGAAAACCTATGGTCCGATTTCGGCGATTTTTAGAAATGGGCTGCCACATTATAAATACAGTATTTGTGCAAAGTTTTGCACCGATATCTTCACTAGTGCTTACTTCATATATTGTAAAGTAAACGATTCAGATCATCTTCTAAGTTCTGGTATATAGGAAGTAGGCGTGGTTGTGAAGCGATTTGGCCAATTTTCACAACATATTATTGGGACGTAAGCAAACTATTACAAACCAAGTTTCATTGAAATCGGTCGAATAGTTCCTGAGATATGGTTTTTGACCCATAAGTGGGCGACGCCACGCCCATTTTCCATTTTGTAAAAAAATCTGAGTGCAGCTTCCGTCTGCCATTTCTTATGTGAAATTTGGTGTTTCTGACGTTTTTCGTTAGTGAGTTAACCCACTTTTAGTAATTTTCAACCTAACCTTTGTATGGGAGGTGGGCGTGGTTATTATCCGATTTCTTTCATTTTTGGACTGTATTAAGAAGTGGCTAAAAAACGACTGCAGAAAGTTTGGTTTATATAGCTTCATTGGTTTGCGAGATATATATAAATAACCGATTTGGGGGCGGGACCACGGCCACTTCCCCAAAAAAATTACATCCAAATATGCCCCTTCCTGGTGCGATCCTTTATTCCAAATTTTACTATTATAACTTTATTTATGGCTTAGTTATGACACTTTATGTGTTTTTGGTTTTCGCCATTTTGTGGGCGTGGCAGTGGACCGATTTTGCCCATTTTCGAAAGCAACCCTCTCACGGTCCCAAGGAACATGTGTTCCAAGTTTCATTAAGATATCTCAATTTTTACTCAAGTTACAGCTTGCACGGACGGACGGACGGACAGACGGACAGACGGACAGACGGACAGACGGACAGACGGACGGACAGACATCCGGATTTCAACACCACTCGTCATCCTGATCATTTATATATATATAACCCCATATCTAACTCTTTTATTTCTTGGTGACACAAACAACCGTTATGTGAACAAAACTATGATACTCTGTGCAACAGGTTGCGAGAGTATAAAAAATTCTCCTTAAACTAGATAATATTGTCTGTATTACGATTATTATTACCTACGATAAAAAAATCTAAAATTTACAATATGGCGGCTTTTTTAATAAATAGTCGAATTTTACACAAAATTTTGGTCGTTTTTGGCCTGCCAAAATTCGATTTTTCGATCAGATCAAAAATCGATAGGTCATTGTACGGAGAACTATATATAGAACATGTAAAAAAATTCGATAGTGATCGGATCATTTTTTTTTTGAGTAATCACTGCAGCAAATTCGGAAAATGATGTTTCGAGAAAAACGCGTTTAAAGATAAAGTGATCGTATTCACTGTTACCGAGCGGATGTTCTTTAAATTGCTATAACTCAAAAACTATATGAGATATCGATTTGAAATTTAAATAGGTGTAATCTACCGAAATATGAACAAAAAAAAATTGATTTTTTGAAATTTCACACTAGGTGTATCCCTTAAAGTTTTTCTTCTTCAGACTGTAACTGTACCATTACAGAATTATTGTAGAATTTAATAAGACCCTTAATAAATTGATTATCTGAAACCATGTTATCATTTAAAACAATTATTTTATACCAGTTGCATATACGATTAACCACTCTCTAAAAATTTGGCAAATCGATAACAGATAATATAAAAGAACTCTAGAAAATTGTACCAAATTGCGTGGAATGAGATATTTGTCGAATAACCTTACTAGTTACAATTGTAGTACTTCTTGTATAGTAGAATTGTCATATAGTTACACAATATATGCCATACTCACGTAACGTCAAATATCATTTATTAAACAGCAGTCAAGTTGCTTACATACAAACGTACAAATATACGTAAATATGTATGCAAGGATATATTAGCTTGTTTGTAACATATTTGAATTGACTATAGTATTTTTGAAATCATACTCATCAGCCAGCTATCATCATCGTTTGTCCCTAGTGCCAGTGAAATTATGCATAGATAAGCAATTTATCATAATTCGAGTGCCTAACTGTCATGCTGTCAATCGACAGTATTTATTTTGTTTCCCTTTTGTTTTGTTCGCATTTTATGTTTTTATTATTTGTGTTCGAATAACGCAGATAACCTGTTATCAAACAGCTAATGTGTCTCTAAATAGGCGCTCGTTGGCAGATATTGGATACAATTTTCAACATTTGACACGCAACAAAGAATCGAAAAGCGCTCCAATGGATGGATAAAAGCGCACAGTTACTCACATGTGTTTGCATGTGTGTGTGTATATTTGTAGAAGAATGCTTGAATGTCCTCACATTCAGTTCGTGTGAATTCTGAATTGTATATATATGTATTTCGAAAATATTGTGATTAGAGGTATAGATATGCATATATATTGGAGTAATAACAACAATACATTATACATATACACGATTAAGTGAGAATGAATATGCCTAGTAGTTTTTAGGTTAGATTTCTGAATGGTTTCATAAAGGAATGGTAAAGTAAAAGTAAAACTCATTTACACAAAATTTAAAAAAAAAATAATAAAACAGTTTACTAATACTTTTTAGCCGGGTTGTTTTCTAGAAACACTAAGGTTATATAGTTAACCGATCTGAACAAGTTCTTCGGAGATTATATTATTACCTTAAGCAGTAATCCATGTCAAATTTCGTGAAGATACCACGTCAAATGCGAAAATTTTCCAAACAAGCCATTGATTCCGATCGTACGGTTTGTATGGCAGCTATATGCTATAGTGAACCGATCTGAACAATTTTTTCGGAGATTAAATTATTTCTATGAACAATAACTCACACCAAATTTCGTAAAGATATGTAGTAAAATGCGGAAGTTTTCCATACAGCTTGTATGCCAGGTATATGATATAGTGGTCCGATAAAAAAAATAAAGAGAAAACAAGTAAGGAAGGGCTAAGTTCGGGTGTAACCGAACATTTTATACTCTCGCAATTTTTTTGTTTAACTTTATTTATATTATATAATACACAATTTGACCCACATATTCGTCATATATATTGTATAAAGTCCATTGAAAGTTGGAAACCATAATATTAGGTTAGAAGCACCAAGGTCCACGTGTTCGATATATGGGACCTTAAAAACCTATGGTCCGATTTCGGCGATTTTTAGAATGGGGCTGCCACACTATAAACGTAGTATTTGTGCAAAGTTCTGCATTGATATCTTCACTAGTGCTTACTTTATATATTGTAAAGTTAACGATTCAGATCGTCTTCAAAGTTCTGGTATATAGGAAGTAGACGTGGTTGTGAAGCGATTTGGTCCTATTTTCACAGCATATCATTGGGATGTAAGGAAACTATTACAAACCAAGTTTCATTGAAATCGGTCGAGTAGTTCCTGAGATATGGTTTTTGACCCATAAGTGGGCGACGCCACGCCCATTTTCCATTTTGTAAAAAAATCTGAGTGCAGCTTCCATCTGCCAATTCTTATGTGAAATTTAGTGTTTCTGACGTTTTTCGTTAGTGAGTTAACGCACTTTTAGTAATTTTCAACCTAACCTTTGTATGGGAGGGGGGCGTGGTTATTATCCGATTTCTGTAATTTTTGGACTGTATAAGGAAATGGCTAAAAATAACGACTGCAGAAAGTTTGGTTTATATAGCTCTATTGGTTTGCGAGATATGTACAAAAAACTTAGTAGGGGCCGGGGCCACGCCCATTTCCCCAAAAAAATTACATCCAAATATGCCCTTTCATAGTGCGATCCTTCATACCAAATTTTATTTCCATAGCTTTATTTATGGCTTAGTTATGGCACTTTATGTGTTTTCGGTTTT
The DNA here is from genome assembly GCA_031772095.1 of Zeugodacus tau. Taxonomy (NCBI): domain Eukaryota; kingdom Metazoa; phylum Arthropoda; class Insecta; order Diptera; family Tephritidae; genus Zeugodacus; species Zeugodacus tau. The sequence continues at coordinate 51,225,776 of CM062653.1, read as the reverse complement.
CGCCATTTTGTGGGCGTGGCAGTGGTCCGATTTTTCTCATTTTCGAAAGCAACCTTCCTATGGTGACAAGAAATAAGTGTGCCAAGTTTCATCAAGATATCTTAATTTTTACTCAAGTTACAGCTTGCACAGACGGACGGACGGACGGACGGACGGACAGACAGACATTCGGATTTGAACTCCACTCTTCACCCTGATCACTTTGATATATATAACCCTATATCTAACTCGTTTAGTTTTGGGTGTTACAAACAACCGTTATGTGAACAAAACTATAATACTCTCTTTAGCAACATTTGTTGCGAGAGTATAATGAAGAGAAAATAACATCTGCAAAATTTCAAAACGATATCTTAAAAACTGAAGGACTAGTTCGTATATCTACAGACAGACAGACGGACGGACAGACAGACGGACATGGCTAAATCGACTCAGTTCAACATACTGATCATTTATATATACTTTATAGGGCTTCCGACGCTTCCTTCTGGGTGTTACAAACTTCGTGACAAACTTAATATACCCTGTTCAGGGTATAAAAATAGTGCATTCTCCGGATTTCGAATTTAGCCTCCAAAATCGAAATATTTGGTTTCGAAGTTCGAAAAAAAGATTTTTCTAAATAATTATTAGTAATTACAAGATATATTAAAAAATTCCAAATATGAACTTTTACAATTAAATGAAGAGATGTTTAAAGTTTCAAATATTGGATCAGGAAACCTCATCTCAACTTGAGATGATTTGAATATTGACTGAAATTATTTTTAAATGCCATCGATCCAACAAATTTATTTAAGGTAAAATACAGGTAATTTGTGTCTCACTCCAAAAAACATCGACTGGCTTGATTTTAAAGCACGAAATTGACTTTGGGACGTATATGAAATATGGAATAATGAGTAAAGTTATACAAGAAAGACGAAGTAACTGAAAAAGATAACAATTAATTTTCGTTAAAAGACGACCAGTACGTCAGTTTTTATAGAATATCATAGAAAACTTCAAATCAACAACTATCTGACCGATTCGAAATTGATTTGAAAAGAAAAAATTGCATTTGCCGGGAGATCGCTTCAAAATAAAGTCCAAACTTAACAATTAAGTAGCCAATTTGCTTTTTTATTCAACGCATTCTTCAGACCTGTCACACTCTCCCTACTAAGGGCTGATTCCAAACTTCAAACGTTGCGCTAATGGAAGAAGAAGTTCCAAATTCTTCAAAGTGTTAAGATTGCGATGAGTTAAAAATAGAAAGCACTCAAAAATACTCTGAAAGAAAATGCCAATGAGAAATCGAGTTGAGAAATGAGATTGATGATGACAACATTTTTTCGAAATTTCAGAACAAGATTTATGGAAAACTAAAGAGAGAATGAGAAATAAAATTACTAGTGTTTTTAGACCAGAAAATTATTTACTTAATTAAATATTAAAAGACCAATAAGATCTTTGGAGAATTTCGAAACACTTCTGGAACAATTATTGTCAAATTAATCGCAAAAGCAAAGGATTCATACAATTCGTAGATGGGTTTTTTAATTAGATTCAATACTTAGTATCTCTTTTTCCTTAACAAATGGCTCATGTCGTCTTTCTTAAGTCTTTAAAGTTCTTTCAACATCAACAACCAGAATGATATTCAGTTTAGCTAAGGAATAGTTTCTCTTTCAAATATGTAAAGTATCTGTCTAACTTGCATTGGTGATTCTCAACAGACAATGTATCTGAAAAGGAAGAATCTAATGGATCTCAACAGTTTGTAATAGATCTTACTTATAATATTTATATTAAGATCTGCTAGTTTCTTCAGCTATAGTAGCAATTATAACTCCATGTTTCGTCATAAAAATGTACGATAAATATACCTACGTACCCAAAACACTTACGAAATAGTCGCGAAATGATCGATCAACTCGTAAGCTCATAGGTTTTTGAATTGATTATCTTTACAATAAGCATTCTAATATATTAATATTGTATATATTTATAGGTATTTATGTATTTGTTCTTTTTTTATTCCAATTTCAATTATCCAATGATACATTTCGCCACATTCGCTTAGGGTCCTACTTTTATAATTCAATAGTATTGTATTATCTCAATTTATAAGTATTTATATGTTTAGTATATAAATATTCTAGTATAAATATATATATATTTTTATTAGCTTTCTGATATTGCATTATCGCTAATTCACGTTTACCCACAGCGAGCACTTGAAATATTAAACTAATTTATAGTCCAAAGCTAAACAGTTACTATAAGTCGGTATATAGGATAGGCTGATTAGAGAACGAAGTAAGATTTTAAGTCCACAAAAAAATTCATTATACGATTATTGCTATATATGATCAATATACAGTAAGTGCTTGTAAGGGGAAAAAAGCTTGGATCCGCTATCTATGGTTAAAACAAAGCGTCGTAACATTCTTTCAACTTGAAGAACTGCACAGTTTTTTTGCGAGAACTCTTTTTCAAGTTTAATACTCGAGGAACGAGAGAAATAGAGAGTGAGAGACCGTTGAAGGAGGCAGAAGTGTATATACCTTATCTAAGAGGCGACAGAGGACATATAAATAAGGAACAGTAAAATGTCTATCGGGTCTTAAATGGAGACAAACATATACTCTTTTCTGAGATTAGGAAGAGATATTTTTAGTAAAATCGAATGGAAAAATAATTTGAATCCAAACTGTTTTCAAGTATTTCTTCGGAGACCTAGCGAATCGAATTTCATAAGAGGATAGAGCTGCGACGGATTTGTTAGATCGCTCGACTGGTAGAGTCGACAAAAAGTTGACTCATATGTATATCTTCGCAACCAGTAGAATAATAGTTTTGAGTTTTCAAAATCTAAAACTTTACAATAAGACTTAAGAAAATTGCTGTAGAATGAGTTGTTGTTGCAAAAGTTGCTTTATTTCGCGAGCGTCTTGAACAAACCAAAAATTTTTACTTTCACTATTATATTTTCATCACTAAATATACATTTTAAATAAGAACCCTTCATCTACTATATTTTCAGAAGTCGGACACGTGAAGTGCGAGAAGAATTACGAAATATGTGAGGGTTGCGGGCAGAAGATACACGATCGTTATCTCATGAATGTCGGCGAATCGAACTGGCACGAGCACTGTCTGTCTTGTTGTTATTGTGGAATACAGTTATTCAATACCTGCTACGTGCGCAATTCAAAGCTTTATTGCAAACTCGATTACGATCGGTAGGTAAAATTAAGACAAACTCTAAATTAATTTATTTATTAAATATTTCTGGCAATAAAATTAAATTCAAATTTCTTGCACTTTTAGATTATTCAGCATCAAATGCACCGGCTGCTGTCACCCGATTCTGCCTCACGAGATGGTCATGCGACCGATACCCTCCTTCATTTTCCACCTGCCTTGTTTCATCTGCTACATCTGTCGACTGCCACTGCAGAAGGGCGAACAATTCCTGCTGCGCGACGGCCAACTATTCTGCTGTCGGCACGATCTCGAGAAGGAGCTCTATTTGGCGACCGCACAACATTGCGGTTTCGTCGGACTGGACGATGATGATTTGATGCGTCCACGCGATGGACGGCGAGGACCGAAACGGCCACGCACCATATTGACATCGCAGCAGCGTAAACAATTCAAAGCGTCCTTCGATCAATCGCCCAAACCGTGTCGCAAGGTACGCGAAGCGCTGGCGAAGGATACTGGGTTGTCGGTGCGCGTGGTGCAGGTGTGGTTTCAGAATCAACGCGCCAAAATGAAAAAGATTCAACGGAAGGCGAAAAATGGCGGTGGCAATGGTGGTGCGGTGAGCTCACGCAGTGGCGATGAGAAGGATATGGGTAAGGACGATAAGGATATAAAACAGGAATGCGGCATAACCGGTGTGGATGGCGCTTATTTGAGCTTAGGTGACAGCGGTTTCGGCAGTCAACCGCTGAATCCGAATCTGCCCTTCTCGCCTGATGGTGTGTAGTTTGCACTCTTTGATTTGTAGACATTCTCGTTACTTATTCTCATTTTTTTTACTCCCGCACACAGATTACCCGCATAATTCGAATGATAGCTTCTGTAGCTCGGATCTGTCTTTGGACGGCAGTAATTTCGATCAACTGGACGATGACACCGATTCTTTGTCACTCAACAATCTGGAGCTGCAGTCTACCGGCTCTTCGGGTAATCAACATTCAAATCCACACGACATTATCGCCAATCTCAGCACGAGTCTCGTCAATCCGATTGACAAACTGTACTTGATGCAGAATTCTTACTTTAATGTAGAGCAATAAACCAAATTGACCGTTATGGAATAGAGGATACGAATTTATTAGTATTAAGCTACATGTCAAGTGAGGCGGTATTTGTTGTTGTTGTGGGCGTAGCAGGAACTATGTATGTATATGTAAGTTGAAAGGACTTTGGGTTTACGTCCCGGAGATAACAAAAAATAAAGAAATAACACAAAAACAATAACAAGAGCATGATAAAAAGAACTATGAGGCAATTAATTATTTATATGTACTATACATACATACATACATACACACATACAACGGTATGTTTAAGTTAATACCCAACAAACCAAATTAATTAGGCAGATTCTGGCATGTTGCATACACCTGTAGTAACAACATTTGTGATTTAAAATTTAAATTTTATCTAAAACAGATCTTATTATTGTTAGTTTTAAATAAATAAAACAAAAAAAAAATAAAAATAAAATTATAAAGTAAAATAAAATAAATTTAAAAGTTATTACCAGTACAGCTATGTTTAAGCTATATGTAGTAAATATTTTGTCGGTGGATCATATATGGTAAGAAATTCGAGATATCGGAAGGACTCTTGAACGGAAGCAGAACTCTCAAATATATATTTAATATATTAAAAGGTATTCTTACTTTACAACGAATCGCAGCTCTCATCAGTATAATTTTGGTTAGGAGAGCTGCTCTAATCCTCGGAAACACCTATACTTTAAATAAAGATGTTTTCAATAGGCTACAAAAGTAGACCGATGGGTACAGTAAACGAAACCTTTTTTGACATTTCCCTTCAGTAAGGCTTGCCATTTCATCATGGAAAGATATACGATCCAACAACGAGTCGAAATTATTAAAATTTACTAGCGAAATTCGGAGTCAGTGGCCTCAACTTTAAGAGCGCTACGTCCTGTCAGATCAACAATTGAGCGTATAGTGGAAAAATTTGAATACACAGGCACGGTACAAAAGGATCACCTGCCATTGAGACAAAGAAGTGCCCGTAGTGTCGAGAATATTGCTGCCCCTAGCGCATCAATTGAGGAAGACCCAAATCAGATTCTCACGCGTCGTTCGCGAATTTTGCGAAAAGATCTTGGTTTACATTCTTACAAGATAAAAATTGACGCAAGAACTGAAGCCGCTTCGTCCTGGTGCGGTTTGGCGTCATTGGGCTGAGAAACAACATGAAAATGAAACGATAAGGCTCATTTCTGGTTACTGTAAATGGGAATCGCTACCGCTCAATGATAACCGAATATTTTTAGCCCAAATTGGATGATATGGACTTGGACAATGTCAAGCTACACAGCGAATGCCACAATCGATTTATTGAAAACCAAGTTTGATGAACGTATTATCTCAAGAAATGGCCCAGTCAATTGGCCGCTTCGGCTGTTGTTGTTGTTGTAGCGGTTATTCGGACCTGCCTGAAACGACCAGCCTAGCCTAATTGTCATCGAAATCATCTAACGGAAGGCCCAGGAAACGAGCCCTTTCTTCGAAAGGGAAAGGGGTGGTAAATGAGTAGTGTTAAGGGGGCACGCAAAGAGATGGTTAGTGTCACGCGGGGACTCTTTGCATGCAGGACATATGTTGAGTATGTCAGGTTCTAGTCTTGATAGGTAGGAGTTTAATCTGCTACAATATCCAGAACGAAGTTGGCCGCCTCGGTCGTGCGATTTGATGAACTTCATACGAAGATCGGCCGATTTATGCTTGAAAACCGTCGAAAATTAGGTTCAGCGTCTGGACTTCTGCAAGCGTGCCCGTGGTGGCAAAAGAAATCGAGAACCATACATAATGACATCGAATGTACTTTCACAGGGATAACGAATTTCTTTTGTAGTGCTTTTACTGAAAACCCTTTATTTAGCTATAACACAATAACAACAATGAGACGTCATATAAACGACTACGGAGAAGTATATTTTAAAGCCTTTAAGCTATAACTTAATTTAAGTTGAGAATTTAAAAAAAGGGGTAGTTCAACACCGATTTTCGTATATATGTATCTACGTAAATCTCAGTAGTCTTGATAATAAAATTTTAGTAAGATTGTGACTCACATTTGCCCCTACCAGTGGCAAGAGCTACGGTTTCTACAATTTCAAAAGTTACCCAGAATCCGAAAAAACTCTCTCTCAACATAATGAAGTGCCAAAGTCCATAGTCTACAAAACTCATTCGTCGGTTTGAAAATGATCTAGAACTCGACTACAGTTGACTTGGTAACAAAATGTTATGGAGTCCAAAATACATATGGACATATAATAATGTTTTCAAGAAATTCGTCTCAAAAGAACTATACATCTTGTTGGTCTAATATATAGCTTATAACATTACTTAGACCCAAACAAGTCGGTTCCTAAACTTTGATACTGCGAAACTACTATTGAGAGATAAAACAAAGAGATTTTGGATTTGGAACTACTCTCCTTCTTCACTGCCTCTTTAACAGACAAACATTTTTTTATTTGAAATTAATGGCAATTATAAATAGCAAGAGAACTAAGATCTTCTCAAGTTTTTTTAAGATAAAATATACCTTGTCTTCTACCGACATTAATCTTTTGCAGAAGCAGTCTCTTGAACACTCTAAAATCTATTTATGGGATGTTATATTCGTCCGCGTTTTTCACGATTAAGCTTCAGTATCAAGAGGACAACACTTATATTTAAAAAAAATCGAAGCTGAAATCTCTTTTTCTATAAAATAGTAGAATAAGCTAATTATTGCAAACATTGCTATTGTAAGACCCTTTAATATTTATACGGTTTGGAAACCTTAAAACGAACTAAACTTTGCTATAAATGATGAACTTTGACATTCGTCATAAAACACAATTGAAATCAAGCCAATGCACGAACAAAACTTCTCACAAAAAGATGGCGCTAAATATCAACACACAGGTGTGGAACTTAACTAATATCGTACGGTAACTGTAGAACGTAGATGACTTGTCTTGCCAGTTGGTCAAGCTGAAAAACTAAAGTGGCGACAATCAACCAAGTGGCTACACTATCAGCTGTTCGACACCAAACGTTTAAGTTGTTAAATTTTAGCTGAAGCGCCTAAATAATTTTGCAAAATGGTAAGTATTTGTTGAAATAATAAATGTATTTAAAGTGTACAAATAGCTATTATAAATTATTTTCCAATTAGCTATTCTACTCTTTCTTCAAATCGCTTGTGGGCAAGGATGTTGTGGTCGAGCTGAAAAATGACTTGAGGTATGCACATATATTTACTAAACACATTTTGCCGGCAATTTGTTAATAATATTTTGCTTCTAGTATATGCGGCACATTGCACTCGGTGGATCAATATTTGAATATAAAATTGACCGATATTAATGTGACGGATCCTGATAAATACCCACATATGTTATCTGTGAAAAATTGTTTCATACGCGGCTCTGTCGTGCGGTACGTACAATTGCCAGGTGACGAGGTGGACACACAACTGCTACAAGACGCTGCTCGCAAAGAGGCTGTAGTGAGCACGAGATAAAACAAATACATTTCCAATGTAGTTTATAAACACATATATATGAATATCAGGTCAATAATATTTAAAGTCGATAATTTTGTAATTGAACTTCTTAAATTGTTGTTTTTGTGCTAAATGTGTGCAGTGGTGCAGTGTATATGGTGAAATAACAAGATTACATGGAATATTATGGATAGCTTAACAAAAGTGTTATTTTGTATGTAAAGTTAAAACGACGACTATGCATTGGAGTTATGAGTTTGATATGAAAAAAATATGAGAATTGGGTGAAGGCTTAAGTGATGAACACTATGGGATCTAGGCTTGCCGATTCAACAATTGACTGGATAATCCCTATAACAACAACAGCAACACTACGGACCAAAGTGTTCGGGTTTATGTTGTCTGAACAGAGCCAGATATATATAAAGACCGTAATTACAGCTGTATTTCTCAAAATAATAATCAGTTGGTGAATTTACAAAAATAATATAAATTAAATCAAATTTAAAATACGAAAACTAAAAGTTTGGTCGTAACAGAATGATATAGGCATGGTCTTAGCTTGAGGTACAAAGGAGACGATAGAATGCTTCCACCGCAGCCGTATTTAACGAGAACGGAATCGGATAATCAGATAAACAACGGCTGTAGATAAGTTTTAAGACTAATGCACTAATTTCTAAATAATAGTGTCTGGAAAAATAATGAATCTAGGATCGTCAACAGTATTATTTTCAATTTCCCTCATCTCATTCTTAGCTAAAGGAAAGAGAACAAATACTAGTATAAGTAAATGAGACATCAAGTGTATACTTCTAACTGTAATGTAGGTACATTTGTGACTTATAATTCCCTCACTTAGCATATTCCGCGGTAATATCAACGAAGTTTTACTATCACACAACAATAAAGGAAATAAAATTGTGTAATTTCATTACACGTCCTTTCACATTGAATTCAATAAATTAAATTAAATGGTTGTATATCAACTTAATGACATTAATATGCGGAACAGACGTACATACGCGCTTATACATAAATACCTATGTATGTATGTAGTAGGAAATGTATTTAGGAAATATCCCTCAAGGAATTGTAATCAGACAAATTTGCAGGATATATATGTATGTTTGGTTTGCTAATTTTGTTGTTTAGCCTCTGGTTCGTTACATACAAACATATGTTTCTTCGTATTGTACTCTAGCATTCTCAAATCTCAAAATATAGGCCAATAAATAGGAAACATGTCGATAGTTAAATTTCCATTACCTTTACAAACGAATAAAGGTTTCCTGCTCGCGTGAAACAGGAAATGTTTGATATTTTCACCAGCGGGTAATTATATATGTATTATTGCACTAGGGCAGCTATTTTTTTCGATTATATACTGGAGTCTGAGAGATAGAAATATTTTTAATAATAACTTTGAAGAAAAACAGAAAAAATAAAATTAAGGAATAAGGAATATGAAGACAAAAATAATAAAGGAAAGTATGATTAACAAAATTTGATTTTGAATTGATTGTATTTGAATTTTGTGCAAAATATAATCAGATACAGAAAGCTATTCCACAAATTTTTAAGCCTTTTGACGTATATTCATATTTATATTCTGCTAAGGGTTGTCAACTCAAAAGCATTCCACAAAATTATGTGGTGAATGTTTCTGGCGCTACAACAACAACAAAACAACCTTACCTCTCCAAGTATATAATTAAGCCGCCCTAATACAATTCGCTGGCAATTCACTATGCGGTAAGTTAAATTGAATTATGTTTACAAATGTATACATATGTATATGCGTGTGTTGTTGTACGCATTCAATAAAAAACAAATCTAAAGCCGTTAAATAAAGCATGCGTTAAAACGATTGCCATATCGGAATGTCATTAGAAGGTCAGTGATATAGGGCCAACAAGTTGCCAGTGCTATTGCCATTGCCGTTTCCTTTTGGGGGGCGAAGGAGCTATAAAATAAAATAAATAACGCATAAATAAAAAGCAAAGTGCACAACCAACCAACCAACCAGCCAAGCAGTGAGGCAAGCAAGCGCCAGCCGTTGACATCGCGAAGGGTCGCACTCCATTAGTCGGAAGTCATAAATCGCAAGACGCAAGACGCCAAACCACCTACAAACGTCACATAAAGCATACACATGCATATGTATGTATGTATGTTATGTATGTTATGTGTGTTTGTAAATGCTCTATGCTCCTTTGTATTCCTTTAACTTTAACGCTGCAATATTATTCATGGTTATTTTCAATATTATTCGAGTGAAATAAATTCGCATCTGGCGTTGGTTATAACAAATTTTAATGCCCATACTAAAAATGAGAAACCCAAATATGTAGGCTTATACATTATAAGGTGGTCGCAGTATATCAATATCAATGGCAATAACAATAACAATCACACACCCTTGAATATACACACATATAATTAAATTGCAATATTTCTTAAACGCATAATTGCACATGAATGTGTGGCCTTACAATAAAATTTATTATGACTCTCACCTGATCTCGGACCGTAACCATGAATGCGTAGCAAATAAAAATGGTTAACAGACGATTTCCAGACTGCATTAAAAATGACTTTAATATAATTTTTTTGGTAATTTTTTGGAAGAAAGTAGGGGGAGCGTATTACCTGAACCCATATTTTCATTAAATAAAAAAAAAATAAAATATAATATTCATAAATATTATTATTCGAATAATCCTTGCAGGAGTGTTAAAAAAAATAAAATATTTAAAAACAAGAAAAAACGTTAACTTCGGGTGTACCGAAGCTAATATACCCTTCACAGGTGCATTTCTTTTAGTAACTATGTGTTTAAGCAAATCTAAAGACATAAGAAAAAGTAAGTAAAAAAAAGAAAACATTTTACTAATTCTTTTTAGCCGGGTTGTTTGCTAGAAACATTAAGGTTATATAGTTAACCGATCTGAACAATTTCTTCGGAGATTATATTATTACCTTAAGCAGTAAGTCATGTCAAATTTCGTGAAGATACCACGTCAAATTCGAAAATTTTCCATACAAGCTATTGATTCCGAACGTTCGGTTTGTATGGAAGCTATATGTTATAGTGAACCGATCTGAACTATTTTTTCGGAGATGAAATTATTTCTATGAACAATAACTCACACCGAATTTCGTGAAGATATGTAGTAAAATGCGGAAGTTTTCCATACAAGCCCTTGATTCCGATCGTTCAGTTTGTATGACAGCTATATGATATAGTGGTCCGATATCGGCAGTTCCGACAAATGAGCAGCTTCTTGAAGAGAAAATAACATCTGCAAAATTTCAAAACGATATCTTAAAAACTGAAGGACTAGTTCGTATATATACGATAGACAAGCGGACATTGCTAAATCGACTCAGTTCAACATACTGATCATTTCCATATATACTTTATAGGGCCTCCGACGCTTCCTTCTGGGTGTTACAAACTTCGTGACAAACTTAATATACCCTGTTCAGAGTATACAAATATTTTTCGAATATTCCTTGAAGGAATTTTGAAAAAAATAAAATATTGAAAAAAGTTGAAATAACTTCCCCAAAATATTTTAATAAAATATAAATTTTATTTATTTTTAAAAATTGACTTTAACTTTAGTGTAAATATAATTTTTTTTTTTGAAATCTTAAATTCTAAATACTTAAATTACACAATTATATAACTGCTGCTAATATACAATGCATTTGTACATGCCAAACCACCGTTATATACTTTAACAATTTTAATTTAATTCTAATTTTAATCTTGTTTTAATTGTCTCACCCACGTTCGACCTTAATGAACTAGAAAGAACGTCTGAGTTGGTCATTAAATGACAAAGAGAGCAAAATAGTAATAAAAGTTGCATTGCACAAAGTTTATAACTGTAATTTCTGACAAATGCAGTAAATTTGATTTTATGCTACACAATGCGTACAAATTACTTTATTTGATAGCTAAAGTTGAAATTTGAGGTATTTCTGATTTAAATTTATATTTAAATTTAATTTTTTTTTATACTCTTAAATATAATACACAACCAATATTTGCAAAATATTCACATACATTACACTTTTGTACATATTTTGTAATTTATACATATTTATATCATATTTTTTATTATATTATATTTTTATGTTATAAAAATTGTAGTCAGAAATAATAATATGAAAATAAAAACAATTTAAGTTTAAATTTTTTTATTTTAATTTGTTTGATTTCAAATATTTACAATTCTTTCACTTTTCTGATTTATTATCATTTTTTTTTAATTTTATGACTTTAAACAACAATTTTTATAAATTGTTTAAAATTTACTTTGACTTTTAACACAAATTATTTGTGAAAAAACAGTTATACTATATATATGATTAAGCAAAATCAGATTTGCATAATCTACTTTTAAATGTACTCCAATATTCAATAAAAATTTCAAAATAGCATTGATCGTCCTATGATTAACTACGCCCTGACCAGCTTTCATATTGACCTTGGTGTCAGATTCAAATAAATATGCCAGCTAAAATTCGTTAAAATATGCCCACATCTCTAAAATAATGACATAATTGATTCTAACAGCTGTGATACATATATGATTTTATAGTAATAATTGAAAAAAGAATTATGAAATTATGCCATAACCTCACTAACATATTATCTTTCTTCCTGCCGGAACCGGAATTTGTGTGCTAAAGACGAGTGAAACTGACTGAAAAAATATGCGAGATTTCTTGCTTATACAGAACCTTAGAAATAGGAGTGTATATGCAGGAGATCACACTTACTTTTAACCCTACGCAAGTACAAAGAAGGTTCCTCAAAGCAAGTTCTTCAAAGCGCTGTGCACTTCGCACCAAAAAAATATATATGTATATATGAAATAACCATTGAGAAGCTGTCTCATTACACATTTTATTGGAAATCCACTTACCACTGAACTCTTTCTTTTCTGATTGCGCAACTCCACTTGCTTACAATTGCAACAACACTTGCGCCACCTGGACCTTCTTACTATTTTAACACACAAAAGCCTTTGCAAACTTCTCTTTTCACTGCAAGCACGCAGCACCCACTCACTACACTTAGCCATTTGACCAGAAAAAGCCAATGCAACACACAATTTTAACACTTATTTCACTTATTTGCACATCAGCGCATACTTAACTTTAACATTTTTCACAAAAACCTGCAATTTTATCACTTTTTCACAAAATATGCGCAATTTGCTTAAATTTCGACACACACGACGCGAAAATCTCTACGGAACTGCGCAAATGGCGCCGGATATTTGACAGACACAGAGTCGCACTTTTTGTGGCGTGATTTAGTAGTGGTGATATTCACAATAGTTGAAAATTTATATAATTTAAAAAATAATATTATTTAAAAAAGTTTTTAATATAACGTGGTTGGCATATTTAAATCATTTATTATCTTTTAAATTTGTTAGCAAATGTAACGAAGTCATAATTTTTAAGTTGAACTTTAAAATAATTAAATTTAAAATCAAATCATGTCTTAATTTGTTATATATAATTAACAAATATTAGCAAAAAAATATTTTGCATATTTTACGCGCTTTAAATTATAAATATTACACAAAATTTTTATTAAAAAAATAACGCTAAAGATCTACCGTGAATACCACATTTTCAGTAAAAATGTAACACTGCGTTTTGTAAATTTTCCGCCGCCATTTCCGCACGCGTCAGTTCCGAATTTGTTGTGCCAGTCGTGTGTGTCGGAATTTGTAAAAATTGCGTATATTTCCGGTAATATTGTTTTAATTGAAGATATTTATGAAAAATCTTAAAGTAGAATCTGCGCTAACAAGTTTTTATATGAAATAAGCCTCGGTTGCGTGTTTTTCAATAGGTTTTTTGATTAATGAATAATTGAGGAGTGCTCGTGCGGTGTAACAGCTTCGGACGAATGTGTTAAATTGTGTGTTTATTAGAAATATGAACTAAGTGTGTGTGTTTATGCAACGATCGTTCTTTGCCGAAGAGCTGCAACATCAAATGCATGTAAGGTGAGTCTGGATTAAGTTACAAAGTGATAATTGGTTGGAGAATATTCTAATAGTAGCTGGATCTCTTTAATGTTCTTGTTGTTGTTGCTTTGTCACCTGCTTTGTTGCTGACAGGCTGCTGCCATTTCGCTTTGGTGCTTTCCCAAATAATTGTGGAATGTCAGATTCTGTTGGATATGTTGTATACTTTTAAGCTTTAATTTCAAATGGGCAATTATTTGTTGCTTTCTTATGGGCAAAAGTTGTTTACAATTTTAGCATTGAAGTACAAGTATGCTGTAATATGAAGCTACGTTTTGTGAGTAACCGTTTGTACATATGCAAATGCATTTTGAATACCCAGAAAACTACCAAAATTAACCCAAGATTAATATATATTAATATGTAAGGTATGTTAATGGATTTTTCAAATTTTATATTATTTGTAAAATTAAATAAAAACAAGTTGAATATAAGGCAAAAATTAATATTTAGAATCCTGCTGCGAATATACTTTTGTATACTAAACCTGAGAGATTAATTTTCAGAAGCAAAAATATAAGGGATCCTTTGATTTCAAATGATCTTGGTAACGAATGAATGAATATATTCTTTCTTGAAGAGATAACCTTAACCTCAAACCTTGCATGTATGTATATATAATATGGTTCGATTTGGACCAAAATAAACCGATCACCATCGCTCTCAAAAACATTGTTTCAAAAAAAAACATAGGAATGTCTTATATATTTATGTACAAAATCCACAGAGAGAAAGAAATTAGCGTGGTCGGTAGTCTGCTTTAGAAGCCAAAAAAGCGTTTTTTTTAGCAATTTTTTTTTTAAAGAGAAGAAAATGATTGCGGTAAACGGAATTTTAAGACGATAGTGTACTATATTTAAGGCTTAAAAAACAATATTTATTATTAAAAAATATTGAAATTTTTGCAAAGCTGTAAGTATTTTTCTGGAGCGCCTGAAGTCTGCACTTGTAAATCGGTGCCGGTGATGGAGGTCGTGCGATGCATCTGAAACACTCGAACCAAATTTTTTTAAATTTTTATAAGTTTCTTTTCTTTATGAACTAAAAAAATACCGAAGAAGTTATAAAATTCCAAATTTTTTCGAAGTTTGAAAAAAAATTCACTTTTTTAAGATAAAAATTGACCTTAAGGTGCAAAACAAGTAGTTTAAATAATACTTTTGTCCAACTTTTTTAGTTCAAATAGAAGATAATTTAATACTGAAGCTAGATCACTTTGGTTTTTTTCGATCGGACATATATTCTTTTTGCTATCGCCGGCACCGTTTTCTAAGATTTGTGAAAATGAAAACACGAGAAAACGAGCGGGAAAAAACGCCTGAGCACTCGCACCTGCTCGACGCTCGGCCACTAAAACTGCTCTAACTTCGAAAATATGTCGAATTGGCCTCTGGAATTTTAAAGACATATTCTTGGATAGTTTTGGAAGAGATTTAAAACAAAACAAAAAAATCGATTTTTTGAAGCCTGTAAAGCAGACTATACTGCCTTAAATATACCGGCGATATGTCAAAAAATTGGAAAAAATCGGAATTATTTAACGAATGTAAAAAGGGATTTTTCAAAATTAATTAAGCTCGATAATGGTTGCGGCTATTTGCACCTGCCAGTTATGTGAGATTAGGTAACGGGGCTGATGCTCGTACCAGAGATCACAAAGGATCTTACTTGGTCGGCTGTGATGGCCAGAATTCATAAATATGGATAAAAAACCGGATCATGATAATTAAAAAACTTAAAAAAACTTGGATTAAAGGATTAGATGAGTTTCAGACGTTCAAAAAATATAACCCATTATTGGTGCATCTAAAATCAAAAAATATTTTGTTAGTATACATATATGTACAGGAATAAATCCCGTTATTGGACGAAGAAAAAAATATAAATTTAAATTTTTGACAGACATTGAAAAAAAAATCTTTTCAAATCTTTTGAATCAAAACGCTTCAAAAATTTTCGGGTCTTGCCCACCGATTTAAAAAACTGAGTTTTGAGTAAAACGCGTTTAAAGTTTTAAATTAAAACTGAGAGGGACTGCTGGCTGGAACTTCCTAAGGGTCTATCTCTCAGAATTTTAACCGAATCGATTTGAAAATTTTAGCAGAATATTTTAAACTATTACAATATGTAATATGGCAAAAAAATTGATTATTTTTAATTTTCAAATATAGATTTTGTGCTGAATTTATTATAGGAAAACAAGTGGGGAAAAGTAGAATTCCAGGGAATTTCTGAGAAATAACTTATTTTTATTTTTGCTATCTTCATTACATAATCGACTTTTATTTTTTTACTTTAGACAAATAAACTATATATTTCTGAAAAAAAAAAATAAATATGCATTTTTCTCAACAATCACAAAGAATATTCGAGGTATCTAATGTTCGGTTCCGGTCAAAATTAATCATCGTATCTTCTTATGAATTACTTATTGTTGTTAGAAAGAAGACGATATTTAAAATTATTTAAATATAATTCCTGTATGTAATAATAATAACGTACATATACTCTCATATACTCTTAAAATATACAGCCTTGGCCAAAAGTATTAGGCACCCCATTAAAATACAAGTATTCTCAAATGTGGCTATCAAAGTTACCACTTCTTTTTGTAAATGTCTTACATGGGTGTTTAACTGTTGATTAAACGAATAACGAATTAAAACGAAACGAATTAAAAAAAAATTAAGCTAAAACTAAAAATTGTCATTTTTAAGAAATTCATAAAATATTTTATAATATATTTTTTTATTTTTTTTATTTTTATTTTTTAATGTTATTATCACTAATTCATTGTATTTTCACTGTTTTACTAATAAAACTTCATTATTTCACTTGTTAAAACAAAAAATCCAGTAATTAGTGGGGTGCCTAATACTTTTGGCCAAGGCTGTATACCTATAGCTTATTATTATTTAATATTTTTTCTTTTTTTTTAATCTTAAAAATTCGATGTTTGGTATAAATTTATAATTTTAATCCTTTTTCTTATATACAAATATGTACATATATACGCTATTAAACAAATATAATCTACAAAGATTTTTAATATTTTTTTAAATTTACTGCACTTTTACATTTTGCGCTATTATTGCACAGTTGTCTGTATGTAGCTAAGCACAGCTTACCGCTATACAAAATAACAAAAGTTTGCACTTTACATTTTATATACATAAATATACAAATCCTATTTGATAAGTTTAATACACTTAAACACACACACATACATATATATAATAGTATATTGTCGGGGAAAAGTAAATACATACTTACATACATATATACTTACGTAAACAAGTAACTATGTACATACATACACACACACACTTCTTAGAGGAATGTGTTATTTAAATAAGGAACTTGCTTTTTTCGAATAAAGTATTTCGTATGCAAATCGTACACCCACCCACGCACACACACCGTGGCATTTACACATTAGAGACATGCTCGTCGGCACATATCTTACAATCTTCCAAGCTCAGCACACACACCGAACGATGAAACCCATTCTCGGACACAGGTGGCACCGCTTTCGGCGCTTGCATACGATTATTGGGCGGCGGTGAAATTGCTAATGCTTCGAAACTTTTTGCGCGCAAAATAGCTGGCTTCTTGAAGCTATACACCACGGTGCTATGCGAATTTGCATCGCGCTTGCCGCCACCTCCTCCGCCGCCCTCACAACCACTCTCGTGCTCTTGGTCGCCCAGTTCGCTGCGTGTGAAGTTCGTGGAGCATGTTTGTGGCGATGAACCGACCGAGCTGCGTTCCGAATTCGAATTGAATTTATGCACAATGGCGGCGGTGGGGGTCATCTGTAGCAGGCTGGTCTGCTCCTTGGAGTTATTGCTGACATTGTGTTGGGCGCGATAATAGCTGGGCTGGCGGTTGATGCGTGTGCTCCGGCCGCTGCCGTCGATTTGTGTAACAGCCGTTAGCATGGATGGATTTCGCTGTGAGTCGGCTCTGTAAATAGATTGTGTATTAACTCGCTTTTGTATCGCTCGTATAATGTGAAAGGTTTTATTATTATCATCATCTTGTCTAAATAAAATTCTAAATTGCTCAATATCAAGTAAAGTGTACGTCAATCAGCGGTAAGAACGCTAGTTGTGTGTTGTGCCTTGGATATGCGCGCTTTTTAAATTGTAGCTTAACAGGTGAAGTGGAAATTTCGCTGCAGAGCATTTTTTTAATTAAAAGTGAAGAATATTGCTTCAAAGAAGATAGTGATTATATATAGAAAAGGTAAATGTTAACATTAATTGAACCGTAAAGAGGGCATTCTAACTATGTTTAATAGTTTTTTGTATCTATGTCTTTAATGAAGCAAAATCTTTTAAATATGTTTTCGTATATAACTGTTAGTTAGTTATAGTCATCACCAAATTTATCATCTGATCTTTCTGAAATTAGGGGGAATATTGTCTAGTTGCAGTACTGGCTTGTTAGAAAAAACCTCTTAATTAATCAATTTAAATATCATATAATATTATTTTCGAGATAAGTCAGAGTGTAAAATAAGATATACATTGAATAGGCTAAGCAAGGACTCCAAAAGAACTTTAATTCTTTGATTTAGTTCCTCAATCAACTAGAGTCATCCGATAACCACTTAACTTTCAAAAAACGAAAATTGGGAAAAATTAGTTAACGCATTACTCAGTCACACCTTAAATCGGTGGTCTGAAAAGACAAGATGGTGAATTTATATCACGTTATTCAGCTTGGTATCCATTTCCGTGGAACCTGGTCTCACCAAAAACCGAAAATTGACAATTTTTACCATCACCATCGAAGGGGAAGAGTTATCGTATACATCTCATTTTTATGAAATTAGAGAAAACGGTCATAACATAAGTACCTCAGCTGATTCTGCTGAAATTTTTACAGTATCCGCCTACGAGAACCTACCACACGATAGTAAAAATTCGAGTTAAGGTTAGCTATGACGTTTCACACGTCATTCTCAAGCGTTGAGCATCTCTGTGACGTCGTTGTGGTGAATTTTGCGAAAAGATCTAGGCCTACATCATCACAAGATCAAATTGACGCAAGATCGGAAGCCGCTTGATCACCAGAATCTTCGTGAGTTGGGCTGAGGCAACAACTTGATAATGTCCCGGATTTTCTTCGAAAAATCATTTCAGCGATGAGGCTCATTTCTGGCTGAATGGCTTCGTCAATAAGCAAAATATGCGTAATTGGTCAGGCAGCAATCCACACATACTCCATGAGTCACCATTGCTTCCCGAAAAAATATGATTTGGTGCGATTTATAGGCTGGCGGCTTCATTGGGCCGTACTTCTTCCGTGATGATCAAGACAGGCACGTTACTGTGAATGGGAATCGCTACCTTTCAATAATAACCGACTATTTTTGGCCCGAATTGGATGATATGCATTTGGATAATATGTGGTTCCACAAGTTTGGCGAACGTGTTATCTCATGAAATGATCCAGTAAATTGGCCGCCTCGGTCGTGCGATTTGACGGAGTTAGACTATTTCCTGTGGGGCTACGTCAATCCTATGGTCTATGCCAACAAGCCAGCGACGATTGATGAACTTCGTACGAATATCGAAGTATCGGTCGATTTATGCTTGAAAACCGTCGAAAATTGGGTTCAGCGACTGGACTTCTGCAAGCGTGCCCGTGGTGGTCATGCAAGAGAAATCGAGTTCCGTACATAATGGCATGAAATGTACTTTCATAGGAATAAATAATTTTATTGATATCCCAAACCGTTTTTGTTTGGTTTAAATATCTTTACAGTTTGTGTTCAATATTTTGCCAAATAAAGGGTGTTTTTTAGAAAATTTGTTTTCGAGAAGAAATAAAATTGCATGGTCAAGAATTTACAAATGATTACGCGGCTGTTTCGAATAAATTCTAGCTTAGAGACCCAATTTCCGATCACTTTTTGCAGCAATCGGGGCCGTATGTCAGCAGAAAACGTTTTGCCGAAGGAGCCTATTTATTACATATTTTTTCCGGAAGCTCTGGGAGTCATAAGTAAAAAAAAGTGTTCTCCGATTTTCGAAGTTCGAAGCCACAAAAATCTAATTATTTGACTTCGAAGTTCGGCTTATTAAAAAAAAATGTTATTATTAATTATAGGGTGCAGTTACTAAAAAATCCATAATATGGATATAATCTACATGTTCTTCTTAATTCAATTGTCAATATTTTTCGACCAAGCTTATATGAAAGATGCTATAAGGAATCAAATTTGGATCTTTGGAAAAAAAATAAAAAAAAATTGTATTTAAAAAAACACACAATTTTTGAAAATTGCAGTATAAATTTTTCAGGAAATAACATTGAAAGGGGTTATATTAAACACTACAAATCAGACCCATTTACGAAAAATTAAATATACATTTTCATCATGTTTCGTTGAGGAGAAGATTTTCGTGGAAATCTCATTGGGCAGTTCTGAGTGCATTCTATTGCTAGCTATGCCTACAGGTCTATTCATGCTATAATTTCAAAACTAATATATATATATACAAATCATTCCTAAATATAGAGATCTATGTTATGTAATCCATACGAGACCATTGTAGGATAACAACCCGCGTCCGAATAAAAATTTCGATTTCAATTAAAAACAAGAAAAAACGTTAACTTCGGCTGTACCGAAGTTAATATACCCTTCACAGGTGCATTTCTTTTAGTAACTATGTGTTTAAGCAAATCTAAAGACGTAAGTAAAAAAAAGAAAACATTTTACTAATTCTTTTTAGCCGGGTTATTTGCTAGAAACATTAAGGTTATATAGTTAACCGATCTGAACAATTTCTTCGGAGATTATATTATTACCTTAAGCAGTAATCCACGTCAAATGCGAAAATTTTCCATACAAGCCATTGATTCCGATCGTTCGGTTTGTATGGCAGCTATATGCTATAGTGAACCGATCTGAACAATTTTTTCGGAGATTAAATTATTTCTATGAACAGACGGACGGACGGACCGACAGACGGACATGGCTAAATCGACTCAGTTCAACATACTGATCATTTATATATATACTTTATAGGGCCACCGACGCTTCCTTCTGGGTGTTACAAACTTCGTGACAAACTTAATATATCCTGTTCAGGGTATAATTATAGAACAACTGTCCTTAAAAAATTTGCATAAACATAACCTAAAAAGTGTTCACAAAGCAACTTACCTATTCAAACTGTGACCACCATTGCCGCCTTTATCACTCGATTTACTCTTAGAGTGCAGATGGAAGACGTAGTAGATAACCGGATTAGCCAGACTATTGGACATGCCAAAAAAGAATATGACAGCAATACATTTTTTACTCGTCTGAAAATGAATAAAATTGCAGAAAAAGAAGAGATTTTCAATCAATTGAATTTTAGTAACGCTATTACATAAGTATGTTTGTATATATACATATATATGTATATATAATGGTGCTTCACACTCACCGCTTCATCGATTTTCACAAACTGTAGCAACACCATGAGAGTGCAATAGGGTGCCCAACAAATGAGAAATGCAATTATTATCACAAAAGACAGACGGAGCGAATTCATTTTCGCCTTATGTATGAGCCGTTGTCGATTTGTGTGCATTAGATTGGCGCTCGTGTGCGGCTCCTGTTGCGGTCCCAAGAATATCTTTTCACTTTCTGTAATTGTATTGTGTTGAAATTTTCTCACTTCCGCTTTCTTTTGATGTTCGCCAATTTTAATTATATGTCTGTATGTATGTACGAGTACTTACTTGAAATCGCACGGAACGTGGATATATAGGTGACGGTGAGCACACAAAAGGGTATCAGAAATGTGCTGAATAGCGTGAATGTGGTGTAGCTCTGCTCCTGCCATGGGGCCGTGTAGGTGCCATGCGTCACGCATTGATGGAATTCTTCGATGAACGGGCCACGCGATAAATGAAATATGAAAAACTACACGGGCGGTGCGGGAGGTAAGAAATAATAAAAATAATCATGTTTTATAGTTATTTACTTTGCTGTGTTGTGTATTGTATGTGAGGGAGGGTGTGTGTGTTTGTGGCATGTACTAAATGTAAACAATGTTGCAGTCAATAACAAATTTGTATGTACGAGTATGTATGTGAACCTTTTCATAATGATTTCCCATAACTGAAACCTAAAAAAAATTTATGCATGCCGTAAATTCTTGAAGAGCATGCTTACATACTTTTATATACGAGGGCTGGTTTAAATATTTGTGAAGTTGGTTGCTGTCAGTGTTTTGTCTTACTAAAAAATTTTAAAATTTTAAAAAAATTAGCAGAAAAATCTTAGTAATTTTCATACATATATATTTTATATGTTAAAAATAAGCAAATCTTCTAATAACCTCGGGGACTTTCAATATATGAGTTTAGGATTAAAGTGGTGTGCCTCAGGAGATCCCATTTGAACAGCTAAAGCCAGTTCTTTATGATGTCGCAAAATCCTCAAAATCCTCAAAATGGTTGCCTGAGACACTCAAGTGCCGACAAAACGCTTTGATCCTTTAACGAATTTCTACAGACAATTGATTTGTAATCGGGACAGTTCAACTGGTTCTCCGAAGTCCATGCTGCCAAGCTGTTTCAGTTACAGTTTAGCGAAAGCTGGACAATAAAGAGGAAAGTGTCTCGATGTCTGTATTTCCCCTTCTTCCATGGAACTTTGGCCCTCGCCCCGTGACCAGTAAAAACTCCTATCATTATGGCGAGCTGAACTTTGCTAAGGACAAATATCTCAGTGGATCTCCTGTGAACCACCTATAAGTGGTTACTTTGAATAAAAAATGGTTCAATTTCTTGTCTACTTTGTAACAAATAATTTTAACTCGAATAGGTTGGTTTGGTGGATGACAGACTTTAGAAGGTCCATTGTGAATTCACCGGGGCTACAATGGCCTCACACTACAATGTCCTCTTTGAAGCCTTTATGAAGTTGACCAAGTCAAAAAGTTTGATATGTGCAACCTCCGAGATATCATCGAGGAACTCGCGTCCGATTGTTGAGATCGTTATAATAAAGACTCGATCGGTGAAGAGGACTCGGATCTAGTTACTTAATTAAAGCTATTTCTCTTAGGCTCGGACTTCTAGTGAGTATTTTTACAGAAACATAATTACATGATTCAAAGACTAGCGAATATCCCTAATTAGGTTGGATCGAACTCAAGAATCAATTCTTTTTGATGCTAACTGATCACTAATGCTCATGGCCTATGCAAAGCCAATAAAACAACGCCATTTTAGACACTTAAGTTCACACTGAAAGTGGCGAAACGAACAATCAACTAACATAAAACTTACTTAACAACATTCTTAGAATTATCAACTCCTCATAAGTGTGGTTATGGAGACAAGTCTCGGAGATTAATTCAATACTGATGGAATAAGAAGCAAGGGAGCAGACTGGAAATGTAGAAGGACGATAAGTCAAAACATGATTAGAGAATTGTTCCAGATCTTGAACTGAGAACCTGCTTAGAATAGAAACATGCTTAAAGAATTGTTCCAGATCTTGAACTGAGAACCTTCTTAGAATAGAAACAGTCGCTAACAACCTGCACCAATTTATGGTAATTTGATTTTTGCTCACAAAATAATCAAACAACGGTATAATTATAATGAAGTTTAATGAACCATTTAAAAGTCCGCCATTTAAACGGTGCGCAACGGTGCCGTGTAACAAACTTGAAATCGCTACCTCGTACGCATATCAATTTCAAAAGACACACATACATCCTTGCATTCACATTGAATATATTAGAGAGCTTTTTGAGGAAAACAAGGCATTTCCAGTTCCACGTTGTAATTGTTGTTCTTGTGTGGGGCACAGAGTATATTGGCACACGTAGAAGTTATCAAACATTGTATTTATGGCGCTTACACTTTATAATACGTGCAACGTTATATTATGACCACAACAGAGAATAAATTATAAAAGTCCGGGCGCACGTTTAGTCGACGAAATTAGGCGAACCACCAGTGGTGGGAGTGTTGTTGAGGGGCGCGCATGCAGTGTTATATACGAAATAGGCCGAACCGACGGCATAGAAATGCAAGCGAATACCATACAACCAATAGGAAATAATCCGCAATAATAAAAACAAAAGTTCACAGAGAGTATTTCGAAGGCTGCCCACGAAATTACAGAAATCTGCATTAACTTATTTACGACTGCAGTACATGCGAGTCACAACAAATACACGTAGACTTAACTGTATATATATGTATGTATTCTTCCAAAAGATTAATAAAAGTATTATCTATGACTGTCTGTGTGTGAAAAAATAATTTACCCAAATTTACTTTAATGCCATTTGTGCGAAAAGTATAGCATTTCATATGCACAGTAGCCGAGTAGGCTCTTTAATAGGTTCTTCTCTTCAGTGGCACTCACTAACTGTTAATAGTTTTTCTTCTTAATTTGCCAACTAAGCGTCTGAAGTTGCTTGCTCAATTAACTGTGGTGGGTAAGTGATTTCCTACTCCTAAAGGCTGATATTATCCGCCTTCCATTAGAGATTATTAGTACTCCATTAGCCAGTACTCAGCTCGCTTTTTCAAAGTTTGAGCTCTACTCTCATAACAAGATTTTTGCAGCAACAAAGTCAAATTTAATACTAGAGAGCATAGGAGTATCGCATTAAATTGGTAAAAACTCCTTATATTCCACTATTGCCTGTTATACCAGTCTAAATGACTTATACCGGTTGTTAGTTCAATTCGAAATTTTTTAATTTTTTTCTAAATGAAAATAGTTTACATATACTCTAAATTGAATTATTACACATTATAACTATAGTCTTCCACTTTAGTCTTTCATAAGGTAAGAATAAAGTGGAATTTTAATACTAGAGAGCATAGGAATATCGTATTAAAGTGGTATAGTCTCCATCTATTCCACCTCTGTCGGATTATACCAGTTTAAGTGACTTATACCAGTTGTTAGTTCGATTCGCATTTTTGAAATTTTTGTTGAAACGAAGAAAGTTTATACTCTAAATTGGTTTATTACACATTATACCTTTAGTCTTCCACTTTAGTATTTCATAATGTAAGAAAATATTCTTTATTCCACTCAGCTCGCTGTGAGCTCTACTCTTATAACGAGATAATTGCCAGAACAAAGTTATAAAGTGGAATATAATACTAGAGAGCATAGGAATATCGTATTAAAGTGGTATAGTCTTCATCTATTCCACCTCTGTCGGATTATAACAGTCTAAGTGACTTATACCAGTTGTTAGTTCGATTCGTAATTTTTAAATTTTTTCTAAACGAAGACAGTTTATACTCTAAATGGGATTATTACAAATTATACCTTTAGTCTTTCATAAGGTAAGAACATATTATTTCTTCCACTCAGCTCAAGATAATTGCCAGAACAAAGTTATAAAGTGGAATATAATACTAGAGAGCATAGGAATATCGTATTAAAGTGGTATAGTCTTCATCTATTCCACCTCTGTCGGATTATACCGGTCTAAGTGACTTATACCAGTTGTTAGTTCGATTCGCAATTTTAAAATTTTTGTTGAAACGAAGAAAGTTTATGCTCCAAATCTGATTACCACACACTTTACTTCAAGATTCCCTTCACTTTAGACTTTCTAAGGTAAGGAAACGTTTTTTGATAGTTTATGTAATCAGAACTCTAGCGACCTTTCCGTTAAAATAGAGTTGTATTCGCATAAACAACAAAAATTGGCATTAGAAATTGGTTATATTATAATAACCTCATCGGACGGTGAGACTATATATACATTGAACCCCTGTACCTATATTTAAACTATTGACTTAGTTGTGCTCTAAATTATCTGACCTAATATATGATATTGGCAGGTATTATACTAGTTTTTAAGCATCAAAAATCTTCACTCACCTGTGGTATGCTCAATATAAACGATGAGATATACACAATGCCTAGAAATTGATAGCATCTCTTGGTCATATATAACGACCGCATGGGAAATTTAACCGCAAACCAACGATCCACGCCGATCAGCACCATCACGTATGTGGATAAATACAAGCTGAACATCTGGAAGAGCTTAAAGGTTTTACACAGCAGATCACCGCCACGCCATTGCACCGTGTACGCCCAGGCTGCCTCGCCGATAATACAAAAACCCGTCACAAGTAAATCGGCAATCGATAGATGAAATAGCAGCGAGTAGATGGCATTCCACGAATTCCGCAAGCTACGCCGTTTGAAGCGTGTCTTGTAGATATTCCACATGGTGAGCATATTGCCGAAGAGTGACGCCGTGGCCATCAAACCCAGCACCCAGACTTTCACCAGCGTTCCGGTGGAGAATTCTGGAGCGTGTGTGTCGTAGACGACATTACTCGCTGTTGCTGTTTCTAATATGTCTGGCAGAAATGGATAGTTTGTGTTATTCTCTGCTAAATTTGGTGATATTGTGATTAGCACTTGTGCCAAGCGAGACAGTGGCATATTTGGTGATGTTGTTGTGGTCATATCGGCTGCGGCCACTGTTGCGTTGACATCATGACTTTCGTAATATTCCTGTGTGCGGGTTAAGTTTTCTGCAAAATGTTCAAGCATTGCTTCCACAGAGCGGTGTGAATTGAGTATAGATGTTGCCACCACACTTTCACCTTCCATTTAATGTTTGTATGTAACTTTGTCTAGGCTGTGTAATGAGCAAATTGAAGTAATGGTTTATTAATTTAGAAGTATTTGTAATGTTTAAAAAATAGTTCATGGTTTTAATTCATAGTTGTATGTATGTATGTGATTGGCGTTGCAACCGTTTAGCCGGTTATAGCCGAATCGACGATAGTGCGCCATCTCTCTCTCTCCTTCGCAGTTCGCAGTTTAATTCATAGTTAGTCACATATTATTTGACTAATTTCAAGGTTTTTATAATTTTTGTTTTAATTTGGTGGTAACCTTGTATTCAATTAAATCTTTAATTGTTTTATTTGCATTTTCCTCTGATACCGTTATAAAAAAAATTATGTTGTTTTCACACTTAAATTATTATTTCCTTATTTACTTAAATATTTTCGATAAATTCCATTTTTTGGTGTTTCAAAACTGTTATTCTTCTTTTTATAATTTTCACCTTGTATAAAGCGAATTTTGATAATGGAGTATTAAAAAAATATTTTTCTCATATGCATAAAATAGTTGGCAACCCTGTTAACGTTTTTTTGTTTTATTTTCTAATTATTAATAATTTTACTTTTACTTTTAGTTTTCTTTATAATATAAGCAGTAATTTGTTAAAAATATATTTTTTAAGATATGGCAACTCGGAACAAAAATATTTTCGACTCAGAAGCTTAAAATACATATTTTTTCTATGATAAGAAATATTTGTTTTAATATTTATAAAAATACAAAAAAAATATATATATATACATGTATTATTGAAGTAATATGGCAACACTAAATAATTTTTGGCATTAAAAATTGATTTATATGAGAAGTAGGCGTGCTTGTCAACCGATTCGCCCAGGGTGTCAAGAAAATATTATATACCGAATTTAATTAAAATCGGTCGAGTAGTGTCTGAGATATGGTTTTTGCTCCATAAGTGGGCAATGCCACGTCCATTTTCTATTTTGTAAAAAAAATCTGAGTACAGCTTCCATCTGCCATTTCTTCTGTAAAATTTAGTGTTCCTGGTGTTTTCCGTTAGTGAGTTAAAGTTAATTTTCAACATAACCTTTGTGTGGGAGGTGGGCGTAGTAATTAACCGAGTTCACCTATTATTATGGTGTGTACCTCAGTCAAATAATTGTATGTGCATGAACTTTTTGCAAAAAAATTAAAGATTACAAAGAGAGGTTTCTCCAGGGAACCTCAATAGGATTTAGGTTCGAACTCAATGCTGCACATTGTAATACCGGAATTTCCGGTCGTTAAAGAAGTTCTTCGTGTGGATTGAAGCGTTATTCTTTCGATATGTCCAGTTATATGCCATAAATATTGCCAGCAAATTTTATTAACTGGCTGTCCAAAAGATCTACTTTGATATTAGCATTCATTTGAGTGAATATAAAACATGTAGATAGCTTTCCACAGCTGTGCACAGCAGCAAAATGCAGCCCATGAAATCAAGGTACCGCTTCCAAAACATTGCTTGTAGTAGGACCGTCGTTCGTGGTGCGAATCTCTCCAATATTTCTTGCAATGACCTGGGCCGACCAAATTTAATTTTTTTTTTCGTCACTAAAGACTGTATTCTATTACTCATCGGCACAGAATTGGTATTGATTTGCAAACCTCAAATGTGCTTTATTGTGTCTTTCTTTAGCGTTGGTTTAGGTGCCATGGTGGTGTGTTTCAGAAACTGATTTTTATGTATAATTGGAAAAATTATATTTATTGTTATTTTTTGTCTGAACTAGGTCCATATTTGATCGCTGCTTATCAAGTCCGCAACTACTAGCCGTCGAATCATCCTTTCGCACCGCTCTTCAATGTTGTTTTTCGTCCGCTGCGTAGCACTTTACCATAATTAGTGGGGTTTTTAAGAAATTTTGAGATACAGTTCCGATGTCGCTTTGGTCTAGAGCCATTTTAGAACCGCTTTCATGCATTCCTATGATTATTACTTGTTCCTCGGCTGATAAACTAGTACCACGAGTCATTTTAGGCTTGAAGTTAAATAAATGTAATCAAATTTTTAATAATTCATTAAGTTAGTGCACCTACAATAATTTTGAAAACAAATTTTAGCAAAAAATGTTTTTGCTGCGACACTATCAGTAAGAAAGATCCGCTAAACTGATTTTGCACATATAAATATTTACTATGCAATACTCAATTCACAAGCACACTCTTAATGTAACTGTACAACGAACGAGAAAAGTATGAGACAATTTTCGTTGCATAGTAACTCTAATATATCAACCTTTTATTCCACATTTACCGAAATCCAAAAAATAACAGTGAATAAGAAATATAAACAAAAGCAGAAATGCACATATAATTATTTGACTGTGGTATATATGTAAGGGAAGTGAGTGCTGAAAGTTTGGTTTATATACATAGTTTTCTTGGTTTGCGAGATATATACAAAAAAAACCTATTTGCGGCGGGATAATGCCCACCTTTCCAAAAAAAAATGCATCCAAATATGCGCCTTCTTAGTGCGATCTCTTGTGCCAAATGTAGCACAATTTCAACTAGTCAACTGACTGCCCTTTTACAGCTCAAGACAGTCAGATTTGGATTTAATGAAGGTCTCCCCTGTTTTTATCGACAAATATGGCTTCGTCGACGGATCTAAGTAGTTCTCTTTCTGACAAAAAGCGGGGTTTTCCTACTTAATTCAACTAAATCGAAAAATTCTAGAATTTCTAACTAGTTCATAAAATTTTCACCACAGGAATGCCTCACCACCAACCAAAAATAAATATGTATATAAGCTTTTTAGTTATATGAGTGAGCTTCTGCCATACTCCTTTAAATTATGCGCTACCCCAACCCTTAAATGTGCTGTTATTTCTGCTTCTTTAACAGACAGGCTTAACCAGCTTTCTCATGTATTTAACTCATAAATTCATGTACTTTACGATGTTTTCGTATGTGGTTATGGCTTGACTACGTAATTAAGTGAAGTTGGCTGTCTTTAGTAAAATCCGGAAGAAGTTGTTGAATATAGACTACACGGCGTATGATTAAAATTTTGATAAAGAGAATTCTAACGCGAAATTTTTAAAATATAGAATTCTAACTGTTTTTTGGTTCCTATTAAAAATAAGAATTTGTTTAAAAAATTAAAAAAAAAATAATCTCAAAAGAAAAATCAAAAAAAAAAATCTACTCAAACTGCTGCTCTTCTGACAGTTGAAATTTCGACGTGAAAGGCGCTGACATGGTCGGCTAATCAAAAAATTTTTTTTTTGTATTTTTGTTTAGTAGAAAATAAGTCAAAAACATAAAAAATTATCCACGAAAAATAATATCATTAGTAACATCCCCACTTCTCATACCCATTTACATACAAACACACACACACACATACACATACACTTAGACAAAAAATTACAACACTGGAAAATTACTTATTTTTTCTGCAGATGTGTCAAATATAAATTCTATTGGCATTTGCCGCTTTTCAGCTAGCTGCAAAGTAAGTAAGTAAGTAAGTAACTGTACATGCTCGTGGCTTATTGGCAGTTTGGTTTTTATGAAAAGAATCCGTTGCTGCCGTGTGAGCGTTCGTGCGTGTAACGGCAAAACGAGAAATAATAAGAGATTGCACTGTAGCAATGAGTAAGGATGTCTGTGTATATGTGTGTGCGCTCCCTTACTCTTAAAATATACGAAAATAGCAGTGAAAAGGTTAAGGAGTTTTCAGGCTAACCCCCTCCAATTTAAGCATTCTACTCAGTTTCACTACTGTTGTGCATGTGTTGGTATAAGAGGAGACAGACGGGTGGTTGAGTAGTCTTGTAGCAAAATTAAGTTTAATTTTATGTTCTTCGGTTAACTTTTGACCATCGTGTGGTACTTCTATCAGTACAGTGCATTTATCAAAAATATATAAAAAATGTTGTTCTTTTTTGTTTTTATAGTCCCTTTGGATTTCGGAAATGTTTTGCTGCTGTTACTAAATCCCGGGTGTGTATGCCTTTGGCATATTTTTTTTTGGAAATCCTAGAATACAACAGTGAATAGACATACATATGTACTTACAAGTATATAATACTTTGAAATACATACCTAGATACATACATAAGAGAGATTTGATATAATGTTATTCGAACTGAGACGTAGAGTTGTAATGTGAGTGAAAAAAGCAGTAATGAAAATAACAAGTAATGAAGGGCTAAGTTCGGGTGAAACTGAACATTTTATACTCTCACAATTTATTTATATTTTTTTTTCACATAATACCTATATATTTGCCATAAAGTAGATAAAAAAATTGAAATTCAATAACTCAAACTCTTGAATTGACAATAGAAGTCAAATTTTATATAAATTACTTTCCGTTACTTGGAAGTCTCTCTAACTCGAAGTTTTTTTGTGGATTATGGTGATTTGAGTAAGGGAAGTTCAACTGTAACGAGAATCAACTTTGCTTCCGCCGTTTTCCAATAGATGTCTCTATGGTCAGGCACTGGTCGATTAAATCGATTTGTTATTTTTGATCGGTTTTGGGCATTTGTGTCAACATTAACCCAACAAAATATTTGTAGAGATCTGTTTGCAGCAAATGAAAATGTCAATTTTTGAGCCGAATTCTCGATATTTGCGGGAAATTTTGCTTTTCTTTTTTAATTCCAAGAAAAGTGCGGCTGAGGCGCATCGAATGCTTTGAAAAAAGCCTTAATTTTACAAAAAAACGGCGGAAGCAAAGTTGTAGACCTAATAGTATATGGAAACTGGGGTAATTTCTGGACTGATTAGTACTATTTTTGCCACCAAGCTACATTATATCTACGATTATACACTCACTTCATTTTGCTAAGATATCACACATATTAACGAATATATACGGTATAAAGACCACCGGAAGTTTGAAAATCCGTATATGAGGTATATGGCGACTAGAGGAAGTATTGACCTTATTTCGTCCATTTTTGACACAGAGGCGTACTGTATTAACCACAACTCCTTTCATTTTTTTTAGAATATTTGAGGGATTTACTGATATATTCCGTAAAAAATTAACCACAAGCACTGAGGTCCTCAAGTTCGATATCTGGGGCCTTGAAAAGTTTCACACTAGAAATGCAGTATTGTTCCAAGTTTTGTTCCGATATCTTCACTGGTGCATTATTTATATACTGAAAAGTGAACAAAACAGATGGACTTAAAAACTGTGGTATATGGGAAGCAGGCGTGGCAGTGAACAGATTTTGCCCATTTTCACATTACACCATTGGGATACCACATGAACAGAGTTTCATTGAAATTGGTCGAGTAGTTCCTGAAATATGATGTTCGATCCATAAATGGGCGGCGCTACGCCCATCGTCCATTTTTTATACCAATCGTAGAACATTTTTCTGTACCATCTATGTCATACATTTTAGGGCTTCTGGTTTCCTCCAGCAAATGACAGCAGAAGTTTGTTTGAAATAATGAAACAAAAAAATAAATCCGAGGCAAAAATAGAGTGAAGATTTCGACTTTTTTCGATGTTTCAAATTGGCGCCGACTAAAATCGTTATGAAAAATTACGGTGTTCGAATAAGAAAAATTCGACAATTAGATGTGTAAAATACTATATTTTGCAGCTTCATTAGAACCTGCCCATAATAGAAAAATTTATATTTTTGACAAATAGCTCTTTCATCTGAAGGATCGAAGTCTTTTCAATCTCAATATTCTTCTGAATAAAGTAGCTGAGTTCCATGTTCAAAAACTTTAACACAATCAAACATCATATTTAAATTCTTTCTGAACAAGTTTATCAAAAACAAAAAACCAAAAAAAAACGCTTGATATTTCTATGATGCTGATCTAAATCGCCTTCTGAAGATAACGAAATCAAACCGAATAAATGAGATACCTCACAAATGATCTGCTCTTCCTAAACTTAATACATTCTTAATTATTAAGTTCATTTTATTTGTTTCTAGTACCATCATCATAGAAGGTTTACAGTGATTCCTGCTATATGTTGCGTCCACCTCGTCCATCGATAGCAAATATCTTGCATTCCATAAATTCACAATCTACTACAATCTTGTTTACTGAGTTGCTAACAGCGATAATACAACAATAAATCTCGCATTATTTTCACACTTTCTTTCTTCAGTTCAAGACAAAATCATTAAAGTTGAAGTGGTTGGAGGCGAAGAGCAAAATGTTTAATCCCAAAATTTATTTATCGAGGATACATAAATTAAATTGCACATTGAAATTTGCAAAGTGAAAGCGAAATAAAAAGGAAAAGTGAAATTGCACCCAACACCTAATTAAATTTCCTGTGGTCCCTTACACAGGTGCATGGAAACCCTTATTGTGCTTACAAATAAATTAAATTTTATACACTTATCCAAATTAAGTTTGGCACACTTTAGGCTAAAATTAAAAATCCAAGACATGAAAAAGAAGAAGAAGAAGAAGAAAATGCGGGTTTGTGTTGACTTAACCCTTTCATGCCAAAGTGTAAATAAGTAATAAAATCAATATTTATGGCGGCTGCTTTTGCAGTGGAGTGTGCTTCAGAGGTCATACGTACCAGTCACTACACTTCAATAATAAAAAAAAACAATTAGAAATTATTTGCAAAGTATTTTTCTTCAAGTTTCTCTTTTTCTGCCAAAATTCTATAGGTTTTTGGGGTTAGGAGGAAGAGAGGTCAATCATATTTCTAAGTAGTAGTATGACTAGGTTTGACAGCAGTTACTGCTGTGCTAATCAACTTTAAACGAAGTATCGTTGCTCTGCGACCTCAACGTGGATAAAATTGAGTCTGCGAGAACCATAGAAGAGAGACAAAGAGAAGATGAAAAGATGCCGTGCTATGAGATAAACTAGTTCTCGGTAGACCTATTTTTAGACGTTCTGCAGAGGATTCTAATGATTTTTGAACACTGTCGGCTTAACTTTGAACGATCTCCGGATAGCTTTAAGGACCGGTCAAAAAAATTTGTCTTCGATAAATCAAAAAATATTTTTTTTTCTCTTTGGATCGGAAGATGTTTCAGAAAATCGGTCGATTGTGACAATAAACCGGAAATAAACAGTGGGAGTTACCATTTGTGTCATAATTCATGTGAAATTCGTTCAAGGCCCATCACAGTTACTTGCAACATATATATTCGTTAAATTAATATTAATATTAGAAATTGGTCATTTCTTCTTTTGTATTCGTTGCAGACGTATTCAATTATTTTTGTAGTTAATTTATGGACATTATGCTTACGGCATTCGCATCTTCAT
Organism: Zeugodacus tau; assembly: GCA_031772095.1. NCBI lineage: Eukaryota > Metazoa > Arthropoda > Insecta > Diptera > Tephritidae > Zeugodacus > Zeugodacus tau. The sequence goes on along the minus strand of CM062653.1, from coordinate 51,192,065 downwards.
TTCTCTTAATTAATTAGTTCGTAAATGTCTGGTTCTGAGAGAATGATTAGCGAATGCCAAAAAGTCTACGATTAACTATTGGCGGAAATGCTTGGATATGTGTAAATAAAGACGCGCATAAATGTACCGTAATTATGTGCATACGTGGGGATATTAGGGTGGTACTTAAATACTCGAAAAGTACATTAAGGAGCAACTTAAATGAAACAAGTAATGAAGGGCTAAGATCAGTATATGTGGGCTGGGATAATTCCTGGATCGATTTCAACTATTTTCACCACCAAGGTACACTATATCCAAGACTATATACTCACATAATTTAGATAAAATATTTAGATAGATTTATAAGGTATAAAGCCCAATCCATAAAACCAGGTATATGGGGGATAGAGGATGTATTACTCCGATTTCACTCCTTTTCAGCACAGTGGCACAATAGAAGAAAAAACATACACATCTCTTTTGAATTTCTTTAGAATATATGAAAGATTTACCAATATATTCGGTAAAGAATTAGTCGCAAGCACTGAGGTCATCATGTTCGATATCTGGGACCTAAAAAAGTTATAGCTCCGATTTCAGCCTTTTTTAGGCACTTGAAATACAATACTTTTTCTAAATTTGGTTCTGATATCTTCACTGGTACTTAATGTATATATTGTAAGGTAGACGAATCAGATGAACTTGATTGTGTTATAGTGAAAGTACGTGAGGTTGTGAACCGATTTCGCCAATTTTGAAACTGTGCCATGGGAATGCCCAAAAAAAGTGAATGATCGAATTTCGAGAAGTTCCTGAGATATGGTTTTTGACTCAAAGGTAGCCGGGGTCACGTTTATCGTTCATTTTTTATACAAATCTTAGTTCAGCTTTGCTGTATCATCTTTGTCATAAAATTTAGGGTTTTGGTGTGTTTCCTTATTGAATTAAAGTATTTTTAGTAGTTTTCAACATAACCTTCGTATGGGAGGTATGTATGTAATTGGCGTAGATAAACGGTTTCTACCGGTTATAGTCGAATCGACAACAGCGCGCTATTCCTCTCTTTCCTTCGCAATTCGGCGCCAGTTGGAAATCCTCGTATAGGAGGTAGGCATGGTTATAATCCGATTTCATCCATTTTCATTCTGCATAATGAAGTGCTATAGGAAATATCTCCAGAAAGTTTGGCTGATATAGCTTTAGTAGCTTCTCATAAATACCACAGTTTTGAAAAAATGCCACATAACCTTTTTGATCCCAAGTGGAGACGGTTGAGATGTGCCAAATAGGAAAAAATGTTCTTCTTCCCATAGGAAGACCCAAAAAATATTATTATTTTTTCTAACGTTTTTTCTAAAGTTGATACTACTATAATCAGTAACAATTATGAATTTAGAACCCGATTTTATATATTAGGTCTACAACTTTGCTTCCGCCGTTTTTTTGTAAATTTAACGCTTTTTTTCACTTAAGACAGCCTCCCGTACGTATCCGAAAGCATTCGATGAGCCTCAACCGCACTTTTCTTGGAATTAAAAAAGAAAAGCAAAATTTCCCGCAAATGTCGAGAATTCGGCTCAAAAAGTGACATTTTCAGTTGAGAATAAGTTTGGGATGCAAACAGATCTCTACAAATTCTATTTAATCGACCCTAGAGACATCTATTGGAAAACGGCGGAAGCAAAGTTGTAGACCTAATATTTTGGAAAAACTGAACTTTGAACCCTTTGCTCTTTACGCTTTAAGTGCTCGAATCGGGGCCTTGGATCTTGGATTTTAATATTATAATTTGGGTGGATACAATTTAAAAAATCTTGCATTTAATTTTTTAAGGACCACCCTATTGCACATAAAAGCATCATTTGTGTGAGTCGTAAATGTGACTATATAAAAACATGTATTCATATTAAGCGACCAAATCGATTGGATTCTAATTGATGAACTATACGACGATGTCGTTGCCTTTGTGTGTTTGTAATTGTCATATTACTTGCTGTACCTTCATTAGCTTCTTAGCCTAGGTATGTTGCAACGTAGGCGGAAATGAATGATTGTAGGAAAACGTGCTTTGCTTTAACGCACCACACAATACACACACACACACATAGAAACATACATATAGTGAGCGGGCAAATTCCTTAAAACAACCAATTGCCATTCAAGAATTGCGTTAAATAAACTTTGTCAGGATGTAAATTCCTCTACGCCACACGACTACGTTTCGTATGCGTGTGCTGTTGTACACTGTTCCGGTCACGGAAATCGGTTATGCGTGCGTGTGTTTGTGCGCGTGAGGTGTGTGTGGCCAAGTTCAAATGTTGCCATGGTTTGCAGGCAATTTTATAAATATTTTATTTTTTGCAAGTGGCTAATAGAAAAGCCTTTATTTACGCCAGTTAACCCTTCAAGGGTTGCTGCGTAGTGTGGCATAACTTTCATGCTACAAATTGAATTTTTCTTTTTTCGTTTCATTTATTAACCAAATGCTTACGGTAAATCGGCTAAACGTTGAAGCAACAAATTTTCTTTGTACTCAAAATAATACCGTTATTGTTGGTATTAACTTTAGATTTGTTTGCAGCGGAAAAACTTTTTTCCTTTGTGGCTAATACTTACAGTTAAGGTAAATTTAAACTTTATTTATTTTTTGGTATTTTTGGCGTTTTATTGTTTTTGACAAATGTTGACAACTTGACAGCCTCGTCTTAGTGCGCTCGGAGCGCTTGGCTACAATAAGTTAGCGAGCAAATTGCTTTACAAATTTTTCTATTAACGTTGTACACGTTTGTATTGTCTTTTGTATCTCATGTTATTTTGAGGCTATTTTTCATTTGACAATTTAATGCAGCTTCAAATGTGTCGTTGATTTTATGAAGAGCTTTTTATTTCGGAAATACAGTTGGAAGTCATAAAACTAAAAAAATGAATATATAATACATATATACCAAAGTGATCAGTATAGTGAGTAGAGTTGAAAACCGGATGTCCGACTATTCGTCCGTCTGTGCAAGCGATAACTTGAGTAATAATTAAGATATCTTGATGAAACTTGGCACACTTGTTTCTTGGCACCATAGGAAGGTTGCTTTCGAAAATGGAAATTGTACCACTGCCACGCCCACAAAATGGCGAAGACCAAAAACAGATAAAATGTCATAACTAAGCCCCGCTCCCTACTAAAGCTACTCTCTAGGGTCGTTTCTTTTAGCCACTTACTTACACATTCTAAAAATGCACAAAATCGGACTATAACATACATCCCATACAAAGGTTATGTTGAAAATTACTAATAAAGCTTTAATTAAGTAAGGAAATAAACCAGAAACCTTGAATTTCAGTATAAAGATTGTACAGAAGGACTGCACTCAAACTTGGATAAAAATGTTAAATGGACGTCGCTGCGCACACTTATTGGTCAAAAGCCATATCTCAGAAACTACTCGACCAATTTCAACGAAATTTGGTTCATAACACTTCCTTGGTATCCCAATAGCATAGCTTTAAAATGGGAGAAATCCATTCAAAACCACTCCTACTTTCACTATACCACAATTTTGAAGCCCATCTGATTCGCTCATTTAGCATTCTATAAATCATGCGCCAGTGAAGATATCGGAACAAAACTTTGCACAAATGCTTTATTTCGAGTGTATAAAAATCACTGAAATCAGACTATAACTTTTCAAGGCCCCTGATATCGCAGATGAGGACCTCGAAGTTTACGGCTAATTTTTTATTGAAAATATCGGTAAATCTCTCATATATCCTAAAGAAATTCAAAGGTGATGTGTTTTTTCAAAGATTGTGCGGCTGTGCCAAAAATGTGCAAAATCGCGCCAATATTTCCTCTAGTCCCCATATACCTTATATTTGGATTTTCTAACTTCCGGTGGACTTTATATGGTATATATCGAATAGAATGTGAGATATCTTAGCAAAATTAACTGAACGTAAAATCTGTAATATAATGTAGTTTGGTGGCAAAAATAGTTTAAATCAGTCCAGGAAATACCAGAGCTCCCATATACTATATATAAAGATTTTTGTTTTATTGTGGAATTTATTCCGATTTTTTGTGCAAATTGTGGGTTCTGTTGATAAAATTTAATAAATAAATTGCTAGAGTATATAATGTTCGGTTACACCCGAACTTAGTCCTTTCTTACTTGTTTTTAGGATAACTTTCTACGTATGTATCTTGCAACTAAATTTCGAAATTTGAAATAGCAACAGATTTCAATTGACTTTAAAACGCATATATGTAAATAAATACAATATGATTCTTTAAACAAAATACGTCGAAAAGTAGCTGGAAGACTAAATAGGTTCGATTCAATCATCACTGATCCGACTATTTCCGATAACGATCAGTCATCGGCTGGTAATAACAAACCACCGAGCTGTTCATAAAAAAGCTTATCATCAGACCCATTAGACGTTTGGGATCGGCTTAAAACTTCCAGATTCCACCATTTGTCGTATAAGAGTCAGACGCATACCACTTATGTGAAAAGAAGATAGATCAAATTCTGAAAAAAAATACAACAACAAAAGTTATAACTTTGAGCTGTTCGAACCAGAGAAGATTGCTTTTGTTTCCACAAAGTAGTCTATTGTTTCTTTTCTTTTTTTAATTTATTTGGGCATCCCATGCAACCCTGGTACTAAAAAGAGTTCCATTAAACGATTATTTATATATATACTTAAATATGGTTGATTCATTGAAAATCTTTCTTATATCAAGAAATATTAATTCCCAGAAGCCAAAATTCACATTACAAGAACTGCAAGTCGGAATGAGATCAGACTTTGGTGGACTTAAATGAAGTGTGCACACGCGTGTAGAGAGTATTTTTTGTTGTTGTAATACACGTGATGATAGAAAAAATATTTTTTTTTGTCATTCATTTGTCATGTTTATCACAGAATACCAAAAGATGCCTTTCCATTCGTATAGTTCAGAGTTAGTCAATGTGGAATATATCTGTAGATATGTAAGTACATATCACATGTATATGTATGTAAGTGAGACATGTCAGCGATGATATCAGTCTTGTTGACATTCTCGCATTGGCCATTAGTAACATATAGTATACATATGTAAGTATGTATGCATGCCATTCCTGCTAGCAGAGCAAACTATTTACACCTACAAAATAGCGACAATAAACTAATTCGTTTTGGTCATTGATCATTTGTTCGCTATTCTATTGAGTTCTGTGTAGTTTGATTGCCCACTGTCAGCGTGTTAGACATGAATGAGGACTAATGACAAGACATCGCTACAACCTTTGATGGTTGATGGTTGCATACATACATACTTATATACATATACGTGTAAATATGTATGTCAGTATATAAGTAAGTAACTAAGCGACGCACATGGCATGAATTCTTAGTGGCGATGAATGTGTACACTCACCGCTGACTCTGCCGGCAGGTGGGCACTTAAGCACACCACCCACCGTTAGCATATTGAATAAAAATACAATTATAACTGTAATAAAAGTGTCAATGCGACTTTGGTCGGTTGTGTGAAGCACGTTCTTTGTTGTTGTTGTTGCTTTTGAAATTTTTGACTTCGCTGAAGTTCGCTCAAAGTGAATTAAATAACAATCGCCTTATTTCAAGTGAATATGTATGTATGTACCATCCATTTATTAAAATAAAATAAAAAATAATATTTAATTATAGCGAAACCTTGAATATTTTAATGAAAATTTTATATATTTATTTTTTACAGTAACAATATTTTTCGCTAAAAAAAATTGGATTTTTTCAATTTCACATTTTTTAATCCACTTGCAAGCTACTCGCAGGTGAAGGCTCTTTCATATTGCATCGCTATGGCAATAAACAAGAGCTTATTTCGGCCCATTTGGTAGAGACTTAATGAAACGGCGGCACAATTAAATTCTTTAAAAACCAAAATTATCAACTTTTTTCAAGTAAATTTAATTTTTTATGTTCCCTTGTCGCTGTTGTTATTGTATCCCTAATTACACAGCCACACAAAAAAAATTTTGCTATGACCTCCAGATCAGGTTTTTGACATAACCCCAGAAGAGCTATATGGCAAACAGGGATTTTTGAAATTCATCGGATTCGCTTGAAATTCGCTACTCGGTTTTAGGAGTCACGCATTTTGAAATTTGTAAAACTGACACTAGATTCGTAATCAGCGACCCCGAAAACCCCCGACTGACGAAATTCAAAGGATTTCCCTAAATTTTTCGAAAAAGCGGCCGCCGTATTGGATCCGCCATTTTGAATTTTGAAATACCGATACCGGATTCGTAATCCGTGCAAACAAAATCCCTGAGTAGCGAGTTTCAAGCAAATCCGATGAATTTTAATATTTCCTGTCTGCCTATTAGCTTTCTGGGGTTATGTCAAAACAATGATCTGATGGGGCTAAATTAGACTCGGATTCAGCGACTCCAAAAATATGAGGTTCACTTAGTAAGATCCCCAGGTCATTACAAACTATTTTTTTGTGTGGCTGTGTTTTTATACTCTCGCAACAAAAGTTGCGAAGTGGGCGTGACCCCGCCCCCAAATCGGTTATTTGTATATATCTCGCAAAGCAATAAAGCTATATTAACTAACTTTCTGCAGTCGGTTTTCTTACGTACCCTACCACACACCATGCAAATCGTTGGAATCGGATAATAACCACGCCCACCTCACATACAAAGTTTAAGTTGAAAATTACTAAAAGTGCGTTAACTCACTAACGAAAAACGGCAGAAACACTACATTTTACAGAAGAAATAGCAGAAGGAAGCTGCACTTATATTTTTTTACAAAATGAAAAATGGGCGTGGCATCGCCCACTTATGGGTCAAAAACCATATCTCAGAAATTACTCGACAGATTTCAATGAAATTTGGTATATAATATTTTCTTGAGTAAATCTCTCAGATAATTTGATTTAATTCAGAGGAAATTGTTTTTTCTAATAGTGTGTCTCTGTTCCAAAAATTATTAAAATCGGGTCATAACATCTCCTAGCTCCCACATACCTAATTATAAGTTTTTCAAAAGTACGGTGGGCTTTATTCCGCATATATGTATGCATTGGTTAATATGTGAGATATCTTAGCAAAATTAAGTGAGCGTATAGTCTTGGATATAGTGTACCTTGCTGGTGAAAATGAATGAAATCGGCTCAGGAATTACCTCAGTCCTCTATATATCTACATATGACGTTATTCTATTAAACTTAATGCCTAATTTATCCCAAAAATTGCCCCTTAAAATATGCAACAATTTCTTTTCACTTCTTCTTCTTTTTGCCTTCTCTTTGGCATTCACATACTAACGATTCTATTTAAGTACATATCTAATCAATAATATACCGTTACACTGTGTAATAAGTAGGCCACATAGAATGCCATGTAATAATTTGGGTTGAAATAATTGGGTAAAAATATGCGAATATGCCTAATAAACCCTTCATCGTCGCAGATAATTCAGTTAGTTGCCGGCACATCTATCATTTTTGATTGACAGATATGAGTCGATTTAACTGTATGAGTCGATAAACTGTGTGTATGTGTGTGTGTGCGGAATAGATATCCTTTGATATGGGCATTTGTAGAACAAAGGTTGCTGTCAAAATAACGTACTGACCCATATCGGCATTTCATATTGATATATGAACTTTTAATATTAGATTTAATAAAGTAATGGCAAAGAAGTTAATGCAATAAATAACGTAACGTATGTAGTATACTCGTATAGAGTGAAAACTAAAAATAATGGAATATAATTTTTGATTGGATTTTACTTGAATTATTTAAAACGAAAAAGTTATGGTTGCCATATCGGTAAAATTTGTGCAGTATAACCTAATTGGTATCCCCGCAAAACTAATACGGCTGTGTAAGTTGACGTTGAGCAACACCAAAAGCTCCGTCATGATTGGTAAGGACCTCTCCGAGCCGTTACATACCAAACGAGGCTTCACACTAGGAGACTCGCTATCGTGTGACTACTTTAACTTGATGCTGGAAAAAATTATAAGAGCTGCAGAGCTAAATAGAGAAGATACAATCTTCTACAAGAGTGTACAGCTACTAGCGTACGCCGATGATATCGATATCATTGGAAACAACACCCGCGCCGTTAGTTCTGCTTTTTCCAGACTGGATAAGGAAGCGAAGCGTATGGGTCTGGTGGTGAACGAGGACAAGACGAAATATCTCCTGTCGTCAAACAAACAGTCAGCGCATTCGCGTCTTGGCTCCCACGTCACTGTTGACAGTCATAACTTTGAAGTTGTAGATAATATCGTATACCTGGGAACCAGTATCAACAACACCAACAATATCAGCCTCGAAATCCAGCGCAGAATCACTATTGCCAACATGTGCTACTTTGGACTGAGTAGGCAATTGTAAAGTAAAGTCCTTTCTCGACGAACCATAATCAAACTCTACAAGTCGCTTATCATTCCCGTCCTGATTTATGATGCAGAGACGACACTAGGAGTTTTCGAGAGGAAAATTTAGCGCAAGATTTATGGTCCTCAGATGGAACGATGAACTGTACGAGTTATACGACGACATTGACATAGTCCAGCGAATAAAAAGACAGAGGCTACGTTAGCTAGGTCATGTTGTCCGAATGGACGAAAACACTCCAGCTCTGAAAGTGTTCGATGCAGTACCCGCCGGAGAAAGCCGAGGAAGGGGAAGGCCTCCACTCCGTTGGAGGGATCAAGTGGAGAGCGACCTGGTTACACTTGGGATCTCCAACAGGCGCCGAACTGCGAAGGAGAGAGAGAAGTGGCGCACTATCAACGCCAATCACATACATACATATGTACATAACCTATTATAAATGTGTTTAAGTAAAAGCACTGCTGAAAAATATTTTGTAGACGGGTTGCAACCTGTTTATTATTATTTATTCAATTAAATCAATAAAATAAACGACATATTCCAATGTGGATATCAAAGTGCTAAAGTTGAAGCAATATTTATTCGCCAGATATTTTAGAGAAGGGTTGCCACATCTTTAAAAATTTTATTTCAATACAATGTATGGCATAAACGAATTATTTCAATGTGAATATGAATAAGTTTTCGAGTTTTAAATTTAAAAAATAGAATATGTGAAAAACTAAACAAAGTTATAAATAAATACAGTGGAACTTCCATAACTCGAACTTCTCTAACTGGAAGTTCTCCATAATTCGAACTCTTGAATTGGCAATATAAGTCAAATTTCATACAAATTTCATTCCATAAATCGAACTGTTCGACCAGGACATAACAAAATTTTTATTTTTACTATCGAGGCAGAATTTTAAAGGAGTTCCTATATTTGTATGGAGGCCAACAAAAAATATGATATTACACTTATAAATTTCTTAAATCATGTAACAAAAGCATGGGATACAGACGTCAATAGCCAAATAATATCAAAATGCAACAAACAAAATTACAGAATACATGTTTTAACGTACATATGTACATAAAACTTTTTGCGAAGTAAATAAATAAAGCTGGGTATAAATCTATATTTTACAGCTTTTTGAAAAATTTGATGTTTTATTGAAAATTCTATAACTCGAATTTTTTTGTGGATTATGGTGATTCGAGTTAGAGAAGTTCCACTGTATTTTCATTTTTAGAACAAACAATAATTTCGTTAAAAACACATTTCTTCTTATCTGCTAACGAAAATCGTGAAAGCCTCACGAAATACATAAAAAATATTTTTTAGAAGCAATTTAAAATTGTTTTGAACTTTAAATGATATACTCGCATGCAATTTTCACGAGTTCTTTATCGAGTTTATTCGCAAATTGTCGCGTAATAGTCGTAAATTGTTTGCAGTTGCAAAGCATAAGCGCTAAAGTGAGGTAAAGCCATCTATGTATGCTTCATATAATTATTATTTAAAATTTTCCAAAATGAAGTTAAGCTGCTTCTGCTCAAAATTAAGAACACGTGTTGGGTAATTCTTGAAAAAATTAAATAATAATTACGTTGCGTTTTCTCAATAAAAAATAATTATAGAGTGCAATACATAAATTCTTATATACTCGTACATATCTAGTAGATTATTTTGGCTACCATTATCGACAATAATAGCCATCCTAGCATCATCAGAAATAATTCACAAATACTAAAAACTCGAAAATTCATAAGAATATACATATGTATATATATTCTGTTAAACATTAGTCTTACTCTCCATTATTTGGAGACATTCCAAAACATGCATTTGACTTAGTGAAACTAATTTGCTAATTAACTAAATTAAGATAATCAAGAGCAGATAATAGAAACCCACATGATGATAGTAATTACATTTCCTTCATTCGCATAAAAGTGGTCAAATGATAGTGACATTATAGTTTCATTAGTAAACTAAAGAAAATATAATAATAAAATAAAGCACAAGTTATTCTCAAGTTATAGCGTGAACTGTGAAAATAAGAATCAATTCTTCTATAACTATGTATTTAGATTGAAGTTTCTGAACATTTGTAAATAACTGGCAACTTGGAACATATTTTCAAACAGAAAAACCCTGTTGCTTTGATACTTCAGTTGTAGTATTTTATTTATTGTATCTAACAGGTGGAAACTCTGTTAAAAAAAAGTGTTTTAAACTATAACACAATTTATAGCGTCATTTAGATACTAACATTGTATTTTTTTCATTTATCTCAACACTCTTATTGAATTAATTTTTTAAACAGTTGGCAACCCTTTTGTTTTATAAGATAATTTTTTTTAATCTTTATCTGAGACCCACATTGCAATATTACATTTATTTTAAAAATTTCAATGTATTAATTTTTCTAAACAGGTGGCAACCCGCAAAAATAAATAAATCTGTAAAGGTTTTCAGTTTCAGTTCTATTTGAAATCACATTGTAATGTGTTTTTTTATATTCTAATATTTTCTTGTTGAATAACGAAATATGTGGCAACCCTTTAGTTTTTGTGTTCCTTAAAAGTACTGAAAGTGATTTTTTGAGACTTTAAGAATTTTTTTTTAGAAAATATCGGACAGTGTGGTAACAGTCATTTACCTTTCTTAATTCTATGTATACATATTTATACTATATATTCAATAGAGTCACCCTTTATCATAGAAAACTGCGTATATACATATGCACTAGCTCTTCATTTTAAATATTCCAAAAGAGATAAACCTTGAAGCAACGGCAAACGACAGATGGATATTTATGAGTAGCTAATAAAAAGAAAAGCTCGATAATAAGTTTCACTTACGAGTATACTAGAGAGGGTAGCAGCTACGCTTCATCACTATCCCATCCGCATAAAGTGCAGATGGCAACTCGTAAAAGCCTCAGCTTCCACGCTTTGACAATGCACAACCAACACACCGACACAGAGGCGATGGAAAGTTTGAAAAATGATATTAGTAGCACATCCCTTGTGTGTATTTTAACATACATATTCCTCAAGTGTGTGGAAATCCGTAAGTGCTTATGTAGATGGGTGTATATGAGATGTGTTCAACAAATAACGGGAATTTTCGGTTTTTTATATTTATTCATTAATGTAGTTGCTTTTAAAATAGTTTCCATTCTATAATATGCACTTATGACAGCGCTTATTTTTTCTAACAGGTGGCAACTCTGATAAAAAAGTATTTTAAAATTAAAACAATTGGACTTTTGAACAATTGGAATATTTAAAATTTGACTTTCATAATAGTGTATATATTATTTCTAACAGGTGGCAACTCTGATAAAAAATTGTTTTTAAATATAAAACAGGGTTTAACAATTGGATTCTTGGACAATTGGAAGTTTTAAAATTGCTTTAATTATACTATTTTATTTATTACTTTTAGTAGGTGGCAACTCCGATACAAAAATTATTTTAAAATATAATTTTTTGTTTGACATTTGGACTCTTTGACAAAAAAAGTTTTAAAATTCCACCTTTTGTAATATTTTTTTTATTTCTAACAGGTGGCAACTCTGTTTATAAAAAACTGTTTTAAAATATAATAATTTCATTTCGAGATTCATACTATAATAATTGGAAATTTTAAAATTCCCGTTATTTTTTGAACACACCTCTTACATCCACACATAAAATATATTTAAATGTATGTAGGTATGCCATAATAAGTACTGCTATATATAACTAACTGGCGGCAAATATTACAAAAGTACTATTTTTATACATACATACATATTTACAGTTATATATTTACATAGTTTTTACTTTTCTCAAGCCCCTAATATGTCATAAATTATTCCACGCCTATTGTGACCCATTATTCAAACTCAACAAGTTTGCGTTTTTATGACACACAAATCAATTCAACAATGAAAAGAAGTGTACATATATGTATGTATATATGTGTAAATGTACAAGTGTCTACGTGTGGGTCAATGTAAAGCCCATTTTCCAAAAAAAAAAATCTCGTAAATGTAAATAACTGAGTACAAGCTATAATTCAACACGCACACAGGCATACAAACATTCCTACAAACACACACACTTACAAATCATATATTTCTAGCATTTCATATTTAGTTAACACAATCTAGTGCTTCAGTTAGGTCCTTATAGCAGACTTGAATGTGTTTGTGTTTGTTTGTTCGTCCGTTTGTATGTATTTCTATTCAAACACTTGACCATCCTTGCGCACAAACTGACGGGCATTTAATCAACACTTTCACAAAGACACGCACACACACACGCATACATAAATACATACATACATATTTGCCCACACATTCATATTGCCAATGCCTTGCGTATACTATGCCACTTTATGTTTTAGTTGCGATTACGACACTTCTCTTGACTTGCAAGATCGCAAAAATTTTAGTGCAAAAGTTTATTAAGCGGAATTAATATTCATCAATATCAAATTGGCCGACATGGAAGTGCGCTGTTCATGCTCTTAAAGCGACAGCTCACGCATGTAGGCAAGGAGGTTTTAGTGAAATTGTTATTTATTATATAATCAGCGTATATACATATGTAGGTATGAATGCAAGTATTTATCGTTTTATTTTAGCGCTTTTCTGCGAAGAACTTAGCATCTGCAGATTACGCAGGATTCGCAGAAAGCTTCATCTCATCTTCAACAAAAGGATAGATTTCTTCGAATCTTTTATGCTTTACTTCAAATTGCGATTGAGTTCAATGGAATATTTATTGGAAATCGCTTAAATAAGGCAGTTCAAGTTATTCTTTATAACCAGTCTAGAATAAACATTATAAATATGGTATAATCCTCATAGCTGTCTCAAAGTACCAACAACTCGACTCAGAATAGGTGCTCAGCATCATACTAAATTTCGTTAAAGATTCTGGATTGATTGATTCTTGAATCGTGAAAGAAAAAAAGATTCGGCAATTGGAAGAAAACCTATTTTATCCTTAAGAGAAATGAGGGACCTCAATGATGAGTCTAAATGTGTAGCATTTATATGTCGAATATGTCATGATTTTAATTCTCATTTCAGCACATTTTATCTATCTGACTCAAGCTTTAGCATCAAAAACACTATTTTGTCTTCACTTAATAAGTAACATTCTGAAATTTTTAACCTTTTCATTGTAACTTTGAAATCTTATCTGTTGAAATTTTTCTTTCTGTAGCTGAGCAGTTTGAGATCTTGACGATTAAAAATGTCCTGCCTTTCTTGACAAGGCAAATTCCGCTCGTTTGTGGATTGCGCCCCATGAGCCGGTAAAAAAATATTAGTTTTCTTCTGTGGCAATGCCGAAATGGATCGTATATACTGTAGAACTACCCTAACTCCTCATAATCTACAACAAAAACTTCGAGTTAGTGAGACTTCGAGTTATGGAAGGTAATTTGTATGAAATTTCAGCCAATTCAAGAGATCGATTTATGGAGAACTTCGAGTTATAGAAGTTTAACTCTATTTTGACTGCAGCTTAGTGTTTCAGACCGATATTGTGGGTTTAATTATAGGCGCAAATTGAATCTATCCATCCATTAAGTTGTTAGCAGATGGTCAAGCGGCAATTGAGGTAATCGCCATGAAGTCTTTATAATTTAGCATATCTGAAGGGTCAATTAATATACGTTTAGTGAATGTATATGGCGTTGAACCGTTTAGTCAGTTATAGCCGAATCGATGAGAGCGCGCCCCTCCTCTCTTTCCTTTGCAGTTCGGCGCCAGTTGGAGATTCCAAGTGTAACCAGGTACCTCTCCACCTGGTCCCTCCAACGGAGTGGAGGCCTTCCCCTTCCTCGGCTACCTCCGGCGGGTACTGCATCGAACATTTTCAGAGCTGGAGTGTTTTCGTCCATTCGGATAACATGACCTAGCCAGCGTAGTCGCTCTCTTTTTATTCGCTGAACTATTTCAATGTCGTCGTATAAATCTTACAGCTCATCGTTCCATCTTCAGCGGTATTCGCCGTTGCCAATGTTCTGAGGACCATAAATCTTGCGCAAAATTTTCCTCTCGAAAACTCCTAGTGTCGTCTCATCTGATGTTGATATTGTCCAAGCTTCTGCACCATAAAGCAGGGCGGGAATGATAAGCGACTTGTAGAGTTTGATTTTGGTTCGCCGAGAGAGGACTTTACTATTCAATTGCCTACTCAGTCCAAATTAGCAACTGTTGGCAAGAGTGATTCTGTGCTGGATTTCGAGGCTGACATTGTTGGAGTTGTTGATACTGGTTCCCAGGTATACGAAATTATCAACGACTTCGAAGTTATAACTGTCAACAGTGACGTTTAGTGTATAGAATACTTAATATAATAATTAGTTAGAATACCGAAACTTTAAATTAAACTAGCCAAGAAATCTTTACTCTTCAAACGCTTCAGTTGTAGCTGAAAACAATGAAAGTTAATTAAAAGAACAGCTGAGCTCCGGGAACATATAAATTGTATAATAATTATATATAGGAAAAAGAGAATCATTAGGATAAAAAATATGTATGCCGTATTTTTCGGTTTCCCCTTCCACGGACCAAATTACCAAGCTACCAAGTCAACGTAAGCTACCGCATTAAAATAGAACATAGTTCACTACACTTCGCATGTCATTTGGTCTCAAGTATTTTATATCTCTTTTTAACGCAGTCTCTCAACGTATTATAATATTTTTAATGTAAATATTTATTTTTGCCTACAAAGTTCTTCGCCTTGAAATACAAACAAGTCAGTAGTTAATAACATTTTCTATAAACTTGTTGTAGATCGCAATGTCCCTGAGTTAATTAAGCAAATTTTAGAATTCTGTTATTGTACTAATACAAATAAGCTATGTAATTTTATATTTTATGATTGAATAATGCCCGAAAGCTATTATATTTGTAACAATTTTCTAAAACTAAAACTAAAGTGAATTTATACATATGTATGTATGTAGATTTATGGGGGACTTTGTTCAAAATGAACCAAAATTGGTTTCTGTAAAATATTATACATATATTGTTAAAAGGCGGTCGGCTTCCTCATCTCTAACCCAAATATTTTGTCAAAATTTCTATTTCACAATTTAACCTTTCAATTGAGTGAGTAATAAGACAAACCCCTCATAACTGAAGAATCGACATGATCTAGGCAGTCACGATAAATATTTAAGAGCATGTTTCTACTCAAATAAGTTAAAAATACGTTATAATAATACTAAACTATATTCGTAGGACTTCATAAAAAGCCTAGAGAAATATAAATTTAGTAAAAAATTGATAAAGAAGTTAGTACTAAATGAAAATTGAATTTAATAAAAAGTAAAGCTTTATAAATTCTTAAATTGCGAATTAATTTAATTGAATACATTTTTTAGCATGTATTTTATATGACTCGGGTTCGAGTTCAGCGCTAAAGTGAAATATCGCTTTCAATAAGATTATTTCAGTTCTTTCGCTTTTAAAAAGCAAAGGGTATTTGTTCATAGCAGATTTAGCTGTAACAGTCAAATCAATTGCGGTGACCCACTATGTCCGGGTCAATAAATCAAGCTCATTGAACAATCAGTTCATAATGATGATTCCTAGATATTTTGATCTAATAAATGTTTTAATATTTGTATTCAAAAACATAAAACTTGATGATTATATACATATGAAATACATATTCAGGGTATAAAATATCAATTTACGTAAATAAACAAAAATATTTTTTTCAAAATTCAAAATGATAAATATATATTTTTAAATTATCAAGATTTCAGATATTTTAAGAATATTTTTTTTAAATATTTTCTTGTTGCTATAATTTTTTAATAAAATTGGGTTTTAGTATATTATTTATTATTCTTATTTATAAAATTCTTTTCATCTATTTAAAAATGTTATTTTTGATAAACTTTCAACCACTTTTATTATATTTTTAGAATGAACTCTTTTTATTTTTTGATTATTTTTTATAGATTAATTAAATTTGTTTGTACAAATTTTTGGTTTTAATAATTTAATATAAAAATGATGAAAAACATCTATTAAATAACAACCTGCTCATATTCAATATTGCCAACCATTTTAATGCATTATAATTACACCAACAATTTTATTTATAAAAATCGTTTCTATCAAAAATTTGCCAAAAAAATATGGGTTTTTTCTTATTTCATATTTATATACACATTTTTATTTTATTTCAAATTGCTTCCGCAATAAATTTTTATGTGAGTCACAAATTCAAATTTTACACTCAACAGCAGGATGCTTCCCCTGCAGGATATATGCATACATAAGTACGTATAACAGTTGCAAACATTTGTCAACACCGTTAACATAATAAATTTCCATTTTATTACCATACCATAATCACATATTTTTATTTCAGCACACATTTTTCATATTTCCCCCCATTTGCCAGTTGACATTTTGGCGTTTGTCATTTTTTTTTTTCAAATTATGTTTTAAAATTATTTCTTTGTTTGATTAATGTTTTTAAACTATTTTTTTGATTTATTTTTTAAATTTTTTGAAATTATTTTTTTTTATATATTTTATTTTTGAAATTATTTTATTTTTGATTTATTTTTTGAATAATTTCTTTTTTCTAATTATTTTTTTCGATTTATGTTTTTCAATTATTTGTTTGATTTTGATTTATCAAAATAATTTTTTTTTTAATTTATTTATTTTTTAATTTTTTTTTTTTTATTTTTTTTTTAATTTTTTAATTATTTATTAATTATTTTTATTTTAATTTTAATTATTTTTTTAATTTTATTTTTTTAATTTATTTTTTTTTGTAATTATTTTTTTTAATTTATTTATTTTCTAACATTTTTTTTAAATTTATTTTTTTTTTAATTATTTTTTTTTTAATTTATTTATTTTCTTAAATTTCTTTTTAATTTATTTATTTTTTAATTATTTTTTTTTTTATTTATTTATTTTTAATTTATTTATTTTTAATTATTTTTTTTTATGTAGACGCCACAATATTTGTATGCTTTGCAATTTGAGTTAATTTTTTTCTAGCTCGCTACTGTAATTCTTACCAAATACTCTGCCAGGCGCTAAACTGTCTTAACGCATTTCAATTATGCATAAATTATTACTTATTTGTATTGCAATTATCACCTATATTACATATGTATGTTTGTTGTTGTAACTATACGGTTTTATGCGCACTTAAGAATTATTCATATTTTTATATGTGTAAATACATATTTTAGTATGAACAATAAAATTTTATTTGCATATTTCAACACGATTTCTATCGTTATAAATTCATGATTATTTTCATTATTTCACATTTAGTATAATTCCACATTTTATTTGTACAGTTGGTACAGTCGTTGTGTCAACACACATTAATTAAGCGCGCATGTTGTTTTATTAACGAATTTATTTATGTAGAATGACTTATATATTCAAATACATACATTCAAACAAGTATGTGTATGTGTGTGTGTGCGTTGAATTTGAATAATTTCAAGCCGCAACAGTTTAACAGTTAACGGCTTAGTAGCTAAGTAGTTGAAGTTGAAGCATTTTTCGGTGGCAAAAATCAAACGTCTGTATTCCATAACGTGGTTTTCGGAAATAAATCACATTTATTGCTTGAACAACGCACGCACAACAACAACTACAACACAAATTCAATTCAATTGGCAACTATAACGGTAACAGCGCTCGGCACACACAAATCACTTGGTTAGTGCATATGATGCGATTATACGCTAAGGCATATCACTACACACACACCACTTTATTTATGTATGTTTATATGTATGTGAGTATGTGTGCCTTCCGCTTTCCACACATTCACCTATGTACATATTCATGACCTTCCATCCAAACTAACCGCAATTCTTACGACACTTACACACAATTTGTTGCTTTACGTTTGCGCTAACGGTAAACTAAAATAACCGCATACTTTTTTGCTGAATATCCGTTAGAACGCGACCGTCTTGGCGGATAACTTGCTATCAACTGAACAACCGTTATGACGGCAACGTTGAAGGCGCGCAAAGTACGAGCCAGTGTATGTGTGTGTGTGCGTAATAACAGTTGGATTTGCAAACGGTAAGCAAGTTACGTTCCACACACGCACGCATACATTGATGGCATATTTGAAATTGCATGGCGCAACATGTTCAAACATGTTCGCTGTTGGTTGGTGTGCTTCCTGTTTCATTCATAAAACGCAAGTGAGCTGCAAAGTCGTGCAACCATCGGTTCGAATGTGGAACGCATTGTTCATATGTGGAACGTATTTGTGGAACGTATTTTTTCTTTGCTGTGCGTATTGCTCGCTGATGAAAGGTATTGTTTATATGTGGAACGTATTTTCTATATGTGGAACATATTGTTTATATGTGGAACGTGTTGTTTGTATGAGGAACTTGATATTTATTATCACACACGTTGTTGTTAGCTGCTTGCTGGTTCGCACAAGAAGCGCGCCAAACGATTTTGTTAACACAATCTTCGTCGTCTGCAGCACTAGCAGCGCAGCAGCAGCGGCAGCTCAGTTGGCGGCAGCAAAAGTTTCCTTTGCATACAACAGGGCGTTTGCTCAATGTCACAGGAATGCTACACAGAAATACAAACACACACACATACACGCATGGATGTATGTTTGTTTGCATGTGAAAGCGCGCGCGCTCAAACAATGCGCTAGTAAACGCCACAATAAAGGGAATCGCCTTTTCGCTGGCAACGCATTTATGTCCAATGGCAAATAATTCAAACAAATTAAATAAAATGTTTCCCTTTTATTTCTCGCCTATTCCCGCATAAATATGAATGTTTGCCCTGCCGACATGGATGGGTGTGTTGAAATGCCGGATCATCAGTGCTCAAACGCACACAAATACAAACATACATACATACAGATTTATTTATTTATACTCGTAGCACTTTGAGCCGTGGCAAGTAAACAGTTGGGCAATCCTCAACTGGTGGGTAGCATTTGTGGCTTGCAAATAGAGTTAGCAGTATTTTAAAAATTTGAATTTTTCAGTATTCCATTAAATAGGTATTCCCCAGCAGAGATAAAAATATATATGTACGTATAAAAACAGAGTGGCCACGTTCTGATTTTTTTGATAATAAAATTAGTAAGGAAGTATTGATTTCGGGTAAAATCAAATATTAAATACCCTCACAAATGTTAAATATTATATTAAATGAATTTAAAACATTTCAAGTTTTCTTCCGAAATATGTCAAGTATAGTATCAGACTGTCGTCAAAAATCCGCTAAACAATACTCGAGAGTGCGGGCAGGTAATAGACATCATAGTTGCCATTAATTTGGCATGGACTAATAGGAAACGGGTTGCTCTTCTCGCAGTTGTGAGTTTCTATCTAAGGTATGACTTTGTCGTTGTGTGTTTGTTGCTCCTCAATAGCATAGTATTCAAATATGAAGTCTTACCATAATAGAGGGTACAAACAAGTGATGGATCATGGTGTGAGGCTACCCGTGATGAGAATCAACCTGACTGTGGGCCCTTAAATAGCCCAGTATCGAAAGGATCTTTCATATACCTGTCATCCTCCGTAATAAGATAGCCTTACTTGTGTAGGTAGGCCTATGCGCAAGTGGATAGGAAAACAGGACCTAGATTCGGGGGTCCAAAATATGAACACTAATAATCAAATAAATCAAACACCACAGGAGTCTACTTCAAACAAGCTGGAAGGAACTATTCAGACTATACAATAGCGAGCACTAACACTGGAACTGCAGCTAAACCTAACTACAGTAGAACCTCAACAACAGCGGCAGCCAGAACCAAGCCCAGCGTCCAGATTATGGCAACAAAGCAAAAGGGGATGGAGAAGCCCGGAGTGAGGTTGCCGCCAAAGAACGACCTATTTTTAGAATCGAAGACTCATCGAAAATAGATAATACAGAGAAGCATTGCGCTGCAACCTCATTAGAAAGGCAGACGCCAACTTAGGAGAAGCTTACAAATGAACTCCAAGGATCCTCAACTACATTTGTTACTAGAGTTCATATATCAAGTGGTAAATGTATAAGGAGAAAAATTATCTGATTGAGATTGAGTTATAAGTAAAAAATGTGTATACTCCGATTTTCGAAGTTCGCCTCCTAAATCGAAATATTTCCCTTCGAAGTTTGAAAAAAGTAGGGTAATTTCACTAATCGCACGATACACGTTTTTTACGTATGACTCAATCTCCAGGAAATACTAAGTTTGATCCAATTCCCAGAAAAAGCCGACTTTGCCGTATATTGTTATTACACGAATGGTAGCAGATTCAAATTGAGAACAAATTCTAATGTAATAATTATAGAATCCAAAACTCAAACGTTAGTCTCAATTAAAGGTGTCAAGCAATACAATTTGACGTTTTAGAAGGAAAAATATAACAACTTTCGGAACGATTGTATGTGTTCAACTTAATCTCAATGAAACAAGAGGGTCTTTAACTATCAAAATTAGAAAAATCGAATGATTCGTATATCTAATTGGAAGGGTGAATTATGTAATTCACGAAATAGGTTAGAACGAACTATTAAGATAAATTTTGTAAGAAGGTTTCTATCTGTCCTTAAGAGGGTATCTAATTATTCATGTGTCTAATTTGCAGAGAGTGGATTATATTACTCGCGACATAAGTGAAAACGAACTATTATGCTAACCTTCGACCGTTTTATTTTTCTTTTGCTTCTTCTTGACTGGCGTAGACACCGTTTACGCGGTTATAGTCGAGTCCACATCAACGCGCCACGCATCTCTCCTTATGGCAGTTTGGCGCCAACTGGTAATACCAAGTGAGGACAGGTCCTTTTCCACCTGGTCCTTCCATCGGAGAGGAGGTCTCCCTCTTCCGCGGCTTCCACCAGCGGATACTGCATCGAAAACTTCCGGAGCTGTGGCACTTTCGTCCATTCGAACAACATGACCCAGCCAGCGTAGCCGCTGTCTTTTTATTCGCTGGACTATGTCTATGTCGTCGAACAACACATTCAGCTCATCATTCCATCTTCTGCGGTATTCGCCGTTGCCAATGTTTAAGGGACCATAAATCTTCCGCAAAACCTTTCTTTCGAAAACTCCTAGTGCCGTCTTATCTGATGTTGACACCGTCCACGCTTCTGCAACATAAAGTAGGACGGGAATGATGAGGGACTTGTAGAGTTTAGTTTTTGTTCGTCGAGAGAGGACTTTACTTTTCAATTGCCCACTCAGTCCATAGTAGCACCTGTTGGCAAGAGTGATTCTGCGTTGGATATCCAGGCTGACATTATTATCGGTGTTGATGCTGGTGCCCAGGTATACGAAATTATCTACAACTTCAAAGGTATGACTGTCAACAGTGACGTGGGAGCCAAAACGCGAATGCGCTGACTGTTTGTTCGATGACAGGCGAAAGTCTTGTACTCGTTTACCACCAGACCCATTCGCTTCGCTTCCTTATCCAGTCTGGAGAAAGCAGAACTAACGGCGCGGGTGTTGTTTCCAATGATATCGATATCATCAGCGTACGCCAGTAGCTGTATACTCTTATAAAAATTGTTCCTTCTCTATTTAGCTCTGCAGCTCGTATTATTTTCTCCAGCATCAGGTTAAAGAAATCACACGAGAGTGAGTCCTTGCCTGAAACCTCGTTTGGTATCGAACGGCTTGGAGAGGTCCTTCCCGATCCTGACGGAGCTTTTGGTGTTGCTCAGCGTCAGCTTACACAGCCGTATTAGTTTTATTTTTCTAATGGACTGTTTTCTAAACTTATCTCAATGCGATAAAATAATAAAATTATAAAAGTAAATACTCTTTGTGAGGATTCGAAGGATTCGTGTATGTGTTCAGTATATATGTATGTATGTATATACACAAAACCCAAAAGTATAAAGAAAAAAATCACCCAAAACAAGACACTAACCCGCATAAAACCGGCTCGTCTCACTGTAATCCATATTTCATTAAAGCAAAAACTATTGATAGTCCAGCTTTGATTAGAGCGTATCCATGACATTTTTTATGCTTTCATTAAAGCCAAGCGCGCTTTGCGGCGTCTTCAAGTTAAGCTGGTAAACTATTATGCGCCAACGCCAACTAACTAACAACGAGCCCTTTACGCCCATTTTAGATGGCTTTTTCATTATGACACACACAGACACCGAATCGCACACACACACATATGTGGGAATATGTGTTATTTATTATAAATGTCCGTATGTGCATATGTTAGTCTGTCACCATTCATGTCTGTTGTTATGCTCGTATTGTCAAGGGAGATATTGCGCTGCTTGGTTTTTATTGTTGCAAATAACCGTACAATAACAGTGACAACAATGTTTGACTTGATCTCAACAACAACAACAACTGTTGTATGACCTTTGTATGTGGTTGGTCATATGTTCCAATGACGTAACAAATCTGAGCGACGTCGTATTTTCGGAATTAATTTGTCGCGAAAGTAAAAATAACGGTAACTGCTGAAATTGCTATTGTGTGAAGGGTGTTATTGTTGGCATTAAACATTTTTTATGTAAATGTATGTATGTGTGTGTTTTAAAAATCGAGTTAAAAAGCTAAATAACAAAGATTTCTAAATATAATACAACAAAATAATATATAAATTGAAATCAATCAGAAAAAGTTTATATTTAGGCACTCTGTTGACACATATACTTACATAACCTAAAAATTCCAAAAAGCATCCTACTTAACCTCTGCTAAATGACAGATTTACAAAGATTTACCAAAAGCATGCGCGTGGGTGTCGTTGGCGTTTCGTAGGAAATTCATGAAAGGCTACAAAATTAATTTTACAGTTAAATGAGAAATAATAAATATACGGATGAAGCAATTCTCTAAACTTTTCCGTGGGATAACAATGAAATTCACAGCGAGGACGAAAAACCACTCATCTCAATATTTGCCGAACGACTACTCAACTAACAAAGTAGGTAGGAGGTAATATTAGAATGGTTAAGAGGCGATAATTCTGTACTAAGAAGTAATAAATTGCTTGCCAGATGTGGCAAGATGGAGCAACGTCTCAAATAAAAGAAATACATTGCTGTTTATGTGGAAGAAGTATGTAGAGATCTAAAATATTAGACGTTTCAGAAAACATTCCGGTAGAGTATACTTTATAAATAAGGTACTAGTTTCTTCATTCTCAGTAGATCTCCATTGATGCAATACCTTAGTTTAATGAAAGATGAAACGTCTTCATCTCCTGGTACGATAATAATTTCTATGATTCCTCTGACATTCAATTAACTACTATAAATAGTGGAAAAATTAAGTATCCAATTCTCAAAATAAAATATTGATTTTTTCAAAAAGAAGTTGCCTAACCTGTTGCAGCTATACTGGTGAATCGTACATATAAATCCTCTATTTAAACGATCGGTGGCAAGAACTATGAACTACCATTGACTATATTATTATTTTGGTTTATTAGAAGCTCTGAAGATCCACAAATACTGACACCAACTGGAAGGCTAATGTTAAAACAACCAGCGAATATATTTTATGTACTGGCTTTATTACTTTAAAGACTTTTTTATTGAATTCAACATATAATGATTTTGTCAAGAGAACAAATCTCAACAAGAAAGGAAGGGCTAAGTTCGAGTGTAACCGAACATTTTATACTCTGGCAAGTTATTTATTTATTATTATTAAAGTAACACACAATTTTGCCCATATATTCGGCTTGGAGTCCACTAGAATGTTGAGAATCACTATATATAGTATATGTGGGATGTGGCTTCCCAGACCGTTTTTACTCATTCTCTCCACCCACCAACATCATAACCAAGATTTTCCAAACACTGAATTTTGGAAGATATCTCACATATTAACCGATTTATACAGTGCAAAGTCCACGGTAAGTTTCCGTGTATTAGGTATATGTGGGCTACAGGAAGTATTGACCTTATTTTGCCCAATTTTGGCACAGAGGCACACTATTACAAGGAAAACATATCCTCCGAATTTCTTTCGAATATCTGTGAGGTTTACTGATACCTTCGACAAAAAAATAACATGAAGCCCTAATGTCCAATGTTCGGTATCTGAGGCTTTGAAAAGTTATAGTCCGATTTCGGTGATTTTAAGAAGGGTGAAACGCAATATTTGTGCAAAGTTTTATTCTGATTTCTTCCCTCGTGCTTCATTTATAGATTTCTAAGTGAACGAATCACATGGCCTTCAAAAGAGTGGTATATGGGAAGTAGGTTTGATTGTAAACCGATTAAGCCCATTTTCAAACTGTGACGCCAATGAAATGTTACGAACCCTATTTTGTTAAAATTGGTCGAGCAGTTTCTGAGATATGGTTTTTGACCCATAAGTGGGCGGAGCCACCGCCATTTAAATTTGTATATAGAATTTTGAGTGCAGCCCATCTGTAACATCTTTACCATGAAATGTAACGTTTCTAACTGAATTAAAGCATTTTTAGTAGTTTTCAACATAAACTTTGTATGGGAGGTTCGTGTATAAGGAAGTGGCTAAAGCAAATGACCCTAGTGAGTTTGGTTGATATAGCTTCAGCAGTTTACGATATTTGTACAAAAAACTTCATAGGGGACACTTATATGTTTTCGGTTTCCTCTCTTTTGTGGGCGTGCCAATGGTTCGATTTCACCCATTTGCAATACCAACCTTCTCATGGTGCCAAGGAATATGTGTATCAAGTTTCATTGAGATATCTTAATTTATATCCGTGTAACATGTTGCGAGAGTATAAAAATTGTAAGGAGAGTCGTGGTATTAATATTGCGGTTGGTTTTGAGTCGTTGATCCATTCGACTACAAGGATGTCAAGCTCTAAAGATATGAGTGATTGATAAAGAGTATAGGTGATCATTCTTCGGTAAATTTGACCAAAATGTTGGCATCAGTTCGAATCCTCGAGTATCTTTTATTCAAGTCAATTAAGTCTAAATTAAAAAGCGATTGCTTCACTGTAGGACAGTATATTTATTCAAATTTATATCATTATTCGATGATCGTTATACAAATGCAGATCTGCATTTGACTTCGCTATCTGTCACTTTTAAATAATAATACTTTAGCCAAATTTTTATTTCAGAAGGAGTAACACTAAATGGATCCAATTCAATTAGTAGCAGTGGTATCACTGGATGGGTTCTATTATTTGTTTGGGTTACTTTTTGAATAATATAGTAACGATAATATAGAAGAAGGCACCAACCAAAGTGGAACCGTTTTCTAATGAAAGGTTTTTTTTAAGTATCAGATGGATTTATTTCGAATAAATTCTCGAACAGACGAATTTCAGTTATTTTAAACGACAGCATCAAAAACTTTTCCTACAGGGCACATTGCCGCTTTTACACGCATTTAATTTATATAAATAAATACAAATTTTTATGTAAAGGTATGGATTGTGTATATATACACACATACCATAGTATTTGACGAGTACTTTCTCAATTTAAAAATTTAACATAAAATTCTGTTTTGTAAGCGAAATTTTTGTAAAACCTAATCCCTTTATAGCTTTACATCTTCTCCTATTTTTATTGGTCAAGTCGTCAGGAGATTAGGAAACTTTGTTAGTGGCTCTTCTATTCTTTGCTAACTTGGGACATTTGTTTATTCATTTGCATTTCAATTTGCCTTTGCATATGGTTCGACCGAAGCTTGCGTGGGAGCGTTTTTGTTTGGTTTGCAACTTTGCTTTGATAGGAACAAAAAGAGTACTGCCGTTGTATATATGTATTTGTATATATACTTTCTGTGTTCGAAAATATATTTGTATCGCAGATTTTGTGCTTTCATCACCTGCGCTACTCACAGCACTCGAAGATTGCGTTGTAATCCCAGCTTCGATTAAAGTTGTTTTACTTAAGTTCGAAGTTAAGTTTTGTCGGCCCAAAATAAAAGGGATAAGAAGAGGCTTTTCAGCAAATTCTTGCAACTTGCGTTTGTTATTTCGCAGAATATTTTATTTATATTTCTAAACATATATGCCACTTTCAAATCACTCTACATGCGCCTGCATAAACAATTTCGTTGACAATCTGAACTTTTTAGCAAAACACTTCTAACCTCAAACACTTCAAATAATTCCTTAAAAGGCTTATACCAGTAGGTTTGACATTAATGGTTATTGTTTGATTTTTCAATTTGCAGCCGAAACACATTTCTACTTTTAAATTCCTGCTTTTGCACAATGACAACAATGAAGACCTCATTTACACTGTTCTATACTGTGCTATGCTTTGTGTCACAAGATGTTGACAACCGCAATGTTATGTAACCACAACATGCCATAAAAGTTTGCTTATGAAAACGTTTCATAATTAATATATGTATATAACTCGTATGTGCTTCGAAATATACAATATATATAGTGTAAGTACATTAGGACGATAACGCAGGACGAATAAGAATTAATTATAAATTTTAAAATCAGAGTTGTATTTTGTTCCTTGGCAGCATTTTACCATTAGTTCTGATTACTTATGATGCATGATCATTTAGGGTATTCACAAGGTGTCATATTGTGTCATATAGTCATATTGTCATATTTTTTTATGACTGTCATATCAACACTGTTGTTGTTTCACATGCAAAATTAAAATATGACTGATACAACCTGCGTGGTATGTTTCTTGAGTTCGTTATTCTATATATGGCCAAAACCAGATATATGTCCGTATTTTCCAGATATATGCGATGTGCGGTATAAATCGGTTCAGAAGTGTTCGGGCAGAAGGGCACGAGCAAAACCGACCACTGACCGACCCAGAAAAACCGGTTCTTCATAGAAAACCGACTACCCACTCGTCGAAGTTTTGCCCCAAAACGCCCTAAAGCCACACCCACCGACCGCCCACACTGCCACGGGTGTGTCCCAAAAAAACCGGTTCCAAAAAGTAACCGGTTACTGCAGTACTAGGCATATGCCGCAAAAAAACGAAAAAAATCGGTGGGTAGGGGCAGTGGGTAGGTGGGTAGGGGCACTTGCTGCCGAATTTTTTTGGTTTTTTGCGGCATATGCCTAGTACTGCAGTAACCGGTTACTTTTTGGAACCGGTTTTTTTGGGACACACCCGTGGCAGTGTGGGCGATCGGTGGGTGTGGCTTTGGGGCGTTTTGGGGCAAAACTTCGACGAGTGGGTAGTCGGTTTTCTGTGAAGAACCGGTTTTTCTGGGTCGGTCAGTGGTCGGTTTTGCTCGTGCCCTTCTGCCCGAACACTTCTGAACCGATTTATACCGCACATTGCATATATCTGGAAAATACGGACATATATCTGGTTTTGGCCTCAGCAAAAATCGCTACGATTAAGTGTAGAAATATGACATACAACAGTTAAGGGTGCTCACAAGTGTCGTATTTTTAAGAATATTAAAATATGACATAAGACATACAACAAAGCTTGTGAATTGCCTAATTATTATATAGGTAGTCAATGATAAATAATACAGCTAAACATAGGTTAGCTTAGGTCAAGTTCCAGATCTCCACGACTGCAGAGAATCTCACTTAGACAGCTTTCGACTGTTCATTGTGGCACACGAATACTTCTAACGGATCAAAAGGTCCTAACGATTCAACAAATCACATGGACTCTATTATAAAGTTCTTAAGTCGCTACACATAACAAAAGCTAATAAAAGTTTCCAGCAATTCTGCCCAAATAATTATAAAAAATACCTAATGTTTCAAATACTGTAAAAGGATAGCTTATATGGTATATTAATTATTGAGTAATACTTAATCTCGAAATTTCTGATTGGATTGCAAAAATTTTGATATCAATGACGGGATGGACAAGTCTGAAATAGTACCATACAAGTCGTAAGACAATAGCGTACTATAATGAATTCTTTTACATATACAGCACACTCTATAGAATCTTGAAAAATACTATATACTCGTATTTAAATGGTTGAATCTAGGAACGTAATTTATACGGTCGCCCTCTAATGTAAGTACAAGTTGACAGGTCTGTTTACTAAAGACTACAACAATTTACAAGTTGAAAGAATTTCTAATATCCTTGATCTTGGAGTAAATGATTCTGGAACAATATTCGGTTCCTAAGATGAACCTTAACTGTATAAAAATTAAGGCAATTTAAGATTGGCTTTATTCATTGCCCCAAAAGTTCCGTCAGGATAGGAAAGAACCACTCCGAGCCGTTCGGTACCAAACGAGGCTTCAGACAGGGTGACTCACTATCGTGCGACTTCTTCAATCTATTGATGGAAAAAATAAGGTATAATCTTCTAAAGAGTGTACATCTTCTGGTGTACGCCGATGATATTGATATCATTGGAAGCAAAAACCTGCTTTTTCACCGACTGGATAAGGATGCGAAGCGAATGGGTCTGGTGGTGAACGAGGACAAGACGAAATATCTCCTGTCATCAAACAAACAGTCATCGCACTCGGGTCTTGGCTCCCACGTCACTTTTGACAGTCATAACTTTAAAGTCGTAGATAATTTCGCATACTTAGGAACCTGCATTAACAATACAAACAATGTCAGCCTCGAAATCAAACGTAGAATCACTCTTGCCAACACGTGCTACTATGGACTAAGTAGGCAATTGAAAAGTAAAGTCCTCTCTCGACGAACTAAAATCAAACTCTACAAGTCGCTCATTATTCCCGTCCTGCTTTGGCAGAAACGTGGACGATGTCGACATCCGATGTGACGGCAGTCTGGAGAAAAAGGGTTTGCGAAAGATTTATAATCCTTTGAAAGTGTTCCGCTGGAGGATGCCGCGGAATAGGACGACTTCCACCACCCCGTTGGAAAGACCAAGTGAAAAGTTGCTGACAAGTCACTTAGAATTTCCAAATGGCAAGACTTTTGAGACACTTAAGCGGGAAAGGCACTTAAATGAATCCCGATTAAGTGCCTCGAGGTACTTACTCAAATTACTTCTATAAATATTTCTAGCTAATATTTTTTCTTTTAGAATAAAAGTCACATTTATTTCATATTAATAACAATAAATAAGGAAAAAAAAACATTACAAAACTATGCTTATGTTTTCCTTTTGACAATTCTCAGCGCATTAAATTAAAAAAATATGAAAAGTCACTTAAAAGAGGAAAATTGCAAACAATTTTGTATTTGTGGCTAAAATATTACAGGCATTTAAGCGGGAAAGGCACTTAACCGGACGCTCTTAAGCGGGGAATTTTATATGTAAATGTAGAGAAAAGACAACGATGCCGGTCACAAGAAATTTTGGTCCTTAAGGCGAATATCAAGTTCTGGTTAAACTGGGTAAGCACGGAACATTACTGCGAAGTCTAATTAAATTTTGGTTCAACTGACTTTATGTTAAAATTAAACTCAAGGTTCTTCATTTTTGTTGGTTGGTTGTATTGAAATTGACGAAAATCTGAATATTTTCCTGATGACTTTTAACCCTTTTATTTATTAGAATATATTTTATATTATTTATACTTTCGTTTTTTTCCCTAGGTGGCAACTCCATTGCCCATTACTGTTATTAGTCATCACTAACCGATGTTTATAATTGAACATAAATGAGTTTATTAACCCTCTATTTGAAAATTATTTGATTTTATTAACAACAACAAAGCTGTTAATGATCTTCCTCACGACGGGAACTCTCTTCCATGGTGTCATTTTGAAGTACTTATTTTTAACATATACATTGGCTTTTTTATTGATACTTTCCATTTTTTTTATATTTTTCCAATTTTATTTACACTTTATTTTGTCTCACTTCAGTCCAGTCATTTGGTTACGCTCAACTAATGTGATTTCTCATCTCTTTTGCAGTCTGTGCAAATTTTAAATTGATTGATTGCTTTCTGATGCGCAAGGCGTGTCGGCACAGCATGATTAATCGAACATACCTTATGACCCACTAAGAGGCTGTCAACGAAGCGACCCACACTAATAAACACCCAGAGAGAGAGAGAGAGTATGCCAGTTGTTTGGGAAAAATGCCACAAAATGAAAGGTAAAGTTTTGAAAATAAATAAACACAAACTGCGCCGAACACTTCGAGCGGCTTAAAGAAGTTTATAGCTAACGGTAAATACGAGACAAAGAACAATGCCAACTTGCCAAAGGAAAGCGTAGAGAGACACATATCTAGATATATGTATATTTTTAAATGTTTATGACAGTTTTATTGAATTAAATTTTGCGAAAACAGCAATCAAGCACACATACATACACACATTGTAGCATACACAAAGGCGCATGAGATACACACATACGTCATACACATATACATATATACAAACCGTTTTTGTTTGCCTTAAATATATCCTAATTGTGTGAATTGATGCCTGGCTGTTGGCTGTAGGCAGCTTCTTTAAATTATAACTGGTTTTTCGTATAAACGGTTATATTTGTATGTATGTATGTGTGTGTTTATATGTATGCAATGTACTTAAACCAATACCACTACATTTGTATTGTTTTCGCACATGTGGGTTATGCTAAATTGACATTCTAATTTCCAAGTAGGCTTTTATACCTTTAACTCACGAAATCCTTTGATACATTGCTTGCCTGCATGTATATATGTATGTATGTGTGTGCTCGTCTATGCTCGCATGCGTTTATTGCTGAACGCATAGTCATAATAAGACCACATACATATGTATGTATTTAACACAAAATTAATAGAAACAACACAAACACACTACCACACACACACATAACCTCACTTTAACTCACTAATTGATTATATGTATACCTCACACTTGTGCTCGCTCGCTGAGTGGATGCCAAAGCGCTTTTAACACCGCAAATTGGGCAAGCTATTTGAGAAATTTTCATCTATGTATGTATGTATGTATGTGTATGTGTGCGTGTGTGTGTGGAAATATTTAAGAAGTTTAGCACGTCGCACAAGGAAGAACTCCTTGTCAAACCGGGTTGCCTTTAAAAATGTATAAGTGCACGTCGTGTGCTGTCTGTAAGAGGTTAAGATTAAATTTTCCAGCGGAATTTCATTTATTCGCCATATTCTACTAGAGTGTATGTGTGTGCCTGTGAAATAATCTGCTGCGCCAGAGCAAATACCAATAAGGTATTATTGTTGTAGTTTTATTTTATTTTTATTTTTTGCTGAAAATCAAAGTAGAAGAACACGTGCAGAAAATAACACTCCACACCCCGCACTCCGTCCACCTGTCAAACGTCCACTGCATTGTTTTCTTGTGTTACTTTTTAACAAAGCGAATTGCAGGAAAAGTAGATTATTATTCAAGGCAATCACAATTCATGCGCTAAGACCGTGAAAATCAGTAATCGATAATTATAGTATAAGTGGTCGGTGGAATGGTTTTTTTTTTCTAAAAAATAAAAGAAAGAAATAAAAACAAGTAAGAAAAGGCCAAGTTCGGGTGGAACCGAACATTTTATACTCTCGCAATTTATTGCAACATTTTTATTAAGATCACACACAATTTGACACATATATTTGGCATAAAGTCCAATAGAAAAACTAAAATCATCATATATAGTATATGGGCTGAGGTAATTCCTGAACCGATTTCACTCAATTTCATCAGCAACTTACATTATATCTGAGAGTATATACTCACTTAATTTGGCTAAGATATTTCACATATTAACGATTTATAAGCTATTAAGCCCATCGTATTTTTGAAAATCTTATAATTAGCTATATGAGAGCTAGGGGAAGTTATAAGCCGATTTTAACCATTTCTGGTACAGAGACATAGTATTAGAAGAAAACGATTTCTTCTGAACTAAATTGAGATATCTGAGATGGATCATATACAGTATTTGTGTAAAGTTTTATTCCGCTATCTTCATTGGTTCTTATGTATATCTTATAAAGTGAAGGAATCAGATGGACTTCAAAATTGAGTTATATGGAACGTTGTCGTGGTTGTGAACCGATTTCATCCATTTTCCATACGTGTTATCAGGGTGTCAAGAAAATATTATTGGTGGTTATTATCCGATTTCAACAATTTTTGGGCTGTATTAAGAAGTGGCTCAAGAAAATATTATTGGTGGTTATTATCCGATTTCAACAATTTTTGGGCTGTATTAAGAAGTGGCTAAAAGAAACGACTGCACAACGTTTGGTTTATATAGCTTTATTGGTTTGCGAGATATATACAAATAACCGATTTGATGGAGGGGTCACGCCCACTTACCAAAAAAAAATTAAATCCAAATATCCCCCTTACCAGTGCGAACCTTTATTCCGGTTTTCGCCATTTTGTGGGCGTGGCAGTGGTCCGATTTTGCCCATTTTTGAAAGCAACCATTTCACGGTCCCAAGGAACTGGAACACATGTTCCATTACGATATCTCAATTTTTACTCAAGTTATCCGTTGCACGAACGGACGGACGGACAGTCAGACATTCGGATTTTGACTCGTCTCGTCACCCTGATCATTTTGTATACATACCCCTATATCTAACTCGTTTAGTTTTATGACTTACAAACAACCGTTATGTGAACAAAACTATAATAATATCTTAGCAATTTTTGTTGCGAGAGTATAATAAATAAAATAACTGTATAAACATCCGCTTAACAGTCGAGCCGAAAGGTCAACTTAAACGCTTTGCTTCGCATAATTGTTAAATTTCTTTTGTAAAATGGTAACCCTGTTCTAATATATATTTAAATTAAAGCTTCGAAAACATACTTAAGGTTTACATATTTTCTATAAAATATTTTGTAATTTTTGTATAAATCTTTTTCCGCCAGGCTTTCTTCAGTGACTTCTATTTTGCTCTTACTTCATAAATGGTATCATATTTCCATATTTCCATATTTCAAGTTTTCAATTTTACATTTTTAGAAGATTGATTTCTCATATTAGAGTTAACCCATTAAATCCCAAGGGTAAAAATAAATGCATATTTTATGGTTTTATTGTTTATTACGTTTAAAAATACATAAATTAAGAGAAAATCATAAAAAAAAAATATTGATTAATTATTTCTCATTCCGTGAAATGTTGCGCCTACGCAACGTTGGGATTACTGAACTTATATTATACAAGCAAGTCATAAAAATACATTTAAAATATTTCACATACGCTAATACTATAGCGACTAGCGTGAGTGAAATATTTTAAAACAATCAGCATGATGATGTATTTGACATTTTTTACACATATAAATTGTTGTACTTCTACACTGTCTACATTTTCTTCGACGTTTATTTTAGTGCTCCTCTATGACATGACCAATATTATCGAAGCGAGTATTGGAAGGTAATGCGTTTTTGGGTGGTCTTCGTAAATTTCTATTTGAATTACTCAAAAAGTGAGAATTATCTGCAAGTTGGGCTTCTTCGGTTTTCATCAAACTAACAGCAAAGTAAGATTTAAATTCTAATTGAGTCATAGATCGCTCATTTGCCAGATTGTAAATCTTCCACGAGTTTACTAAAACACTATCTATCAAATTGATGAACAGTGGTCACCACCACTTTTTCCCTCTTACTCGAATCCTATAATTGGCAATTCCATTATCATGCAGATCGACGCCTCCCATATTTTTATTATAATCTGCTATAACCTGGGGCAGTGCCACATTCACCATTTTTTTAGTTTTCTATCGTAACGTTTTGCTGTAACCAATGGTTCGATTTTTGCGTTGTTAGTCCACATTCACCACAGAATTGTCATTCCATCGAACTAATAGTACTTCATGTTTTTGGTCAAAGCTGAAATCAAATGACCCTCTCTCGTTTTTCTGATGAGTTGTCGTATTTATCATGGTTTTATTCATAGTTCTATTTTCTCGAATAGTACCAGTGGCAAAATAGCAATTCTCTTTCAGAATGCAAAATAATTTGTGTGAAGAAAATAAATTATCAAAAAAAAAAATGCGATGTTTGCGAGGATCTTCAATGACAGACAATAAGTCCAGAACATTTTTTTCTCCTAGACCTAAATCATTTCTATTGTCGTTAGTATCCTTTCCGCTATATGGAATAAACCGATACAGATAACCATTTGAACTACACAAGCACCATATCTTGAATCCAAATCTTACAGGCTGTCCTTTGATGATTTACTTGACGAAATTAGTGTGAAATGAAATTTCATTGAACTGTGCGAACATATTTTGGCAAAATATGTATGCATTTTCAAAGTGTTTAATTTAGTGTTTTGTATAATTTATTAAATACCCAAGCTAATATTTTTCAGCAGTGGCATCATTGGCAAATGTTATAAAAAATGTGAGTTTTGACAGCTCTCTCTCGAACCAAAGAGTCTCGTATCAAGTTATCTATGCTATTAGCTCAACGTTCTAGAAACAACTGTATAATAAAAACAAAACAGAACTACTCCTTGAATAGCGAGAACCCATTATTGACAATACATTTCTAACACGAATGGCATGCTGAGTAACAATAACAACTGACTATTGTTACTCCCAACGTTGCGTATACGCAACATTTCCTAGAAATGTAAGATAAACAACACGGGTGGGTAGTTTTGTCCACCAAAAGGGTTTATATCACAAATAAGATATTGTTAAAGCTTTGTACAGTGTAAAAAGTAAAGCTTTATTTAAATTAATATTTTTTATGATTGGATGAATATACCGATCCCGAGATGACTCAATTAGCAGTTTTTGAATGATAAAAATAAAATGCATTTGTATTTGAAAAACCTTAAAAAAAATTTTCATTTATCTATTAGTTCTTCTTTTTGAGACTGGCTTACATTTCATAGATTTATTTCCTTATTTTAGAAATAAAAAAAAACAAATTTGAAATGTTGCGTTTGCGCAACGTTGGGTAAAGATGGGTTAAGCTCAAACAAATATGGAAGGGTGAAAATTGGGTATGAACTTCCAATATTTTTTTAATTTTACTGAGATATCTTACATATTTAGCAATATTTATGGTATAAAGCTCAACAGAAGGTAGAATCTCCTAATGTTAGACACATGGAAGCTAAGTGAAATAACTACCTCATCGTATCCATTTTTGACACAGAGATATTCGTATATTATAAGGAAAAGGTTCCCTATGAATATATATTTAAAGTATCTATCTTTCGTTAAAAAAATCCATAGTCATTATATCACAATCGATATCTGAGGCCTTGAAAAGTTATAGTCCGATTGTGAAAAATTTTGGATGAGCGATGCTCCACCCCCAATGATATATTCATGCGTATCATAGGTATGTAAAGAAAATAATATGTACCAAATCCGGTTGAAATTGGTAAAATAAAGACTAAGAAAGGTATTCAATAAAAGTTACGTATACGCACAGTAGTACATTGGGGTTGCAGAAAAATTAGCGCTGCATGTTAGTCAGACAGAAATAATTTGTACTATTAATTTTTCATTAAAAAAAATAAAACAATTCACCTCTCTTCTCAAAATCGATTACATTTATATTTATGCGTTCTTTAGCGTTTAATAGTTTTGTGTACATAATTACTTGTTAACACCTAAAGTAAGGAACATCTACTACTGCAAAAACCACAAAACTGTTTCATTGAAATATATTTAGACTGAACTGCTGCTGATGAACCGCATGTAGGAGGAGAAATCTCTCAAATACAAAGTGATGGATTTACTAATCAATTATATTATACTAGCTGAACCGGCGAACTTCGCCCCGCCCAATTTTTATTTGAAATAGTTAAAACGCTTTTTGAACTCTGTTCATTGCTTATTTGTCTGACCATACATATGTACATAACTTTATTTATTTCACGGATTGTATGTGATTTTTTCTTAAATTTAGAATATTGGAAGTCATAGATTCGTATAACTTTACCACAAATAATATAAACTTCAAACAACGCATTTTCATTTAATGTTTTTAGCAAGTGGCAGCTTTTGTTATGACAGCCTAAATCCATGAACATTTAAAAAGAAATATAGCGCCATCTACTGTTACATAGCGTACTTAGCGCCACCAACTGGTGGATAGCTCTTTGCTAATAATAAACAAATAATTTGCAATAAATAAATAATGCGACTATAAGGAGAGTTATAAACTATCCTATCTTTCAAGTTGGACCAAACTGCAGTGTTAAAAATTTCATTAAAATCGGTTCAGTAGTTTAGGAGTCCATCGAAAACAAACAATGTGACACGTGATTTTTATATATGAAGATGTAAAGTTCAGTGATATTTAAGAAAATGTGTTCTCCCATTTTAATTAGAATAAAATTCATCCTGGGCCATGACTAGGGCCATTCTGAAGACATAAACGATGAGATCATATGTAAAATACGCATGATTTTCTTGAATATTTGGCTTCTGGAAGGTATTTTTTACGTCACCAACGATAATCTGTTAGCATTGCTGCACTACATTTCACTTGATATCGCGTCGCCATTAAGGAAATGTCCGGGTAAAACCTCTCGCCTTGTTCGTCCCTCACAGAACCCACATTTGCCGGAAAGAAATCAAGATAAAAGTCCAGCATATGTATTTTGAAGGGTAAATTACACCCCAAAGCTTTATAAGAATTATAAGTTCATTTATTAAGACAACATTTGTGATAGTTCACAGCGAAATAAATACAAACAGTGATACTGATGTGTGATTGACTCTAGCGCATTGAATAATCACGAATTTACCAACTCCGTATTCCCAAGAGCTATGTTTTTCGGACATCGAGATGCTGAGGTCTCACTTCGGATTTTCATGTTATACAATTTTCCATACACAAAAATTGAATCCCAAAGCGCTGATTATGGTTATTTTTCGTTTAAATGTTTTTATATACGCCTCGGTTTGTTGCCATGGGAAACAAATACGTTGATGAAAATCAAAAAGCTTTTTTAACGTCAATGACGATGATTGTAATCCATTTTTACCCACTTTCTAACTATATTACCTTTTTTTGCCCTACACTTCAGCAGGAATTAAAGAATATATACTAGAGGTCACTATGCTAGGTAATGTATGCTTTTTATACTCTCGCAACAAAAGTTGCTAAAGGGAGTATTATAGTTTTGTTCACATAACAGTTGTTTGTAAGTCATAAAACTAAACGAGTTAGATATAGGGTTATATATATCAAAATGATCAGGGTGACGAGGCGAATCCGAATGTCTGTCTGTCCGTCCGTCCGTGCAAACTGTAACTTGAGTAAAAATTAAGATATCTTGATGAAACTTGGCACACTTGTTTCATGGACAAAATCGGACCACTGCCGCGCTCACAAAATGGCGAAAACCGAAAACACATAAAGTGTCATAACTAAGCCATAAATAAAGTTATAAAAATTTGGAACAAAGGATCGCATTAGAGAGGGCCACATTTGGGCCCCCAAATAGGTTTTTTGTATATATCTCGTAAACCAATAAAGCTATATAAACCAAACTTTCTCCAGTCGGTTCTCTTACGTATCCCACTACACACCATGAAATTAGTTGAAATCGGATAATAACCGCGCCCACCTCCCATACAAAGGTTAGGTTGAAATTTACTAAAAGTGGGTTAACTCACTAACGAAAAATGCCAGATATACTAAATTTTACAGAAGAAATTGCAGAAGGAAGCTGCACTCAGATTTTTTTTACAAAATAGAAAATGGGTGTGGTATGGGTCAAAAACCATATCTCAGGAACTACTCGATCGATTCGAATGAAATTCGGTATATAATATTTTCTTGGCACCCTGATGACACGTGTGGAAAATGGATGAGAGCGGTTCACAACCACCACAACTTCCCATGTAACTCATTTTTGAACTCCATCTTATTCCTTCACTTTATAATATATACATAAGGAACCAATGAAGATAGCGAAATAAATCTTTACACAAATACTGTATATGATCTGTGGCATCACTTGTGAAAAAATTGTCGAAATCGGCCTATAACTTTTCAAAGCCCCAAATATCGAATATGAAGAACTCAGTGCCTTATGGTGATTTTTCACCGAAAATTTCGGTAAATCTCTCAGATATCTTAATTTAATTCAGAGGAAATCTTTTTCTTCTAATAGTGTGGGGAAGTTACACATATACCTAATTATAGGATTTTCAAATTGGGTCAAGTTGTGTGTTGTATGTATGTATGTGATTGGCGTTCAACCGTTTAGCCGGTTATAGCCGATATATATGTAGTTGTGTGTTATCTTAATAAAAATATATCAATAAATTGCGAGAGTATAAAATGTTCGGTTGCACCCGAACTTAGCCTTTCCTTACTTATTTTCAGCTAATTAATTATCTTTGAAAGCATACAATTTTATAAAATATAGGCCACTGGCAGCACCCTTGATAAAATTTTTAAGTAATTCCTATATACACCATATAAATCTTACTCCCGCTTCTTATACTATCATTTACTTATATATTTTGCATATTCAACTAGTTACCTTCAGTAAATAATAACAAAATTGTATCAAATAAATAAATTAGCAACGAATATTCACAATATTTCCGCCATCTGTAATACAATATTATTTGCAATCGCAAACAATAATACAATCATTTTCTTTATGAGTTGGAAAATTGTCTGAAGACGCCATTTTATTAAGTTGTTTCATTATACTCTCGCAACCTGTTGCACAGAGTATAATAGTTTTGTTCACCTAACGGTTGTTTGTGTCACCAAGAAATATAAGAGTTAGATATGGGGTTATATATACATAAATGATCAGGATGACGAGTAGATTTGAAATCCGGATGTCTGTCCGTCCGTCTGTCCGTCCGTCCGTCTGTCCGTCTGTCCGTCTGTCCGTCTGTCCGTCTGTCCGTGCAAGCGATAACTTGAGTAAAAATTAAGATATCTTAATGAAACTTGGAACACATGTTCCTTGGCACCCTGAGGAGGTTGCTTTCGAAAATGGGCAAAATCGGTCCACTGCCACGCCCACAAAATGATGGAAACCAAAAACCTATACAGTGTCATAACTAAGCCATAAATATAGTTATGAAAATGAAATTTGGAACATAGGATCTCATTAGGGAGGGGCACATTTGGATGTAATTTTTTTGGAAAAGTGGGCGTGACCCCGCCCCCAAATAGGTTTTTTGTATATAACTCGCAAACCAATAAAGTTATATAAGCCAAACTTTCTGCAGTCATTTCTTTTAGCCATTTCCTTATACAGTCCAAAAATGAAAGAAATCGGATAATAACCACGCCCACCTCCCATACAAAGGTTAGGTTGAAAATTACTAAAAGTGAGTTAACTCAGTAACGAAAAACGCCAGAAACACTAAATTTCACATAAGAAATGGCAAATAGAAGCTGCTCTCAGATTTTTTTACAAAATGGAAAATGGGCGTGGCATCGCCCACTTATGGGTCAAAAACCATATCTCAGGAACTACTCGACCGATTTCAATGAAACTTGGTTTGTAATAGTTTTCTTACATCCCAATAATATGTTGTGAAAATAGGCCAAATCGCTTCACAACCACGCCTACTTCCTATATACCAGAACTTTGAAGACGATCTGAATCGTTTACTTTACAATATATAAAGGAAGCACTAGTGAAGATATCGATGCAGAACTTTGCACAAATACTACCTTTATAGTGTGGAAGCCCCATTCTAAAAATTGCCGAAATCGGACCCTAGGTTTTCAAGGCCCCATGTATCGAACATGAGGACCTCGGTGCTTCTAACCTAATATTAGGGTTTCCAACTTTCAATGGACTTTATACAATATATATGATGAATATGTGGGTCAAATTGTGTATTATTAATATAAATAAAGTTAAATAAATAAATTGCGAGAGTATAAAAAGTTCGGTTACACCCGAACTTAGCCTTTCCTTACTTGTTTTATTTTACCTTTTATTTATGCTATTTCCTTGAATGTGCGTTCTTGCTTAAGTTTCTTATCAACACATTGAGCGCAAAGGCATGTGCAGTTTATACTAAACTCTTACATTTGTATGTATCTGTGTGTGTGTGTGTATTGGCGCAACCATTTTCACCTTCAGTAACTTCTGCTAATGTATTTTGTAGAAAATCAATTTTAATATTAGCAATTCAATGTGTCTAAAAGACAGAACTTTTTCTAAAAGCTCACACACATTGCTTAAAAAAAAACATCTGCAGCCGCATACCTTCAATATATACATATCTGCAATATATGTATGTATGTATATATTAAAGCGCTCACATACATGCAAGTATATCATTGTTAATACGAATTCTTAATCTTGTTTATGTTGTTTACACAAGAGGGTAACCGCTTTTGTCGTGAGAACAAATTGATTTCTTATGCCTTCTGCTACGATATAAATCTATATATATATATATTTACTTGTATGTGTATTGCTATGTGTGTCTTTTCTGCACTTCTGTTCTCGTCATGTTATTGTTTCTTTTGTTTGTAGCTTCTTGCGCTCATCATATTAACCTCGTTTCATTTATTTACCACTATCTATTCATCTCGCAAACTCTTGTGTATAAAAATCATTCAGCAGCCTAAATGTATGCTATACAAAAATAAATAAATGCACACACACACATTCAAACACTCATACATATATTTACCGTTATGCCGAACTTGAGATATTTTGTTGCCTGCTGTGCCAACGAAATAACGGTTAACAATACACAAGCCAGCAAATCGGCTTTGACAGGTTGCTGAAACTTTTCAGCTGGAAAAGTGTGTGGGTGTGCGTGCCTTGGCTGCGAGCGAGAATCACACAATGTGTCCGGACAGCAATCAATAAAAGGTCAAAAATCAGCGGAAATACGTCTGTGACTTTTAGCATCGTTGTTGTTGTTATTACTGTTTTTGTTGTAGTTAATATACAGACCAGCGTTTGTTGTTGTTGTTGTCATTTTGTACGAAAATCAAAGTGTGAAGGGCATAGTAAAGTCACACACAAACAGTAGTGCAGTGTAATGTTTATCTATGAGACCAATCACACTTGTAGATGGCCGAAAAGTTTGCTTCCCAAGCAGCTTAAGAGTTTCGACGAACTCCAGCTGGCAAACGAGCAAACTTGCAAACAGGCAAAAACTGGTATGACTGCGGCTGGTTGGTTGGAGGGTCGGTTTGGCAAACACAATCAGAGCAAGTGTGAAAGTTCAAACAGTTTTGGGTACATATCGATATATATATATATATATAAATATATATATAGACATTGAAAATACATATCTACTTATGTATACGCCCATAGTCTATAGATATACTACATACTACTATACACTGAATGCTAATGAATAAATTTGCTCATTTACGTAGTTAACTTTGTTTTGACCAACTTCAATTGATACAAAATGCTAATTTTCATGCATAGAAAATCGCCAAAGTAGCAAAGCTACTGGGCGACTGAGCGACTGTGCGCACATTTCAATGATTATAAATTCTAATATAACTTTAGGCGCTAAAACGTTTGCGTAATGTGTCAGGCGGACTGCCACGGAAGAGATGTGGGGAAACGGATATTTCAGTGGCAGTTATTGACAATCACAGTTGTTGTTGTTACTGTTGTCTGTTTTCAAAGTTGACGCTATCGGCAGTTGCTGTCGCCTAGGTCATCTAACGGGAAAACGGCAACGGAAACATGCTTTCTTGATGAGGTCGTCGCAAAGTGCGAGAGCTGTTAGATATGTAAATTTTTGTAAAAAGAAAGATTTAAGGAAGAGAGAGAGTGTGTTTACACCTGAAGCGCGAGAGTATAGCTTACATTTATAATGTGAATTTGTTGGAAAACATAAGATAATAAGTATGAGTCACATGGAGATCTCTTTAAACCGCTACACTTCGTAGAATTTTAGTATACTCAGCTCAGAAGTATTTAATAATGCAAATAAGGCAATTGCTGATTTTACTTTTCAATTTTCTTAGAAAGAGCAGAAAATGAATAGTAGATGCAAAAATTAGCCACGATTTAGTACAGATTCATATCTGGTTTAGACAGAGTTCAATTTTAGATAAGTGAAATCTTAAAAGACAGCAGTAATTAGTCAAAAAATTGAAAAAACCTGCAAGTTTTAAATAAACTCAAGTTCTTCGGCTCCCAAAGAATATAATATAAGAATATATCTAAGAAATATTTCTAAAAATAATTAAAAGGTAGTTTTGTGAGAGAACCAGTACTACACGACTATGTTCGACTCGCATTTAACTATATGGGCTTAAATATAGAGGTTCCAGATTCTAAAACTCATTGCTTTCAACAAAACAAAACATTAGGAATGTTATTCCATTCAAAGTGATCTATTAACACTTTTTTAAACCCTAAAAGATGTTCTGATAATTATAGGATCATAGTATAGCCTTAAGGCAGTAGTCTGCTTTAGAAGCCGAAAAAAAGCGTTTTTTAGCAATTTTTCTTTAAAGGGAAGGAAATGATTGCGGTAAATGGAAGTTTAAGACGATATTGTACTATATTTAAAGCTTAAAAAACAATATTTTTTATTAAAAAATATTGAAATTTTTTCAAAGTTGTAAGTATTTTTCTGGAGCGCCTGGAGTCTGCACTTGTAAATCGGTGCCGGTGATGGAGGTCGTGCGATTTTTTTTAATTTTTTATTTTATTTTCTTTATGAACTAAAAAAATACCGAAGAAGTTATAAAATTCCAAATTTTTTCGAAGTTTGAAAAAAAATTCACTTCTTTAAGAAAAAAAAAATTGACTTAAAGTTGCAAAACAAATAGTTTAAATAATATTTTTGTCCAACTTTTTTAGTTCAAATAGAAGATAATTTAATACTGAAGCTAGATCACTTTGGTTTTTTCGATCGGACATATATTCTTTTTGCTATCGCCGACACCGTTTTCTAACACTTGTGAAAATGAAAACTCGAAAAAACGCGCTTTAAAGGTCTGCCTGAGCATTCGCACCTGCTCGAAGCTCGGCCACTAAAACTGCTCTAACTTCGAAAATATGTCGAATTGGCCTCTAGAATTTCAAAGACATATTCTTGCATAGTTTTGGAAGAGATTTAAAACAAAAAAACAATAAAATCGATTTTTTGAAGCCTGTAAAGCAGACTACTGCCTTAATTTTCTTCAGCAATGC
Source organism: Zeugodacus tau (assembly GCA_031772095.1). Classification (NCBI taxonomy): domain Eukaryota; kingdom Metazoa; phylum Arthropoda; class Insecta; order Diptera; family Tephritidae; genus Zeugodacus; species Zeugodacus tau. The sequence goes on along the minus strand of CM062653.1, from coordinate 51,148,714 downwards.
TTTCCTTTTCTAACTAACTACTGTCTAATCGATAACTCAAAACAAGGAATACGCGGTGTGTTAAAAAAAAGTAACGACAATTTTAATGGGACAGGCTTATAAAACTTGAAAAGAAATGCATTGTGTTCAACAAATAACGGGAATTTTAAAAAGTGCAATTGTATTTTTTTTATTTTTATTAAGTTAATAAACATGCACCTGAAGAACAATACAAGATGTCCCAGCCTCCATATTCACCAGACATAACTCCGTGTGACCTTTTCCCGATTTTCAAAAAAAAAAGAGAACCTTAAAGTGTCATCGTTTTATAAGTACACGAGAAATCACTGAAAGTGCCAATGGTTATCCCAAAAATCGAATTTGAGTGTTTCGACGAAGCGCTGCCTTTAATGTAGTCGAATGAATAAAAAAATTTCAAAAATTCTCGTTATTTTTTCAACACAGGTCTATGGCCAAATAACAGATAAAGAGGCCTTTCAAGAGAGAGCGACCAGTTTTGTCTATTTCTTACGTTTGAGAAAACCACATACATATAATGTTAATGAGAGAACTAATTACTTAATTTAATGATATGAACCGAGAACCCGTTTGTCTCCGATACACCCACAATTTACGCTCCCCTTTACTGATTGCGATATAATAGCTTTTCGATAGCATATTTTATAACCGAAATTCACTTGGCTTTTTCACATTTTCTGCTAAAAGAAATGATTTTTATACTCTCGCAACAACAAAGTTGCTAGAGAGTATTATAGTTTTGTTCACATAATTATACTCTCGCAACAACAAAGTTGCTAGAGAGTATTATAGTTTTGTTCACATAACGGTTGTTTGTAACACCCAAAACTAAACGAGTTAGATATAGAGTCATATATACCAAAGTGATCAGGGTGACGAGTAGATTTGAAATCCGGATGTCTGTCCGTCCGTCCGTCTGTCCGTCTGTCCGTCTGTCCGTCTGTGCAAGCTGTAACTTGAGTAAAAATTAAGATATCTTGACGAAACTTGTCACAAATATTCCTTGGCACCATAGGAAGGTTGCTTTCGAAAATGAGCAAAATCGGACCACTGCCACGCCCACAAAATGGCGAAAACCGAAAACACATAAAGTGCCATAACTAAGCCATAAATAAAGCTATGGAAATAAAATTTGGTATGAAGGATCGCACTATGAAGGGGCATATTTGGATGTAACTTTTTTGGGGAAGTGGGCGTGGCCCCGCCCCCTACTAAGATTTTTGTACATATCTCGCAAACCAATAGAGCTATATAAACCAAACTTTTTGTAGTCTTTTTTTTTAGCCACTTCCTACTACGGTCCAAAAATGAAAGAAATCGGATAATAACCACGCCCACCTCCCATACAAAAGTTAGGTTGAAAATTACTAAAAGTGGGTTAACTCATTAACGAAAAACGTCAGAAACACTGAATTTCACATAAGCAATGGCAGATGGAAGCTGCACTCAGATTTTTTTACAAAATGGAAAATGGGCGTGGCGTCGGCCACTTATGGGTCAAAAACCATATCTCAAGAACTACTCGACCGATTTCAATGAAACTTGGTTTGTAATAGTTTCCTTACATCCCAATGATATGTTGTGAAAATAGGCCAAATCGCTTCACAACCACGCCTACTTCCTATATACCAGAACTTTGAAGACGATCTGAATCGTTTACTTTACAATATATAAAGTAAGTACTAGTGAAGATATCGGTGCAGAACTTTGCACAAATACTATGTTAATAGTGTGGCAGCCCCATTCTAAAAATCGCCGAAATCGGACCATAGGTTTTTAAGGCCCCATATATCGAACACCAGGACCTCGGTGCTTCTAACCTAATATTATGGTTTCCAACTTTCAATGGACTTTATACAATATATATGACGAATATGTGGGTCAAATTGTGTATTATATAATATAAATAAAGTTAAATAAATAAATTGCGAGAGTATAAAATGTTCGGTTACACCCGAACTTAGCCCTTCCTTACTTGTTGTTACTACAACAACAACATTTGGCATAAGAAATATTCCCCAAAAAATCCATTAACAAAGAAAGTCTGAACAATTCTAGTTATTGCCTGAATACAAATAATTTTTAGCTTACCAAGTTAATTCCGTTATTTACTAACGACAATATAATTAATGAAACGCCCACCAGACTGACATTAGCATAAGTACAAATCTAAGCCGGCTTCAGCAATTACTCCCGTAGGTCTTCAAACAATGAAAACTCACTGAAATAATTCATAAACAAAGAGGCGGAGTTTTTTGGCCTAGTCAAAATGAATGAGAGAAGTACATAACTGTTTGGTATTATTAGCTAGAATGCCAGCGGGAAACCAAGGAACAGTAGAGTGAGTGGCAAGTTTTATCGATTTTTGAAACTAAAATTTGGTTATGTGTTAAAAGAAGTTGTTAAATTTGTACCAAATGTGATGTGACTTTTGTTGTGACTATGGATAAATAATGAACTTGTTATTCAAGGAAAATAAAAGGAGAAAACCAAAATTAAACAGATTGAATGATCTTAAGAAGCAATGTTTTGTGAAATGATAAATGATGATCTTCAGAATATGATTTTGATTTTTTAACACCAGATAGTAACCTCTTCTAGAGATAAGTAGCCTCTAGAGCCTGGAGTTTCCAGAGTTTTCGAACTCCAAATTTGACAATTGCAGTTAGTTAAGTACCCGCATAGTCCTGAATGGGGCTCACAGTACACAAGGGGTGTTTTGGAAATACATGAATTTATTAGGTCTACAACCTTGCTTCCGCATTTTTTTGTAAATTTAAGGCTTTTTTTCACTTAGGACACCCTCACCGTACGTATCCAAAAGCATTCGATGAGCCTCAGCCGCACTTTTCTTGGAATTAAAAAAGAAAAGCAAAATTCCCTGCAAATGCCGAGAATTCGGCTCAAAAAGTGACATTTTCAGTTGAGAATAAGTTTGGGATGCAACAGATCTCTACAAAATTTTGTTGGGTTAATGTTGACACAAATGTCCAAGATCGATATAAAACGATTTAATCGACCAGTGCTTGACCCTAGAGACATTCCCGCAAATGCCGAAAATTCGGTTTAAAAAGTGACATTTTCAGTTGAGAATAAGTTTGGGATGCAAACAGATCTCTACAAATATTTTGTTGGGTTAATGTTGACACAAATGTCCAAGATCGATATAAAAAAAATCTATTTAATCGACCAGTTCTAAACCCTAGAGACATCTATTGGGAAACTGCGGAAGCAAAGTTGTAGACCTAATACAAGATTTTAAAAGTGAGCCCCGTGCTCTGAATTCAAAACCTTCGCATGTATATTGTGAAGCTGAAACAGTCGATGTGAAAGCATCTCGACACTTTACCCTCGAATATCCAGTTTCGCTTTTGTTCTAGGGAATTGAAATTCGAAATTTAGCGCTTTAAAAGATTTGTAACTATCTCAAGACGTTGCGGCGACACTTGAGGATCTCTTGACCTCTTCTATAAAAGTGTCTGTCATCATAAATCGACACATTTCTTCAGAATCTTAAAACATTACCGCAAATTGAGAGAATGTTGAAATCAACAATTATTTTTCTTGGTGTTATGTGGAGATATCCAAAAGTCGAGACCACACCCTACCTTGGTCTTATATCCGGACTTCTTCAGAGTGTTAAAATGTTACTACATTTTGAAGGAAGGTTAGGTTAGATAGATCTTTGTATATGCAAGAAGGTCTCACTTGGACATATGATTGAACGCTGTTCTCTGTGATATCAGAAAAACTCCTAATGGATCAGAAAGACCCTTATGATGCAAAGCGCTTCAAATCTGTTACAAACTTGTTGAGTCGGCTAAAGTCAATTCTAGCCAATTTGCTATGTTCGCCGAAGGTGAGACCATCACGGTGTTTCAACCTCAGCCTGGCAAAAGCAGGACATAAAAGGAGGAGGAAATTCTTAGATCATTCCACCTCGCCTTTCTCCAAACAGCTTTGGCAGCTTGTAACTGCCAGGATACCTAGTCTCAACGCATGTGTACTCATCAGACAATGTCCAGTAAGCACGCCTATGATCTTGCTGAGAGAAAGTAGTTCGAAAGAGCTTTTACGCTCCACTCAACATTCCGATGTCAAAGTTCCAAGGGTACCCTCTCTTGCAAGAAAGTTGAAATCAACACATAATTTCCCGGAAATTGAGATCACGATCTATCTAATGCTAATCATTTACTCAACTCTCTTCATCTGCAAATATATACATTGTAGCTATGCATGTCAGCACAAGTCCAATCTGTTACCCACCCCAGTTTATGTCGCAAAACAAGTGTCCTTCATAATATTATTATTACAAATAAATTAAAATCTAATTAAGCGATTTAGTATATTCCGACCTTCATTAGCAACTGAAGACTTAATTTGACTACAATGCCTAAATACCAAACCATATGAAAACACGCACACCTACACACACATACATAACTAAGTAGATGACATAACCACAAATTATCAATCGGCAGGGCAGATTAATGCATTTAATAAATTGCCACTTTCACACCATCACCACACACACACATACATATATACAAGCATATAGAGGGAGTTTGGTGTATAAAACCTGCCACTTCTCCGTCCTCTATCCGTGTAGGTGTAACTTTAAGTAGTAAGTTTTTGCTGGCATTCAAAATATTTCATTACAATCCCTTTGTAATCATTATTGCAACACTTAATAACACCAATACAAACACACACACATCCAAACACGTGTAAACACAAATCTACATCAGCGGTATTTTGGGTCGAAATAACAGCAGAAGTGGCCATTTGTTCGGTCGTTTGGCTGTTGGTTCGCCGCCGCCGCCGCCCACTTGTTCAGTTGTGTATGTATGTAATCGTGTTGTTTGTTGTTTACACTATTCATTAGATTTCATTGGACTAATAAAGTAGCAGCAGCAGCCTTGGCACATTGAGGCATAAATTAAATCTTTTCATTGTTATTCAGATTAGATTTTTGGCTATTGAAGAGATTTAAAATTTGTTCGACAAAAAGTTTATGGCGAAGGTTTTAGTAATTAAGCGGCTTAAATTTAATGAATTTTCTACTGCGCAATTATTTATAAGGATGTTATTTTAAAAACTGTGTCTAAGTAAAATTTCGGCGAAAGGTGAATAAGTAAAGTGAGGTTAGGTGGAAACTGATTATTAAGGCTTAAACACAGTTAAAAAAAAAAACACTTTGCAAATTTAATTAATTAAGCAGCAAAAAAACCCACTCATTAATGATCCGTAACATTAACACTTTTGGAAGCGAGAGTAAGGTCCACAATAATTACAATTGTGTAGATAATCCGATCAGCCAAAAAAATCCTCCCATTCGAACCAAGCCGTTCTTTCAATAATTTTCAATACTCTAAGTGCAGTTCAATAAAGCTTCTTCTAAGAACCCTTTATCTATAGAATTAGGCCGTAGCTCTAGATAGCTCCTAAGTTAAAACTTCTTTTGGGCAGTCGATAAACTAATTTAACACCCTTTTCCGTAAAAAGCTTTAAAACTAATATTAAAAAATAAATAATAGTTAAGATACCACCACCGATAATTTCGCAAGACCAATCTTAAGCACTAGCAACTCCTACTCCTCCATCTGATTCGAAGTTGAATATGTCACTCGAGGAGAGCGATCTATCTATCTATCTTTCTTTGGTCTTACCGGTTTGTGATCTGACGGAGATGAAAAAGGACAGAAAATCTGTAAACCAGTATGAGGATCTTAAAGTAAGGTTTACTTCCGATGGCAGGACGAGTGGCATTCTTGCATAGCTATATCAGATTGTTAGAAGCATTAGACGTTGTTCTAACTCACATGTGGTATAAATATTATAATAATAAAAAGTCTAATCTTGTCTAGATTTAGAGACAACCAAGTCCATATTCCACAAGTTATAGTTATCCTCGTTAGTTAATGTTAAAACTTTCTCGGGAAACTTAGGGATCTTTTATAACCTTATCTCCACCTTATTTACCCGACTTGAGTGGGTACCCGATCACCACGGAATCGTTGTAAACTGCAAAGCGGACAAGCTTGAAAGAGATGGTACCCTAGCAACATTGAACTGTGAATGATAGTGAGTATGTCCAACTGGACATACAGACACCACATGAGCTCATCAAGCACTGAAAAACAACCAGCACTTTTGTAGTTGTGAGGTCCTTTTGGCCCGCAGTGGAGCGTAAAATTGCTTGCGAACTGCTTTCTCTCAGCAAGGTTCATCTCGGCGCGATCATAAGTGTTCATACTGAACATAGTCCGATGGGTACGCATGCGTAGAGCTAGGGATCCTGGCAGATGCAAGCTGTCAAAGCTGTTTGGAGGAAGGCGAGCTGGACTCATGTAAGCAATTAGTCCTTCAATGTCTAGTTTTGGTCAGACCGAGGTTGAAACACCTTGGCAAGCTCACCTTCGGCGAACCTAGCGAAATGGCTGGAATTGACATTAGCTGACTCAAGTAGTTTGTATCAGATTCCAAGCGCTAGTTAGTATCATAATGGACAACACTCAAATCTACCCAAGTGAGATCTGTCTGCAAATGCAGTGACATGCCTACTAACCTAACCGAACCTAATTTCATACCTGGTCTCAATATAAATTGTCTTCGTAAAAACATTGAGATATGTATGTACATCTTTTTCTTGACTGGCGTAGACACTGCTTACGCGGTTATAACCGAGTCCACAACAGCGCGCCACGCATCTCTCCTTTTGGCAGTTTGGCGCCAATTGGTAATACCAAGTGAAGACAGGTCCTTCTCCATCTGGTCCTTCCATCGGAGTGGAGGTCTCCCTCTTCCTCGGCTTCCATCAGCGGGTACTGCATCGAAAACTTTCAGAATTGGGGCACCTTCGTCCATTCGAACAACATGACCTAGCCAGCGTAGCCGTTGTCTTTTTATTCGCTGGACTATGTCTATGTCGTCGAACAACACATACAGCTCATCATTCCATCTTCTGCGGTATTCGCCGTTGCCAATGTTTAAGGGACCATAAATCTTCCGCAAAACCTTTCTCTCGAAAACTCCTAGTGCCGTCTCATCGGATATTGACACCGTCCACGCTTCTGCACCATAAAGTAGGACGGGAATGATGAGGGACTTGTAGAGTTTAGTTTTTGTTCGTCGCGAGAGGACTTTACTTTTCAATTGCCTACTCAGTCCATAGTAGCACCTGTTGGCAAGAGTGATTCTGCGTTGGATTTCAAGGCTGATATTATTATCGGTGTTGATGCTGGTGCCCAGGTTGACGAAATTATCTACAACTTCAAAGTTATGACTGTCAACAGTGACGTGGGAGCCAAGACGCGAATGCGCTAACTGTTTGTTTGATGACAGGAGATATTTCGTCTTATCCTCGTTCACCACCAGACCTATTCGCTACGCTTCCTTATCCAGGTGGGAAAAAGCAGAACTAACGGCGCGGGTATTGTTTCCAATGATATCGATATCATCGGCGTACGCCAGCAGCTGTACACTCTTATAGAAGATTGTACCTTCTCTATTTAGCTCTGCAGCTCGTATTATTTTATCCAGCATCAGGTTAAAGAAGTCACACGATAGCGAGTCACCTTGCCTGAAACCTCGTTTGGTATCGGACGGCTCGGAGAGATCCTTCCCTCTATACAACTTCCCACAAATAAGTACTCTGTCTTTAAATTCAAAGCTAACTAAGAAGTAAGCCATATTCGGATCCTAGATCATAATAAGAATTCACGAACTACTTGGTTCTCGGATCAGATGACACCAGTGGCTCTCATATACTCGTATAACAGTATCAATACTCAACTTTTTCTCACTGTCTGCATTTCACCTTCGCAATTCGCCCACACATCATCTCATATGTTCTGAAATAATACGATCTGATTTCAAAGCAGTACCGTTAATAACGGTTTGTAGAGTATAATTTCAGAAAACATTACAACAACATGCATATTTCTATACATACATATTTACATAGATTCACATTTACCGTTATGGCAATAAAATCTTGATTTAATATTTTCCAAGAGAGCATTTACTCACTTTTGCATCATACTCAATAAAATTCTGGCGCTATAACGTGTAGGTGTGTGTGAGTGGCGTAAGCTTTGTATGTAATTTAGCACACCATTCATTTTACTATCACAACAGAACCTATTCACATTTGAGGGATATAAAATAAAAATGAGCATATGCCTGATTCGAATAAATTTTTGCTTTTTTTTGTTTATTTATTTTAATATTTATGTCTAAGCATGGCAAGCATAAGACAGAGCAGTTATACTATATATATTTATATGAGTGTATACATATATGTAGGTGTGTGTGTGAATATACTTGACTTTGAAGTCAAGTGAGCTGAGCTGCGTGCAAAGATACTATGATTGCAGATGCTTATATAGGTTAAGACAGACAGTCAAGTCACTTCTCTATGCAGAGTCATTCTCGCTTTTGGCACTATGTGTTAAGTACATATTTACTTACATATAAATAGTACATGCATATATACACACACTTCTCTCAGTCATCTTCTTCAGGGGATTATGAAAAGAAAGTCCTGTCAATGTGTTTACGCAATTCTCTCTTGTGGTAGCTAAGATTCATTCAAACATTTTTCGTAATACTAATATATAAGTATATATATGTACTATATACAAACAAGCTCATCCATTATTCAGCAGATTGTATTTGCTGGTATGTAGAAGTGACATAAAAATAGACTTTAATTTGACGTGTCAGGTTTCTTTTACTGCATTCAAACACGCATAACAACAACAACAACAAACAAACACACACATATACTCACACATTTACACATGTATGCACATAAATATTTAATGTATTTAAATATTTCGCATTGCTAACCTTTTCTCAGTTGATGTGCTTTAATATTATCGGTTTAAATAAGCACTATTCTCAAAAAAATACACACACACACACATTTTATAAGCAATAAGCACAGGTAAATTGCTAAAATCTACATTTTAAAAGTATCTAGCTAAGTGGGACTCACATACATACTTATATGTATATGTGCGTGTATGTGTGTGATATTACCTTGAGGGTGGTGCTAAGTGCACAATCACTGCATAATGATGCTTTAATATTTGAGCAAGTGAGGCGCAAGTACCTTTAAATAGTATTGGATAACAGACAGTTGGTTTTAGATACCGTTAAAGTGCGCTATCACAAGCTCAACAATTTTGTGATGGAGTAAGGCAGTAACTCCATGGATTATATATTAAATACTCAGCAATAATCATGTGAAAATTTACTGCACTTACCTTAATCTAATGTAATGCAAAGTTAAGTTAGTCTCTTGACTTTATGAATGTACATATGTATTTAGGTAACTAGGTGACTAGGACAATTAAGTTGCTACCATCTCCAGGTACTTGACTACTAATCAAGATGACGAGACACAATTTATAGAATAATGAAAATGGCAATGATAAACCTTTTAAAAATTCAAAAATAAATCAGGCATACTTTACTGCGTTCTAAATCTATTTGATGAAGCAAATATTTTTTAATAAAATCTTGAATTACTTTATAATAAGAAAACAAGTAAGGAAGGGCTAAGTTCGGGTGTAACCGAACATTTTATACTCTCGCAATTTATTTATTTAACTTTATTTATATTATATAATACACAATTTGACCCACATATTCGTCATATATATTGTATAAAGTCCATTGAAAGTTGGAAACCATAATATTAGGTTAGAAGCACCGAGGTCCTCGTGTTCGATATATGGGGCCTTAAAAACCTATGGTCCGATTTCGGCGATTTTTAGAATGGGGCTGCCACACTATAAACATAGTATTTGTGCAAAGTTCTGCACCGATATCTTCACTAGTGCTAACTTTATATATTGTAAAGTAAACGATTCAGATCGTCTTCAAACTTCTGGTATATAGGAAGTATGCGTGGTTGTTAAGCGATTTGGCCTATTTTCACAATATTGGGATGTAAGGAAACTATTACAAACCAAGTTTCATTGAAATCGGTAGAGTAGTTCTTGAGATATGGTTTTTGACCCATAAGTGGGCGCCGCCACGCCCATTTTCCATTTTGTAAAAAAATCTGAGTGCAGCTTCCATCTGTCATTTCTTATGTGAAATTTAGTGTTGCTGACGGTTTTCGTTAGTGAGTTAACCCACTTTTAGTAATTTTCAACCAAACCTTTGTATGGGAGGTGGGCGTGGTTACTATCCGATTTCTTTCATTTTTGGACTGTATTAAGAAGTGGCTAAAAAAACGAGTTTGGTTTATATAGCTCTATTGGTTTGCGAGATATGTACAAAAAACCTATTTGGGGACGAGGCCACGCCCACTTACCCAAAAAAAATACAACCAAATATGCCCCTTTATATCCTTCATGCCAAATTTTATTTCCATAGCTTTATTTATGGCACTTTATGTGTTTTCGGTTTTCGCCATTTTGTGGGCGTGGCAGTGGTCCGATTTTGCTCATTTTCGAAAGCAACCTTCCGATGATGCCATGAAATAAGTGTGCCAAGTTTCATCAAGATATCTTAATTTTTACTCAAGTTACAGCTTGCACTGACGGACGGACGGACAGACAGACAGACATTCGGATTTGAACTCCACTCTCCCTGATCACTTTGGTAGTTTTGTTTTGGATTACCCTCTTTAACAACTTTGTTGCGAGAGTATAAATACAAAATGAACTAATATATTGAGTTAGGTTAGATTGGGAAGCTGATCCTTGCGTTTTAGGTTACAGCGGATCGCACTTAGACAGCTAGAAAATTATGGTCTTTTGTGATTTGTGAGTGGAAAGGGGGATGGTTTGCAGTGTCGAAACATCTCCTCTATCACGCTAGGTGTAGATGATTCGGCAGGAGATCAACATCGAGCGCGACGGCGCAGTGGAAGGGCCTCTTTTATCATCTCCTCTAGTATTGCCTCCTTCAAAACTTCTTGCACCAGGGACACAGCCTCTTTATTAATGGATACAGAGCGCTCGTCTGTACACCTTATCAATTTTTGGATGTCGTGGGGCCAGCCCGCGATCACACATCTTGTAGAGTTTTCCATGACCACCTTCATAAAGACCATGGTTAAGGCCGCCTTGACTCGCTTCCACTCTTCACAGGAGATGGCTCCATCTTCCCTACTGCGGTCACATACTTCTAATTCTAGGCAACTCGCAATTTTAGCGATTTCGTTAAACATTGTAGCCATCCCTGTAGGTGGCTTTTTGCTAAGGGATCATTCCTCTTCAAGTAACCTCTGTCGCTTTACCGCATATTGTGCTTCTCCCGAAACCGCCGCTTTGACGTCCGAACCGCCGCTAAGCACCTTCTCCTCCCATCCCATTGTGCTAGCATGCTGTGCAGATTCCAAAATATTTACTGTTATGCGACGGTCTGACTTCAATTTTCTTGCCGCCTTTGTGCACTTCCTACTGTTGCCCTTAGTATTCTTCGAACCCATCCCCATGAACTAGGCAGAGGGTGCTATGTTGTTGCTGGTGCTTTCGCATCGTACTTCCACCTTGCTTGCCTTATTCGTCGACCTACTTTTACCGACTTCCACCGATTTACCAACCTTAAGAGGCTTTTACACTGCTTTTATTTTTTCGACTTTCCCTCATCCACTTTTAACTTTGTTACAGCGTTCATTTCTCTAAAATGGTCCCCACTCAGAGTTCACTGATGGACAGATATTTGTTAATTACTCTTTTAGAATATTGAAAACCAATGCCAAAATCAACCTGTACTCGACAATCGTATAAGTTACATAACCTTTTTAAATTCAGGGAGATTGGATCACAAATTAATGACACTATAGTAATATTCTGATGACGATCGCTAAACAACGTGCTAGACAGCCCGACAATAACAAAAGTAAAGGAAGCTCAGATAAGTCAAAGTAAAATATAAGATTTTTGAAAGAACTCCATCGAGACTTGGGAACTTACTTAGTATACCACAAAAATGAGGATTTATAAAGGAACAAGGCAGTTGTATATCATTACATGAGAAGTAAATTAGCAAAATTTTTGGAAGTTTGTATTTTGACCGAACCTCTAACAAGCTGTCAGTTATCCAAAAATGCTTTTCTCCAACCACCAGGCATATAATTTTTGGAAACTGTTGAGTATTAAGTTTTAAATTACTGGAGTGTTTGTGTTTCGCTAGGTCTCAGAAAATCTACCTATGAAGTCACATAAAAGTCATCATAAAGTCAATATCCAAATAAACAAAATGGAACAACCTCAAGTCAAACGAAAAAAAATTGGTGAGACGTTTCACAAGTTCATTAATTTCAAAACTCTTAAACAGTACGCTATGAAGTAATATTTTGACTAATATGAATCATGATTGTTTTAATCCCGGCATCTAAAGGTTTTAATAATCTTTTTCATGAAAAACAAAATCGTTGTAGATCTCTAATGGACGAAGATGATCACAAGAAAAAATGAATGGTTTAAAGAGATGTGTAACGAATTCGTGTCTTCATCATTTAAAGGTTTCGTTTTCATATTTATCGTCTCTTTAAAATAAATATCCACTCATCAAAACGTTTCTGTTATATAAAGTTTCGCTTAAATTTAAAATACCACACCATTTCCCACCAAACAGAAAATCGATGTTGATGTTACAAAGTTTAACAAATTATTAAGTTTCTTCCGGGAACGTACTAATTAGCTGCTAACTAACTTGCTCGTTTGTAGATACACAAGTCGATTGGTGCCACTCAGGGTCACTGATTATCTTCACACAGTCATCTATACCATAGATAAAATAACAAAACCGAGTTTCGTATTTTCAGCTGTCATTTACAGTTAAACGAGAATTAAATCTACACAAAATTACTTAAAATATATGCATATACACTGGTGGCCACATAATTAGGGACAAAATAAAGTTGAGTAAAACACGCGTTTCAGTTCAATGTTTTTAGTACTAAATTTTCGCCTAGAGACCCACTGTAAATTGCAACGGTATATTATAACTGTGCTCAAAAATGTAGCACGTTTTTGAGTGACAAATTTAGACACTTTTACTAAAATTCGGCGGTTTGATGAATTTATTGTATTTTGAGTGTGCTGGTGCTTGGTCACATAATTAAGGACACCAATTTTTTTTATTGGATTTTTTATTATTTTAACACAAAAACTTGCGGTAAGTTGTATAAATCCTTTGTATATTAACTAAATATTCAATATCAAATAAAATAACTGTTAGATGTGGGTCGAAAATAGAGTTGTACTCCAGAATTGAGGAAAATGATTATTTACAAGTACGCGAAGGAAAAAATGTCCATTAGAGCCGTAGCGAAGGAACTTTTATGCTCAAAATCAATGGTTCACAACGCTTTGATTCATTACGGAGGACAGGGAGCAAAATAAAAAAAAAACGGCCCGGAAAAACTACTTCAAAGGACGATCGTGTAATTTGTAGAGTTTGCAAGGCGAATCCTTTTTTAACTTCCAGGCAAATTCTTGGCACTGTAAAGGATCAACTGACCAACGATGTATCAACACGAACCATCAGATGTCGTCTTCTTGAATCGCAAGAAAAAAACCGCACGTATCAAACAAAAACTTAAAGAGTCGTATTAAATTTGCAAAGGAGTATTTCGGAAAACCCTTAGATTTTTGGAAACAAATACTGTTGAGCGATGAATCCAAGTTTAATTTATTTGGTTCAGATGGGAAACAATTTGTTCGTTAAATTTTCAATAAATCTATACCTTAGAAGATAATAAATATGGTAACTGAAGTTTAAAAAAATATGTCGCTTTTAAATTATAAAATAAACCAATATTTTAAAAGAAAACGGTGTGTCCTTAATTATGTGACCACCAGTGTATAAGTTTGCGTACTTTTAACGCAATACTAAATATTTCCTTCGCGGAATGCGTTTCCATTTCCGCTTAATTGGTTTCGTTGATGAAGATGCTTGACGACATTATAAGCGTTCATGCGGACAACTTTTTCACGCCACCAGCATTTTTTGCAAGGGGCGCAAAGTGTCAATCGACACCAACACATACACGAGTAGGCGACACATACATACATACACATTGACAAATTTTTTGGAAGTCTCCTTTAATTGTTTTTAATATCTCACAAAGTGAGCTCCATTGTTTGTGACTCTCCGACCATTTTTGTACATTCACTGTGGACTAAAATGAGTAGTTCATTTCGGTAGCGGAAGCAATGTGCAGAGAGAAGACAGTTGCGGCGAAGCGTCTGTAGCTGTGACCATTGTATTCTGTCGAAATTAAAATGAATGAATGAAGTCCTTAATGTCTCTCTGCGCATTTTTTTTGTCTTTTTTAGAAGTCGGAAGACGCTTCAAAGCCAATCTAAATAAAGCATTATTATTTATATGCAAACCCAAATGTTGTGGGTACACCCTATTTTATATTATTATTTGCGTCGTCGGTGTGAGCTGATGAAATTAAAAAATTCGAATGCAATTTACTTTTGTATAAATATACAAATGCCGTTAATACAGTGATATGCTTATAATACTTTATACAAACATACATTCAGTGTGAAATGTGGGTAAGCAGACTCGGTGAATTTCTTCTTTTTTATCTCGGAGAGCATGAGCGTTTAAGCATAATCCCCATAAACTCTTCTAATATCACGCTAAACCAGTGTGACAAGAATTGAGCAAATGCTGTCTATAAATGTCTGTAGAAAGGTCGTAAATGTGATATATATAAATGCGCATACAGTAGGTGTACAACGAAATGGAAACACTCAAGTCTATTTTGGTAGAAATGTATCTAAGATTCAGAATCGGAAAGTGATCCGTATTACTTAACAAAGATTATAAAGTGAACAGCTTGATGGATTGTTTGTTAATCTTCAATTGGTGACCAAGGTAGTGAGTTTAAACTTTAGTTCCAATTTCTTCAGATTGTAGAACTAGTCAAGTTTCAATAAATTTTATCATTAAATCTATATAGACACTTTCTTGTCTTTGTCAAGTAACATTTTGGACAGAAATAGTTTTAAAATTTTTCTCTATAAGTCATCAGCTTTAAACCATACCTCGAAAGAACTCTAAATTCAGATCATGTAACCAAAGTTAAGGCTCAGAAATTATCTTTTAACAAAGAGATATCCAACGAATCATTTCGTCTTCTATCCTTCTTTCTTTTCTTCGAGGCAACAATTCAAAGATGTTTCGAGAACGATGTTCAAGGAAGATTTCTCAGACTGTAATACTGTCAAATATTTTTTAATCTACAAGTACTCCAATGTTAAGGGGTTTTCAATAAGAGCGCTACAAAAGTTTTTTTAAAGTACGTTCAATGCCATGATGTATGTATGGAACTTAATTTTTTTGCGTCTTCCTCAATTGATGCGCTAGCGGCCTGTGGATTCACACTTTCCTACTAAACGCTCAATTGTTGATCTGAAAGAAAAGAAGCGAAATAATGAACTTACTCTTGTGGACTTCGAAACGCAAAGAGTTCTACAAAAATCAAAGAATAATCTTATAGTAGGAGTTACTGATTTAAACAAGAAGAAAAGGACCCATGTCATCTGAAGATGTGGCAACAGCTATGCAGAAATAAAGGTTATTGCGAAAAAGCTACTTAATGTAGACCTCGTAAATATTAACGGAAAAAATATATTCAAGTTTTCTTTATATTTCGGAAAAGTTTTAACCACCGGCAACATTTTGTTTTTGTTCTAACAGGGGCTAGAGATAATATATATGAGGTAAAATTAGTTTACATTTTGAAGGGTCGCGCGAGATCGGTTTGGTTTACATTTTGTAGGGTCATATGAAATCGTCTGTGTTCACATTTGTTGGCGTCAGCTGAGGTCATTTTTTTTAATTATTTGGTGCCACGTGAAGTCAATATTATTAGAAGGAACAAGTCAGGCCTGTTTTCTTTACATTTTGAAGAGTCGCTTGATATCGGGTTAGTTTACGCTTTGAAGGGTCATAACAGCATTTGATGGCATCACGTGAGGTCGGGTTTGTCTGCACTTTGAAGTCGATCAGAAGACGCACAAGGTCAAACCATTCAAGTTAGAGATTATGTCCGGCCCAGTTAGATGTCGCTCATTATTTCCGTCCTGATGTATGGCGCCGAAGCGTGGACGATGACAACATCCGATGAGACGACTCTTGGGGTTTTCGAGAGAAAGGTTTTGCGTAAGATTTATGGTCCTCTGAACATTGGCAACGGCGAATACCGCAGACGATGGAACGATGAGCTGTACGAGTTATACGACGACATTGACATAGTTCAGCGAATAAAAACAGCGGCTACGATGGCTAGGTCATGTTGTACGAATGGATGAAAACACTCCAGCTCTGAAAGTGTTCGATGCAGTACCCGCTGGAGGAAGCCGCGGAAGAGGACGACCTCCACTCCGGTGGAAAGACCAAGTGCAAAGTGACCTGGCTTCACTTGGTGTTTCCAGTTGGCGCCAAAAAGCAAAAAGGAAGAACGAGTGGCGCGCTCTGGTGGATTCGGCTATAATCGCTTAAGCGGTTTCTACGCCAAATATATATATAGTTAGGGGTTAGGGGAAATAAATCAATAAATTCCCCCAAGTTAACAGAGAGTATATAATGCCCACCTGAACTTCGCTCCCCACTAAAAAGTGTAGTGTTTCCATTTCAATGAACACCAACTGTATAAAAAATATATTGATGTACAAAGGAACATACATACAAGCATACATATGTAGGTGTATGTGTTGATGTGCTGTCACAGCTGTCATTTGCATCTAAGAATCAGTAAAAAATGATCATAAAATAGGGATAATTTGAAGACAGCCAGTGCCGACATGGCCAAGCACTTGTTGCGACCACTAAATACACGCGTCTAAATAATCAAATGTGTATGTTTGTGTGTGTATAACTACATGCAAGGGTCTGGTTATGTAGACATCTTCTAGTATATTACAATTTATATGAGAAGTAACAAGTCACGTCCTGGTTAACGAACAATTTTCACCCTGCAGTAGTCGTAAAACGTTTCGACAAATTAACCGCAGCAAGGCAGCAAACCAACAGGCTAAAGGCGGCTTTATGGCAATCGCGTAAAAATTCAAGCTTAAAATGGCGAAGACGAAGGCTAAGACGACGACGACGTCGAAGAAGACATGACCAAAAGTGACAAGCATGCATCATGTGTCTACATACATATGTGTTTGGGGTATATATATACATATGTATATATGTGATTATATATGTATGTGTGTGTATATCTAAACTTGCTTAGCATTTGTTTGTATTTAATTATATGCATTAAAGCCCATATACATATGTATGTAAGTATGTGCGCAACGTAATCTTATTAGTTGCACGAAGCGCGTATGTGTTGCACATGATGCCTTTTTATGTAAATTCAGCTGAAACCCGGCAAAGAAGATGTTAAGTGCGTTTCCTTCAACGCCCAACGTACTCGTACATATACGGTTGAATAACTTTTCAAGACAATTATACCAAATTTTTTTTAATTTTTTTTTCTACCTAAAAAAGTGTAAAACGTAAAAAAATCATGTGCTTTATGTGGCTCCGCTTTTGTTTATATGTTAAATGCACATATACACGTGTAATTTTTTTATATTTTAACATTTTATTTAGAGTTTTTTATGGTTTTGCCTTTTTTATACTCGTCGCAATAAATATGTGCACACGAACAATACTCCAACACAGCTGTGTAAATTTATATTTATGTAAATACTTATGTGGGTACAGATGTAGACACAATAAATGAAATAAATGAAAACATTTGAATTGTTTTTTAAACGTTCAAATTATATGAGAAATATAAATTCTATTCGGCGGTATTAAAATTTTAACATATAAAAGGTGTGTTCAAAAAATAACGGGAATTTTAAAATTTGCTATTGTTGAAAAGTCCAATTGTATTTTTTTATTTTTTTTTAAGTTTGTATACTTTCCTCTGGTGTACAGCTCCTGGCGTATGCCGATGATATTGATATAATCGGAAGCAACAACCGCGCCGTTTGTTCTGCGTTTTCCAGACTAGATAAAGAAGCGAAGCGTATGGGTCTGGTGGTGAATGAGGAAAAGACGAAATATCTCCTGTCATCAAACAAACAGTCAGCGCACTCGCGTCTTGTCTCCCACGTCACTGTTGACAGTCATACCTTTGAAGTTGTAGATAATTTCGTATATCTGGGCACCAGCATCAACACCGATAATAATGTTAGCCTTGAAATCCAATGCAGAATCACTCTTGCCAACGGGTGCTACTTTGGACTGAGTAGGCAATTGAAAAGTAAAGTCCTCTCTTGACGAACCAAAATCAAGCTCTATAAGTCGCTCATTATTCCCGTCCTGATGTATGGCGCTGAAGCGTGGACGATGGCAACATCCGATGAGACGACTCTTGGGGTTTTCTATAGAAAGGTTTTGCGCAAGATTTATGGTCCTCTAAACATTGGCAACGGCGAATACCGCAGACGATGGAACGATGAGCTGGACGATTTATACGACGACATTGACATAGTTCAGCGAATAAAAAGACAGCGGCTACGCTGGCTAGGTCATGTTGTACGGATGGAAGAAAACACTCCAGCTCTGAAAGTATTCGATAAGTATTCGATGCAGTACCCGCTGGAGGAAGCCGCGGAAGAGGACGACCTCCACTCCGGTGGAAAGACCAAGTGCAAAGTGACCTGGCTTCACTTGGTGTTTCCAGTTGGCGCCAAAAAGCAAAAAGGAGGAATGAGTGGCGCGCTCTGGTGTATTCGGCTATAATCGCTTAAAGCGGTACCTACGTCAAAAATATATATATATATATATATACTTTCCCCTGAAGTACGATAATATTTTCAGTCAGCTTACTTTGTGTGTAGCAGTCGCTAATGTTTTTTTATGAGCTTTGCAATTTTCTTTTATCAAGGGGTTACATGGGTTAAAAAAAAATTTTTGTTTTTATTTTTAGGCTTATTAATTTCTATAACATCTCAAGAATTTTATCCTAAATTTTCAAGTTGACTCGAATAATAATTTCGGAGATAGAGCCTTTCGAAGGTGTGCGCTCCAAGTCAAGTACTATTGTTACTCAAAACTTTAAACGCGTTTTTCTCGGAACCGTGTTTTCAAAATCGGTTGTCAAATTTTCTCGAAAACTATTCAACCGATCTTGATGAAATTTTGAACAGGTGTTCGAGATACAATCTACTAGTGCTTGAACGAAGGATTTTTTTTTCAATTACAACTATTTAAAAAAATAAACATAAACAAAAAAGTCAAGCATATTTTACCGAGATTTTTATTTATTTTGGAAAAATGTCTGTTAAAATTCCAATTTTCACTTTTTTGTCTTTCCTTCGTTCAAGCACGAGATTATGGTCTTACCTAAAACACTCATATTTGTTTTTTCATTTTGGATGAACCTGTCAGGAGTTAAGCTGACAACGCGGACGCACCGAGGGGTCACCGGAAATGTCGTCGCAATGAAGGAGTTTTTTTTTTTTTAATTTCTGAAATTATTCTTTAAATATGTATACATATATGTATAAGACAGAAAAAAGTTTGAATTAAAAAAATATTTTTTTACATGGAGAAAAATATTGAAAATATGCCATTTAAAAGCTCACACTACGAAGTTTGTTCGTGAATTCTTTGCCGAAAACAATACCATAAGGATGCCCCAGCCTCCATATTCACCAGACATGGCTCCGTGTATTTTTTCTTATTTCGAAAAATATAGAGAACCTTGAAGACCCATCTTTTAATAAGCAAACGAGTATCTCGATGATTGGAAGAAACGCTGGCATAACTGCATAGTATCGAATGGGGACTAATTTGTCGACATCAATGTAGAGGATTGAATAAATATTAAAAAAAAAGAAAATTCCCATTATTTTTTGAACACACCTACATAAAGTGAAATGTGTGTATTTATGGCTTGAAATTTACCACTCAATTAAAAAACGAACGACGAATATAATTTATGTATTTTTCTTAAATTTTAGCGATAAACTTTATACATAAGAAGACAATCATCATTGATCAAGATACAATTCCCAAGCTGAGGTGTCTTTCCTGGTGTTTTCCACCGGTACCTTCTGTGACTTAAGTCATCATGGAGAATTTTAATTTTTTCCCATCTGTTTAATAAGGAGAGCGTCTCAAGTATAGCCAGGATGGGCGCTCATTCAAAAAAAATTTACTTTACTATAAATAAATCATAATATACGGCTTTTTCGGAGACATTTTGACATTTCTGAAAGTTCTTATCAAATACTGACTTATACCGTTCTTACCACCGAGTCTCCGGAGCCGGATCGTGATCTATTCATTACCCAACTTATCTCCTCGATTTTATCTCACTCATTTTCTGTGACAAAAAAGCTTAATATAAGTCCGTGTCTAGACAGTGCTTAGGCAGATAATCAAAAAACGCTTTGATATATCGAAAAAATATCGAGAATTTTAAAAAGTTTTGTATGAATGAATAACCGAAATGTTCACTAAGTAATATGGAAGGTGTCGTCACAGAGCAATTACTCCTATGATTTCATCTGCAGAACTTACTAAGGTGGTATGATCGGAGTGTAGAGGATACGATGAGGATGATGAACTGTTATCTCCGTGAATATCCAGCCTACAGCTGAGTTCCAATGTTCGAATCGGAAATAAATTGGGCAGTTAGGGTAGTGCAACTAAAATGTGTTTAAAATCTATCGAGTCGATGAAAGGTTCATTTGAGACTCACTGGAAAACGCAATGGAAGTAATAGTTTAAGTGCGGCTGTTTGCATCCGACATTTTTTCCACATTTCCTTTTTTAGCCAATTTAAGATGCTTTAGACTTTCTTCTACTTTGAAGCGCCTCAACCACTTCATAAAGGTATGTATATGAAGTCACTTTTTTCATAAAAATATTTTTAAACTACAAAATCATCGCGGCTGGAAATGACAAAGCGCCATTTCATTGCTTTAAGAAGTTAAGTAGGTCAGGTAGGAGGATGAGCAGTCGTTAAAATACATATATTCATATGTCAATCTTAGAAGACTTCGCTCTCGTTAAAGCAAAAAAAATTATTTCTCGAAATCCTTGAGACAATTTGTTTTGAATAACATTTTATCACATCAAACTACTTACTAATTATTTATATTTTTTTTGTTTGAGCATTACACTTGAACATGTTTTTTCAGTAATACAAAGGCAAACAAGACAAACTTAAAGCTCCAAGCACAAAGCACAAGTATGTAAAAACGTGCTCAAATAACAAGCGCAAATAACAGCCATGGGCATACAAGAAGTCAGACTAATGTTGGCAATAAGGCAAACACAAAAATGTTTCGCAAAGTTAAGACAAAACTTAACTTCCAAGAAACACATGTGGTGTCTGAAATCTACTTAACTTTTCCTCGTTTACATACATTCACACATATTTGGCGCGTTTTAACTTTGGCAAATATCCACCAAGCTCAGCGGTACACACACTTGTCTAAAGATATTTACCATTGTATCTGCTTGTTTAGCGAACATACTTACTTACTTATGTACATACAGATATGTATTTAATAGCGAAAAATAATATTTATTACCATTCGACTCTTATCATCAACATTCTATTAACTCATCATTTATCATTCTGCCTCCATGAAAAGCTTTATTCTATTGATTTGCTAGCGGAAATAAATGCATATCATCTAGTCTGAGCTAAGAAGCTTCATCATGGTGCTAGTTATCTAATATTAGGCGCCTTCGATTCGCCAATACTCTGCTCGCTTGAGTTGTGCTTTCTTATCAAGAAATTTACATATGAAAGTCATCCAGTAAAACTTAGTACTCGTACTAGAGTCTTTGTAGATATAACATTAAAGCATTATAGTATACGTTCTAGCTAGTCTCTTAAATTTTTGTATGCAATTTTTTTCTACCAGTTGTTTGTTCGATTCGTCACTCTCTAAAGTATTATGATGGTTGATAACTATTTGTATTTGAGTTTATTGAATTTGGTCAACAGAAGAAGTGGTAGAAGAAATCTGCAATCAAAATTGTTTTCTTAAAATGGGTGTGACGTCGCCCACTTATGGGTCAAAAACCAAATCTCAGTAACTACTCGACCGATTTCAATGAAATTTGGTATATTATAAATCTTGACACCCTGATGACACGGCTGGAAATTGGGCGAAATCGGTTCACAACTATGCTTACTTTCCATATAATTCAATTTAATCTGATTCCTTCACTTTATAATATTTACCTTAGGAACCAATGAAGATAGCAGAATAATATTTTACACAAATACAGTATTTGTATGTAAAATTGTCGAAATCGAACTATAACTTTTCAGTGCATAAGGGTAATTTTTCACCGAAAATATCCGTAAATATCTCAGATATATTAATATAATTCAGAGAGAATCTTTTTTTTTTCTAATAGTGTGTCTCTGTACCAAAAATGGTTAAAATCGGGTCATAACTTCCCCTATCTCCCATATACCTAATTATAGGGTTTTCAAAAATATGGTGGGTTTTACCTATACTACTATTTTAAAGAGGAAAGATTTGTACGTATGTTTGTAATGAATAAACTCGAAAACTACTGTGCCGATTTTCAAAATTCTTTCACCATTGGAAAGCTACATTCAACCCGAGTAACATAGGCTATATCTATTGTTAGAATCTCAACTTTCTGGAAATAGTTCCCAGGTGAGGGTATCAAAAAGACTCCGTGATGGAGAATTTTAATCTGAAACTGAAAATCATCTTGCAAGTCATTCTCTTCGCAAAGGAATCGCGTGCCAGAGAGTCGAGTATTGAGTGCTCGCAGCTGCTGGATGATCAAAATTTCAAAATCTGCCAAGTACGCGCTTCAGAGTCGAGTACGGAGCGTGTGCAGCAGATTGAAGAACAAAATATTAAAAAAATACAAGCTCATACTAGGGCGTCGAACTCTGAGCGTACCCAACGCCTTCATAATCACAGAGAAAGAAAACGGACATCAAAGACTAAAGGTCGTAATAAGTTTTAGCTCATTACAAATAAAATATATTTTAATTATAACTTCCTTAATTTATCAATTTACCACCACAAATTTAAAAAAATATCCGAGAGTAATCTTCCTTCAACATGTTTATATGTATATATTATCAGCCCTATTCCGTGCACTTTACAAATTCAACAAATTTCTAATTTGTAAAAATTTGAAATTTATCAAGCATTTCGTATTCTGTGTCTAAAATAAAAAGCTTTTTTCTTTATAAGTTGTTAAGAAGTAAAATGCTCTTGACAAATAAAATATCTAGTTGTGGATGGGTGTGAAAGTGAATTTGTTGCAATGGAGATATTTTACTTTTGTCGTTATTTCTATACAAAGAGGAAACATATGAACATGTTGATGGCTCGCGGTATTGAGCCGTTTTTATATTAAGAAGTTTATTTTTCCCTTTTTTATATAAAATATTAAGATAATGAGGGTAACTTTGAGGACATTGTTTTCTCTGTATTACATTACATACACGATTACAGCTTCAGCTTTTTGCCAATAATGAACAAAGATTTCGTAGTCCCCAAAAAACTTTTCTGAAGCTAAACATAACTACCAACTAAATCAAAATTGCTTTCAAAATATTTTTAAATATATTATAAAGGACATATGTACATATGTAGATGTATTATATTATATAGTATTCTATGGCTTTGCGGGGGACCAAAAGATTAGGGGGGATCTGGGAATGGGGTTGTAAAACCAAATCAAAAACTTTGCATCAGGTCCGGGACGCTTCAGTCGATATCTCGACATTAGAATCGGATAGATAGGCTGATAACCGGTCAATCGTAAACCAAACTTATTAATGAAGCTACAATGAAGAAGGCTCGGTTAAAACAAACACTCATACAAATAACGACTTTATGCATGAAAAATAGGGCCAGATTCGGAGCATGGAATATTTGCGCACTCTCAGAAACTTCACGTCTAGACCAAGAGCAAATTTATTCTGAAATTGAAGTTAAATTACTAACTATTTTGCAACAAAAATTGAAATGTATGTGAAAACGTACTTTATAGAATAATTCAAATAAATTTTTCAATTCATTTCAATATAATTGGACAAAAATCAGCTGTTTCTGTTTACATTATTTTCTTTCCCACACGTGTGGGGAAAAGCTATGCGTACTCAAGCTTTTTATTTTATCAAAATTGTCACAGAATACCAAAAAATTTTTTACTTGATAAAAATTTGAAAAAAATTTCAATGTTTTTGTTATTTTGTCAAGTGCACAGAATAGGGCTGTATGTCTACTTTATATATATATATAAAATATATTAAACATATGGCAACACTTCTCAAAAATATTTTCAGCTTAGAGGCTTCTAAATCTCTCATGATTAATACCCATATCAATAATTTTATAGATATATTTTTTTAAGTGGTGGCAACTCTACTAAGTACAATTTTACAATTTTCTTTATAATTTTTTCATTCTTATTATTAACTCTTCAGTCTTAAATTCATATAGTAATATAACTTTTTACTATTTTGTCAGGTGGCAACCTTCTTAAAATTTTGTTTTAACCCATCTGAGTATTACAACGGAATTATGCAAAGATTTTCAATCCTAGCTTTGTACTTATATAATATAACACAATTTCGTTGTACACAATTTTTTATACCACCGTTTCTTAAGAAGTTTTACTTCAAAACAAAAGCAAAATATTTGGCTTAAATATTTAATCCCAGTCATCATAAAATTCAACATAACCTCATTTTCATAGCTGAAAAGACTTCAATGACAATGCAATGACGAGCAAGTTAAGTTGCAAAATATAACAATAAAACCAGTTAAGTTATCTTTAAATACCGCTTAGGTCGATAATACATAAATCTCTATGCAACTCGCATACATACTTTCTTATATGTATGTATGATACAGTTACATATGTATATGTACCCTGCAGGGAAATCCACTTACATTGAATTATTGCCCTTCTAGTGAACCTTACGGCTTAGTATAACCCACTGTTGAAAATTTAGTCACAACCAGATTGCTGGGATTAGTTTTGAACCTAACTCTCAGTCTCTGGCAATTTAATGATTTATCTGTTGATTGTTAAAGGGTGCTGCAATTGGTAGTTTTTACTATCACTATAGTCAAAGATTAGATTTAGGTGAACTGATTGCATATTAATTTCAGTGACGCACAAAAGTATACTACAGTTTCAAAATAATAAGTGGTTGAATTCGTTTCCACCCGTACTCAGTTTTCCTAACTTGTAATTATTTTAATATTTTTTCTATTTTTTTCCATTTTAATTAGTTTTAAATTATTTTAATTATATTTATACTCTCGCAACAAATGTTGCTATAGAGAGTATTATAGTTTTGTTCACATAACGGTTGTTTGTAACACCCAAAACTAAACGAGTTAGATATAGGGTTATATATACCAAAGTGATCAGGGTGAAGAGTGGAGTTCAAATCCGAATGTCTGTCTGTCCGTCCGTCTGTGCAAGCTGTAACTTGAGTAAAAATTAAGATATCTTAATGAAACTTGGTACACTTATTTCTTGACACCATAGGAAGGTTGCTTTCGCAAAATCGGACCACTGTCACGCCCACAAAATGGCGAAAACCGAAAACACATAAAGTGCCATAACTAAGCCATAAATAAAGCTATGGAAATAAAATTTGGTATGAAGGATCGCACTATGAAGGGGCATATTTGGATGTAATTTTTTTGGGGAAGTGGGCGTGGCCCCGCCCCCTACTAAGTTTTTTGTACATATCTCGCAAACCAATAGAGCTATATAAACCAAACTTTCTGCAGTCGTTTTTTTAGCCACTTCCTAATGCAGTCCAAAAATGTAAGAAATCGGATCATAACCACGCCCACCTCCCATACAAAAGTTAGGTTGAAAATTACTAAAAGTGGGTTAACTCACTAACGAAAAACGTCAGAAACACTAAATTTCACATAAGAAATGGCAAATGAAAGCTGCACTCAGATTTTTTTACAAAATGGAAAATGGGCGTGGCGTCGCCCACTTATGGGTCAAAAGCCATATCTCAGGAACTACTCGACCGATTTCTATGAAACTTGGTTTATAATAGTTTCCTTACATCCCAATGATATGTTGTGAAAATTGGCCAAATCGCTTCACAACCACGCCTACTTCCTATATACCAGAACTTTGAAGACGATCTGAATCGTTTACATTACAATCAATAAAGCACTAGTGAAGATATCAGTGCAGAACTTTGCACAAATACTATGTTTATAGTGTGGCAGCCCGATTCTAAAAATCGCCAAAATCGGACCATAGGTTTTTAAGGCCCCATATCGTATATCGAACACGAGGACCTCGGTGCTTCTAACCTAATATTAGGGTTTCCAACTTTCAATGGACTTTATGCAATATATATGACGAATATGTGGGTCAAATTGTGTATTATATAATATTAATAAAATTAAATAAATAAATTGCGAGAGTATAAAATGTTCGGTTACACCCGAACTTAGCCCTTCCTACTTGTTTCAGTCCATTTTATTTACTTTTAAATTATTTTAATATTATTTTTGTATATTTTTATATTTTTATATTTATTTATTTTTTAATTTCTCTTATTTGCTCACCCTATACTTGACCCATTTTGTAAATATATTTGTATGTGTATACGTATAGGAGTCTGCATGGAAAAGTACTTTGATTTCGGCACATCCTCTTTACAGTAAACTTTTTTAAAGAAACTTTCTTTTCGGCCGGACAAAAGCATTGTTTAGTTTTACCGCACATAAAACACGCATAAATACTTTCTTACTGCCCTTACGCACCCATACATACACACACACATATATGTATATATAAGATTATATACACACATACATAAAGTGTTTTTAAGATTCGGTTGGAGAGAGTGCTACAAAATGCCGCAATACAAACAAACACATCAGCACACATCAACACACATACATACAAAGTGGGTTACATTTGAATGAATAGTTGTATGTATGTATGTGAAAACCATAAAAAGGAGCCCATCAACATTAAATATCTAACAATAAATATTTCTGAAAATAAATACAGTAAAATCTTGCAAATGCAGACACTTAACGTGAGATTTCGCCACA
This sequence comes from Zeugodacus tau, assembly GCA_031772095.1. Lineage (NCBI taxonomy): Eukaryota > Metazoa > Arthropoda > Insecta > Diptera > Tephritidae > Zeugodacus > Zeugodacus tau. The sequence goes on along the minus strand of CM062653.1, from coordinate 51,121,622 downwards.
ATTTTTTGGCTAATGATGATAATGATGACCCCGTTTTATACCCAACAACACTTAGGTTAGGATAGCACCAGGGACCTTACTTGTTAAGGTAGTTGATATATAGTTGGATTTTGTATGTACATTTGAATCTGTGAGGTTTCTTCTCCTTACGCTCTTTATATTCAAAAGACACATAATTCTAGATACTATCTTTATTCTTATACAGAACTTGAAATTGTTTTAGGTTTCCTCGATAAATCTGAATTATCAGTAATTGTTTTAAGCATATTGATGATATTGTAGATTTACTCTTAAATGTTTTTCTTTGACACAACAAGTTTTTCAAGCTTTCATTTTAAAGTCTGCGAACCCCACTGAATGTGTTAAATCTGATCAGAAGCAGTTAACAATCAAATCTTCCATTACTATATCTCATTGAATCATATGTTACTGATTGTAAAAAACTCTATGACGTTGACTAAAACTTTAACCATTACTCGAAAGTTGAAGCCTAAATCGGTCTCGTGGTTCAATATTTCGTGTTTAAAATATGTCATACGGAATCGGGTACTTCTTTTCGATAAATATATTGTAACAAATATTGCAATGCGACCCACAACAAATCGATTTTCATGTGCAAATTAAGGATTTTGTAAACGGTAATATTGAATCTTAGCTTCTAGCTTAGTTCTTCTTCTTCTTTGACTGTGAGTCGGTCTAGCCGGAGACCACAAAACTGAGTCAATTGCCTCTAGTCTTTCCGAAGTCACGACAGTTGTACATTCTCTATTCACTTGGTCCTCCCATTGGATGCGTTGCCCACCAAGGGTATCGAAACAAATGTGCTTTTCTCTGGAGCATCGTCTTCCATATGTACGACGTGGCTCAACCAGCTCATTCGTTGGATTTTTATGCGATTAATTATATCCATATCGCCGTAGAGCTCATACAGTTCATGGATCCATCTTCTTCGATACTCCTCGCTCACGCGAACGACTCGAAAATCTTACGAATAACAGTTTGTTAAGATGATATTTAAGCTAGTTCGGAGATAGACAATGTCCTTAAAATTTTGTTTCAAATTTTTAGCCACAGTGACGTAGTCCCCAAGGTGAGAGAAATCTTTGAGTGTAGCATCCAGGTACTTTGCCTTGCCCTCTTTCCCCACAAGTTTCTATTTCTAGGCTGGAAAAAGATGTGTTGACTATTGACTATCTGTTGCTCTATTGGTAAGGCTTATAATATCAATGTCATCGGCATATAAAATTTAGTTACTTAGAGATGAAACATAAATATTAATTATTAGCACAAACTTTAGGAAAACTGTATTTCCTACTTCCATAGAGACGATCAGGAAAGGAACTATTGAGTTTAGTTACTATAAAGTTTTATTTCTCGTGTTTCTAAATATGTGACTCAAACAATTTCTAGACAATATATTACTCGTAGATATCAATTCAAGGTCAGTTCTTGCAAGAAACTAGTATTTAATTAATCCAAAATCCTAGTTTTGTATGGACTTTAAAGATTATTATTCTTGTAACACAGAATTTCCAATTCTTTTAGGTCGATCCATATCCTCTCTTATTGAATGATATTATCGAATAAACCATTGTCAGAACAAAAGTTCCTCAAAATATTTTTATATTTTCGGTTAAATAAAGGAAAACAAAACATTTCTCGATCTATGAAGACGTGCCGCAAACTAGGCAGTCGGTTCCAAATAATCGAAAAAGTTCGGCTGCAACCGAACATTTTATACTCTCGTAATTGAAGCAATTTTATTAAGATAACACACAAATTTACCCATAAATTCGGCATAAAGTTTAATAGAATAACGAAAATCGTCATATATATGAGGGCTAGTAATTCCTGAACCGATTTCATTCATTTTCCCCTGCAAGGTACACTATATCCACGACTATACGCTCACTTAATTTTGCTAAGATATCTCACATATTAACCAATACATATATGTGGAATAAAACCCACCGTATTTTTGAAAAACCTATAATTTGGTATATGGGAGCTGGGGGAAGTTATAATCCGATTTTGATATTTTTTTGGTACAGAGACACACTATTGGAAGAAAACAATTTCCTCTGAATTACATTAAATCATCCAAGAGATTTACCCATGTTTTCGGTTAAAATTTACCCTTAGGCGCTGAGTTTAACATGTTCGATATCTGGGGCCCTGAAAAGATATATTTTCGATTTCGACATTTTTTTCAAAAGTGATGCCACAGATCAGTATTTGTGTAAAGTTTTATTCCGCTATCTTCATTGGTTATATATTATAAAGTGAAGTTCAAAATTGAGTTACCTGTTATCAGGGTGTCAAGAAAATATTATATACCGAATTTCATTAAAATCTGTCGAGCAGTTCTTGAGATATGGTTTTTGACCCATAAGCGGGCGATGCCACGCCCATTTTCCATTTTGTAAAAAAGTCTGAGTGCAGCTTCCTTCTGCTATTTCTTTGGTAAAATTTAATGTTTCTGACGATTTTCGTTAGTGAGTTAACCCACTTTTAGCAATTTTCACCTTTTGTATGGGAGGTGGGCGTGTTTATTATCCGATTTCTTTGATTTCTGGACTATATTAAGAGGTGACTAAAAGAAATGACTGATATATGTATACAAATAACCCCTTCCTAGTGCGATCCTTCGTTCCAAATTTTACTTTTATAACTTTAGTTATGACAGTTTATGTGTTTTTGGTTTTCGCCATTTTGTGGGCGTGGCAGATTTCGAAAGCAACCCTTTCGGTCCCAAGGAACATGTGAACAAAACTATAATATTCTCTTAGCAACTTTTGTTGCGAGAGTATAAAAACCCTGCACCCTGCAGCCCGGCAGCGCTTTAAGCACTAATGCTAAGCTTATTAAATAGATACTGAGGTTATATACATTTATGTATAACTATATGCGATTTACACATAGTTAGACCCTTAAAATCGCCAAAAGAAACATTATCCGAGTCATCATGGTAACCAGCAAAGCAAGTAAAACTGACCGACCAGTTTAGTACATGACTCGAATTAACCGGCAACCGTTATGCCTTATTACGGGACTTAAATGTTTGTTGCTCATTTTGGTAGTTGCATACATACATATAATATAATATATTCATACAATACATGGATATGTATGTGTGTATTTCTCTTACCATAATGCATATGCTTTAGTTGAAACTTTCCTTGTACTTTTGTGGGAAAAAATGAACAAAGAGAATACAACCTTTGTATGTATGTATGTTTGTATACATATACTTAACTGTAATGAGACGAAAAATCTACAATAAATATTTTCCAGAACAAAAGACTTGGCCGAAGAAACCTACATTTTGGCAACGCCATCAATCCAGCGGAGGCAGCTTTTACACGGATCCACACACATACATATATACAAATGTTTGTTTGTATACATTTGCGTACACACTCATACACATACATATAAACACACAAAAGCGCCAAAAAAGCCTAATTGTGTTTAAGTTTGCCAAAATATTCAACATTAAAGTATGAGAATTCCGTGGAAAACTTTAAAACAAAGTTCAGTCGCAGCAGACGTTAATTTCTACGTAGTGCTGAAGTAATATGAAGAAAATAATTTCTGGGAATTATATAAAGCTTAGTTTTTTTCCGCCATTTTTCACGTGCTTTAAAGTTGTCCTACAAACATCAGCTTTCTTGCTTTAAAGCGTTCAACGAAAAGAATTTCGATTAAAAACAAGTAAGGAAAGGCTAAGTTCGGGTGCAACCGAACTTTTTATACTCTCGCAATTTATTGAAGAAATTTTATTAAGATAACATTCAAATTAACCCATAAATTCGGCATAAAGTTTAATAGAATAACGAAAATCGTCATATATAGTATATGAGGGCTGAGGTAATTCTTGAACCGATTTCATTCATTTTCATCAGCAAGGTACACTATATCCAAGACGATACCCTCACTTAATTTTGCTAAGATAGCTCACATATTAACCAATACATATATGCGGAATAAAGCTCACCGTATTTTTGAAAAACCTATAATTAGGTACATGGGAGCTAGGAGAAGATACTTTTGAAAACCCTACAATGAGGTATATGGAGATGTTATGACCCGATTTTAATAATTTTTAGAAAAGAGACACACTATTAGAAGAAAACAATTTCCTCTGAATTAAGTTAAGATATCTGAGAGATTTACCCATATTTTCGGTTAAAATTTATCCTTAGGCGCTGGGGCATTGAAAAGTTATGATCCGTTTTCGACAATTTTTTCGCAAGTGAAGCCAGAGATGATATGCACTATTTGTATAAAGTTTTATTCCGCTATCTTCATTGGTTCCTTATGTTTGCATTATAAAGTGAAGGAATAAAATGGAATTAAAAATTGAGTTATAAGGAAAGTAGTCGTGGTTGTAAACCGATTTCGCCAATTTTTTGTCCGTGTTATCAGGGTTTCAGGGGAATTTCATTCGAATCGAATCATTTTGTAAAAAAATCTGAGTACAGCTCCCTTCTGCTATTTCTTCTGCAAAATTTAGTGTTTCTGACGTTTTTCGTTAGTTAGTTAACCCGCTTTTAGTAATTTTCAACCTAACCTTTGTATGGGAGGTGGGCGTGGTTATTATCCGATTTCAACTATTTTCATGGTGTGTGGTGGCGTACATAAGAGAACCGACTGCAGAAAGTTTGGTTTATATAGCATTATTGGTTTGCGAGTTAAATACAAATAACCGATTTGTGGACGGGGCCACGCCCACTTCCCCAAAAAAATTACATCCAAATATGCCCCCTACTAGCGTGATCCTTTATTTTAAATTTTACTTTTATAACTTCATTTATGGCTTAGTTATGACCCTTTATGTGTTTTTGGTTTTCGCCATTTTGTGGGCGTGGCAATGGTCCGATTCTGCCCATTTTCGAACTTGATCTTCTTATGGTGCCAAGGAATATTTGTGCCAAGTTTCGTCAAGATATCTTAATTTTTACTCAAGTTACAGCTTGCACAGACGGACAGACGGACAGACGGACAGACGGACGGACGGACAGACGGACAGACGGACAGACGGACAGACGGACGGACGGACAGACATCCGGATTTCAAATCTACTCGTCACCCTGATCACTTTGGTATATATGACTCTATATCTAACTCGTTTAGTTTTGGGTGTTACAAACAACCGTTATGTGAACAAAACTATAATACTCTCTAGCAACTTTGTTGTTGCGAGAGTATAAAAATGTTATTCCATGGAGCTTACAGAATCGATAAGGGACCTTTCCTGTATGAAAAAAATATCTTTAGACCTTTGAGAGGAGCGAATCGAACTCATAACTGTCATAAAATAATTATACTCGCTTTATCAAAACTAACTCTGATAGAATATCAAAAGATTATACCAATTCAATGAGTGATATCTCTGGAGAGTAGTGCCGAATTATCGTGATTTTAAAGCTCTTGACTAAACTTCATTAAAATAAACTCAATCATCTGAAAAATTACTAACAATCTTCCTACTAATATTTATGGAGGCTTACCGTATTATTTTTGCCTTTAAATGACAAATTTTTGCCTCAGTTAATAGACCAGTCGTCGCAAAGAGCTTGTGTGAAAATCAAATTGAGTTCTCTCAATGCCGCAAAAGGTTATTAGATAAAGTTAGATCTATCGTCTATCTATCGAAAGTTCAAATTTTGGTATTTTCTTGGAAGAGTCAGAATATATATTCAGTCAAATATTTTTTCATTCCTCTACATTGAGTTCGTCAAATTAGTCCCCATTCGATATTATGCACTAATCCACTACTTGCGCTTTTCCAATAGTCGCCACACTTCTCAAACTCGTTTTTTAGGGTAGCCTTTGGCTCTTCCAGCGATTATGTTTATAAAACGACGGCCGTTTAAAGTGTTCTATATTTTTGGAAATAGGGAAAAGTCAAACGGAGACATGTCTGGCGAAATGTTGGGACATCGTTACAGTATTATTTTTATCCAAGAATCCACGAACAAGCTTTGAGCTTTTAACAAAACTCATAAAAATACGTCTAACCTTAGCGGCTACAAAGTAAGCAATCAATAGAGTTGGAATTTTAAAACTTCAGGGCGTATATCAAAAAAATAATGATGGAAGACTGAGCTTTTGGACTTCAAATTCCCGTTATTTTTTGAACACACAAATAAATACAAAAAAAATTATCAAACTCCGCGGTATGTTGAAACCATATTAGAAAACATGGGTATAATTTATTGTAATCTTACATTTGTAGAATCATTTTACTCCCCTTAAAACCCACTCACATTCAGAAAAAATGCTGACCACGGTCAAGCTCAAAATAAGAAGACACTATCGATTTCATTTCATCTTTTAAGATGCTCCCTAGTTATGATTATCTATCACTTATATTGAGAGCCTGAAAATATACATAAATAAAGACAAGATCTGTAGAACACAGAGCTGTCTCAGTGTGACGTCACCTTTAGTGAATCTCAAGCTGCTGTTTGACAGATTATTGTTTACAAATGTCAATTACTTCTCAGTTTTTGCATAGTTGCTCAGTGTTTACTACTCACTGTTAGCTTCAACTTCGTTTGACTTAATTAAATGCTGGAGAAATGTGTGCCAAGTCAAAAATAAAAAAGAAAAAATATAAATATGAAAACAACAAACTCACGGATTTTCTGCACATTTTTCCGCTTGTGTTATTACAAAAAATACAAGACAATAACTGACATTTCTACATCTGTCACATTAAAGGATAACGGTTTTTGCCCTAATTTTTGTTATCAACTGCACTAAATCACCCAACTCATTCATAATCTACGCTTGGCAATCGCATGTCTCCACTTTATTTTATGACTGTAATCAGATTGCGAAAATAAACTTTTTTCTTTCATAATTTACAATCCACTGAATAGCTGTGTATATACATACGTACATATATACTCCGTGGTTTAATATATATAATCTGTGGTTGTATATTATATGCTGGACCAACTAACGAAATTGACGCGCTCGCTCATTGTTATAACTAAGAAATAGCGTTGGGTCCAACTAGACGACTCTTAATTGTTTCTATTGTGCGAAATTAAAAAGGGATGCATTTCACGGGCAAGTGAACAAATAGCAAGCTTTGTGTTTTTGACATGTTTGAAAATGTGAACAAGACTACTTGAAAGTCAGTTAAAAAGTACAATTGTAGACTTTCAAAAATAAATATAATGTAATAGTGAAAAAAATTCCCACGAGCCTCTTTTATTAATCAATAAAGAAGTATTGTGTAAGGGGTGGGTTTTGGAGGCACATAATTTCTAGTGTAGTCAACATCCTGAAGAGGCTATCTCGCATTAAAAAAACTTGAAATCATCACATTACTGAGACAATTTTGTTTTTGAAAGTATCATATCAAGATATGGGCCAGGATATTAGCTAAGTCATTTAATTTGACTTCAAATACTGATTTTTGTGGCGATAAGTCAAGTCACTGGTATATACTGATAAACTAATAGATTGAAAACCAAAATCCAAGATGATCTTTATAAGTTAGCCGATGAAAATTCATGGATAGTTTCGAATTAAATTGATTATGTCTTACTTCAAATAGATAAAGAGACACCCCATACTCAATGAAATTATGAAGAATTGTATAAATATGGTTCTGTAATGTAATAGTAAAAGTAAAATATTTTGCCTAGTTTCTCCGAACTTGCCTTATGTCTTGAGAACGCTGCGCTTATAAAAAAATCTAAAACACCCTCGAAAAGAAACTTTCATCGTTCGCCAAGAGCGGGAAAATTGTTACTATATCACAGAGGTTTGGTTCGGCCTGAATTCTTAACCCACCGAGTGATTAACCACACAAATATTGCGGGTCTGAAAATACTATTATCCTAAAATCAAACAATGTTTAGCCTCTCATAAAATACTTGAATGCTCTAACGAAGTCGGTTCTCTATATAATTCTAATTCTAATTTTAATCATAAACAACTGAATTTATGTCCATTTTTATCGTCTATTCACTCAAATCTTGTGGACCTATCGCAGATGGTTCAATCCAGCATGAGGTCTTACCGAAAAATCAAATAATTATTCGTCCGATAATTCTTAGGCTTCTATAGAGCTCATTTTGGAAATCAACAATCAGGTATTCTAAGAATGATCTAAGCCTTGATAGAGTATTGACTCTAGAGATAATTGATCTATCTTTTCAGACGTCATGTTGGCTTTGCCTCGAAGTTAGTTGTCAATAAAATAGTAGAGCAAATCAATTCCCATAACTGCCGGTTCTACGTGACCAGTATGATTCAGATTTTATCCGGTCGAGGACTGTTTTTTCGACCATCTAACCCCGTTTGGGTCTGTAAGTTATTGTAAGTATATTCTCGAAACAAGGTATTCCTCACAACTAGTAGGGATGATATAGCATTTTGGTACATTTTGGTTCATAACATTTTAAACCAGGAATGATATCTATTGCATTTTAAGTTATTATTCCAAATCTCAAATCACAATTTTTTTTCATAAAATTTTTTTCAAACTTGCTCCACTGTACCACACATTGACTTCAGCGCTACAATGACATGTCCTGTGACAATTCATTGAACTCATGAGCACTGCCGGTCAATGAAAGCGCAGCATGACGTACGAAAAAATAAAAAAATTTTAAAGTTTTCAACTCATTTGTCACCCAACCAGAAGAAAGCACATTTTGTAGTACAAATTCGAACATTAGATGCTCTCTCGAGATTAGGCAGATTAATAATATCATCACTTTAATTTAACATCACTGTCTGTTTGTTTGATAATAGCTAACTTTAGAAACCGGATGTGCTGTGTGAGGTCAACGACCCAACACGCACTTGTGTCTGCTCCGCCTACGCTCGTGTTGGCATTTCGCCTTTTTTGCGTTGGCCACATGGTGTTTCGGACACGTTCATAAATTGCTCGGACCACCCGGCGATGGTAAAAACAAACCGCAATAAAATTTCGATTGCCTTCATTTGCATTCGCTACTTCCTTTTATGCATAATTACTAAATTGTTATATAACGGTACATGTATATTTTCATTTATGTAGTGTTGGTGGTGGGCTGGTTTCGTTAATTAAAAATCACTTACGATTATTATGTTTCTTAAATCACTTCTTCTCACTTTTAAATCTACTTTCACGAATTGTTATGTTTAAGCCTAGCAGCTTAATATTTATTATTTACAAGTGGGACTAAATAACGGTATTTTTAATATTTACCACTTAGAAAATTGCAACAGTATTCAGGGTTAATATTGACACAAATTTCCAAGATCGATATAAAAAAAATCGATTTAATCGACCTGTGCTTGACCCTAGAGACATTCCCGCAAAAGTTGAGAATTCGGCTCAAAAAATGACATTTTCAGTTGAGAATAAGTTTGGGATGCAAACAGATCTCTACAAATATTTTGTTGGATTAATGTTGACACAAATGTCTAAGATTGATATAAAACGATTTAATCGACCAGTGCTTGACCCTAGAGACATCTATTGGAAAACGGCGCAAGCAAAGTTGTAAACCTAAAACTCTCACAACATATTTCACAGAAGAAAATTATAATATGCTGTAATTAATAAATGGATATTACAAACCTCATACTAACTTGATATTAGATAAAGTGAAATCGAATAATAACTAGGTCCAATCCAGATATATGTAGATATCGTTTTTCTAACTTACAGCTAACACTGTCTAAGGAAACAGGCCAGAAACATACTATATAACTTTTAATATAGCAAAATGTTGCATCTGAATCGGTATAAAAATTGGACAGTGCGCGAGACGTCATCCACTTTTAAGTGATATAGCATACCTCAGCCACTCCTCGACCGATTTGCAACAAATTTGGTGTATAATAATTTCTAAACATTATAGTGGTATGCTCCGGAAATTAGCGAAATCGGACTACAAATACGCCTACTTGCAAAATACCACAATTTTATGTCTATAAATTTTTTACAGTTCACAATATATGAAACAAGCACCAATTAAGATATTGGTTTCATATTTAGCACAAATCGTTCTTTCAATTTAAAATGTTCAAAATCTCACTATAACCTTTCAAGGCCCTAGATATCGAATATGAGGTCCCCAGTGCCTTTAACTGACTTTAAACCGAAAATTATGTATATCATTTTGAGAACATTAATTAAGTGAGGCATCTTCTTCTGACAATAATATCTGGTATTAAAAGTTTAAATAACTGGCAAAGTACCTTCTATGGAACCCATGTACTTAATATAATGAATTTTGGTCCGCTTTAGACTATATAGAGGGTTTTGCAATAAGAGCAACAATACAAGCTGCAATTTCACGTTCGATATTCGTACGAAATTCATTAATCGTCGCTGGATTATTGGCATAGATCATAGACTTGACGTAGCCCCACAGGAAATAGTCTAACGACCGAGACGGTCAATTGACTAGGCCATTTCGTAAGATAACACTTTCACCAAACTTAGTTTTGAATAAATCGATTGCGGCATTCGCTGTGTGACTTGTGGCGCCGTCCTGTTGGAACCACATATTATCCAAGTCCATATAATCCAATTCTGGCCAAAAATAAATCCCATTCACAGTAACGTGCCGGTCTTGATCATCACGGAAAAAGTACGGTCCAATAACACCGCCGGTCTATAAACCGCATCAAACCGTAATTTTTTTCATAATGCAATGGTGACTCATTGCTGACTGACCAATAAGGCATATTTTGCTTATTGACGAAGCCATTCAGCAAGAAATAAGCCGACCATAAATTGGACGTAGCGCTCCTAAGCTGACTCCGAATTTCAGTAATAAATTTTAATTATTTCGTCTCGTTGTTGGATGGTATATCTTCCCATGATGAAATGGCAAACCTTACTGAAGAGAAATGTCTAAAGAACTGGAAAAAATATTGCTTCGTTTGCTGTCCCTATCGGGCAATATGGAAAACTCAACAAAATGAAATGAATATATAATCTGGGCAATACTGTAGCAGTTATGGTCTCGGCTATAACCGAGAAATCATACCTTGAACTACCCTATCTCTCATATAAGTATATATTGTATCATATGACTCCGAAGGGAGCAAAGGACCACAATAAGTTTCCTCCATTTCTTTGATCTTGTGCTAACCTCATGATTTGGCTCAAACTTTTTTGAACCTTAGCTATTCCGATGTCCAAAACTCTTCCCCAGGTTAGAGCGGGTCGGCCTTTTCTTTGCTTGCCTTGTGAATTCAGGTCGATTGCATTCCATTTTATTTTGAGAATGTTTGGAATGAGGGATGTTTGGTTTGTGCCTGACCACAAGTCCATGTGAGAGACGTTGACAGGTCCGAAAAAAGAGCAAATGCCCCATATATAAGATACAATTCGAATAAATCGGTCAATGGGAGTGTAATCTTAATCAAATTGCGTCGAAATTTGCCCTCAGTAATAATATAGTCCAAAATCAAGAATATGAGACCAGTACAGACTTTCATTTGTCTGTAGGAACTGTATCTCTGGTAGGAACTGTATCGTCTAGTGAATCAGATATTTCGACATTTCAAGCAATTTTTTTTATAAAAATTTACAATTTAATTCACCTAAATTGAGTGGTATTAGTACAAATCCTCCTCCCGCACTAATACACCATCAACATTCACTTTGAGTGTATTATTTTCACTAGAAGAGTCAAAAGTAATGAAATCATTAAAGAAGTAAACATAAAAATATGAAAAACAAAGAAGAAATAGAATTTCCATCTTCACATTCGTTAAAGCATTTGATTTCGCTAATATTTCGCCGGTCAAATGAAAAAAAGAGGAAAAATGAAAAACTGTTTTCCCCATTCGCCTTGACATAGACTTTACTTTTCTAGATAAATATATAAATATGCCATTATGTGTATGAGCATAAATAAGTGAGTGACAACAACAACGAAAAACAAAGCAGCTGTGAATATAAAGTTTCTTCACTTGCCCGCGAGAGAAATGAGATTTCTATAAAAATTGTAACTGTTTTATACACCAGAGAGTAAAATGCCAGACAACCTTTCAAACAAACTGCAGAACACGTGTTCAAATAAATTTTTGCCAAAAAAGCGCAACCAACGGTGGATACGAGTACTAGTAGTATTAGCCTCGAGAATCGAGTACGGAACACTTATCGTTTTAGCAAAATTAAATTCGCCGAAAATCAGCTCAGCCAGCGCCAAAAGAAATGAAATATGTGCGTTTTGGCGAAATCATTTCAGTCGAAACGAATTTTTACAAACACCAATAGCGGTAAATAGTATAAGTACGAGTATATTTGCATGCAAAAAAAATCGTCTGTATGTGTGTAAAACAGCTGAGGCTTAAGTAGCAAATTTATTTGGTTGTTTATAGGCAAAGCAACGTCTTGATTGAGTTAGAATCCAATTATTTGATGTTTGTAAATTGTCAATAAGTGCGCACGGTAGCGGCAAAAAGTGCGCAAAACGAGATTGGTATTGATGTGTGTTTCAGGATAAATTCTATAGACATACATACATATGTATGTACATACAGTTGTCAAATGAGCTTAAAATGCATGAGGAAATAGAAAATCCTTCTTCCACATTTGCCAGACAGATTTTTTGTGGAATATATTCTGTTAAAATTTATGAAGAGTGGAAGCCTTAGCTTTACTTCGCAAAAATCTCATTTTAGTGAAAATTTACCTCAACAAACCGCACACCTTACCCAATCCAACACACATAAACATTACCGTACAGATTCTCCTTCGTAAGCTCACCTAACTTATTCATAAAATGTCGTGGAACAGAAGAAGTTCAACTGATTCAGACTTACGATGTACAAAATTCTCCGATTGTTAGTCGCACTATAAAACACTCACACTATGCCGATCGTCGTTATAAAAAGTATCGGTAATCATTCCTAAAAATTGCCCAATTTAATCAACTAGTTTAGTCTCGTATTTTTGAAAACATCCCAAAAGACCCAACCATCGTATTGCCTTGGTTTTCTAGCATAGAGGAATTGCGTTTATTTCCCCTTAAAATTAGAAAGCATTACATCGAAAATATTGAATGTTGCGTTATAGACCCAGCAACTAACCCCCAAAACTCTGACTAATTTTTTATAGAAACATTATCTACAAACCAGAACACCCAACCGGGGGTTGATCTTGGTCCTGCATCATAATATATCATTTTGGGGTGCAGATCCCACATTTTTGTTCCCTATAGATCAAAGAAATTATTACTGGAGAAATAATTTCAAAATCTGTGTGTCGCATTAAAAAATTCAGTACTAGAGGACTCAAAAAATAACCTAGAGTTTAGCTTTAATATAGAATTTAAAGAATATGCACCATCAAAAGAATTTCTTATACTAGAAACACCGACCAAGTTAACAACGAAAAAATCAAAATCCGAACTTATAGGTTTTCGTTCCTTTACACTTCTTTGCCTTTTTCCTATTCCCAAAACTCTCATAAGAGAATGAGGATTAGCGATTGAAGTCATAAAAAAACTTTATCTGAGGGAATTATTTACTAGCCGACACCTAAAAGTATGAGACTAACATTTTCCGGAAACTCTTATTAAGATGTTAGGTGTAGTCGGGATTTTCAAAAAATCTATTTTTTGTTTTTTTGAATTTTCGTGTAATTCCTTAAAGATATTGTCTGAAAATTTGAAGTTGATCCGATAATTACTTTTCGAGTTATTCGACAAATAGCAAAGAATGCTCGGGCACTCCTAAACGCTCGGGTGAAACTTTAAATGTGTAGAACTATGCTCTTTGAGCAGGTGACAACTGTAACTTGAAAATCGCTCAGTAGATTTTAATGAAATTTATGCAGCAAAATACATAATAATCCTGCGCCTGATCGAAGCTTTTTTTTTGTTTTTCAAAATTTTTTATTTTTTTAGGTTGGGTTTGGGTTTTCCCGAAAATCTGGAAAAAAAACTTTCCTGAGATCGCCATTTTGTTAATTGAAAAAAACAACTTCGATCAAGCCTATGATTATCTATTTATAAAACTAATTTTTCTTATCCGATCGATTTTAGATGAATCTCCAAGGACTTATGATTGTCACCGCAAGGACATATTTTTTGCTATAATTTCGGAAATCATAATTTTTTTTCAAATTTTCATGTCTTCAAGTCAAAACATTGTGTAATAATACAATATTATAATTTTTGTAAAATAATATGATTTAATAGCAAAAAAATTACTGAAAATTCTAGTTTTTCGTGTCTCTAACTACCCCTAACCCCTTACAAGAAATCAGAACAGTTGAATTCTTGATAAAAAAAGTTCGTTAGACAGCTGTCAAATTAGAACTCTGTTGTATCAAAACTACGAAATGAGTACCCTTTCATGTAATTTATTTGATTTTTATGTTTGCCAAACAGTTGATGATTAAATCATAATTTTGTTGAAATTACTTATTAATATATACATATGTACATAGCAAAATATGTGCGTAAGTAATAAATACCAGGAAATACATCTCAATATTGAACTAAATTAAAAGAATCGTCCTTAAGCACAATCATGTCATATTTATATTATAATGTCTATAGATGTATGTACACTTGAGCTTATTTGTCGATTGTCTTTTAGCTATAATTTCTGCTCGCGGAAAGATAAAAATAATTTGATCTCCAAAGTGATGGAATGTCTGAAGAACACTCTATATTTATAGCCACACAAACACACATACACAAATAAACAGAAAAGTATGTATGTATATAAGCAAGTACAAGCATAAATGATTTGTACGTAACTGTTATAACCGTCATCTATTTGTTTTTGTATTTAAATACTTGACTACAAAAAAGATTGCCGATAAATCATTGTAAGCCTGGCTGCATTAATAATGCGATTATTATCAATATTTATGAAATCAGCAATCATTATTATATAATTGCAGCTCATAGATACTGGTAGACATACATATGTACAGCTTACAAATATATTTATATACTTACATACACATGTATTTAATATTTTGAGTACCCTTCTTCCTAGGTAAATAGAAATGTATGTATGTATATCGCACTGAAATAATTTCTTGTTAGGCGGATTAGCTAATATACGAAAGCGGCAGCAATAAGAGTCAATTCGACGTTAATGAGTTTAAATCCGAATAAGTTGCAAAAATGTACTCATTTTATCTCTTCCGTAACCACCCTTACACCCGAGTGTATTTCTGTCATGATATAAAAAATAAATTATCATTGCGATTATTATTAGAAAAATATTTTGTATGATAGTCGCAAATTTTAATTTATCTTCCTCATGATAGGCAAGTCTACTGCCACGGACCCAGATGTCACATATGTATATCCAACCAATAATATTCAATTCAGCTGAAAACGTAAAAAACAATGTTACGCACTTTAAATAGAAATAAAACTTGTAAAAATGTCCAATATTTGTTGTAATACAATCCTCTCAGCGCGTAGAAATACTTGCAACAAGTCTCTAACGTCCGGCGGATACAAAGATGTACATATGTATGATGATTCCTAATGTGCTCGTTTCAACATGCTTTTATTTATTTCCAACCAAAGAGACACTGTACAAATTATTTTACTGGTTTCTCCAAAGGCATTCATATCTGTTTGTTTAAATATCAGCCATAATACTCTATAATTTGAAATACAATAGTAATAAATAAAATATTTAAGCAATTTTATTTTACTGCGCGTAAAACATCGAAAATATGTGAAATTGTATGCAGCGATGTCACTTCGCCGAGTGTTGCCACTCAGTAAAAATCTAGGAGGCAAACTGATAATTTCAGCGTTTCAGTGTATCTTTAGCACTGCAAAGTTTTTACAGCTTTTGTAAATAAATAATGATTTATTTTGCCATTTATTTATAGTTAAATTATAGTAATTTCAAAAATCCTATTCGCAATTTGTTTATAAGCAAATTTAGAATATTTAAATAACAATCGGTGAACTGCAGCTCGGTGTGAATAACGTAACCATAACGTAACGTGTCCCACCACGAATTTTATAATATTACAAAATATGGCAGCATTATTATGGTGAATAGACCACAAAATAGAAAACGCCGAAAGGAAAGTTGAATAAAATGTGAAAAACAATAAAAATTACAAATATTGTGTGCGTTAAACAAAAACAACACGAATAGTTAAAATAAGGAAGGAAAACTTTTCCAATGAAAGTCTATATAGATTTCTTTGCTTGGTGAAGTGCGCGCGTGCAAAAAAGTGCAAATAGGAAGACGAGTTGCACAAAAGCTTGTGGTCAAGTGCAGTGGCGCTACAAAGTGAAATTGGTGTAATTGAATTTATAGACAAGTGTGCATATGTATGTATATGAATATAAATTTACAAAATGAAAATTAGCCAACAAGCAATTTGCAATTGGCATTTTTGAGTGAGTTAAAGTCTCGTGTCATCTGCAATTCTAATATGCTACCTGTGTGCATACATGCCTACGTGCATGTGTGTGTCTAAATATATGTATGTTCGCATAATTCACACAGAAATTCAATTGTTTATTAGCGTCTGCATTTGACATAAAGCCTAATGCAAATACATTGTGGTGTGTGGAGGGCATTGAGCTAGTGAAAGTTGTCGAAAAATTCCGTGCGTGGCTAAAGAAGGTCACTATTTGTGTTCCGGAATATAGACGCGAAAGTAGGTTGTTTGCAGCATGAGCATGTGTAGAAGAAATACTACAATTTGAAATTATGTGCTGCAATGGGTTGTGTGCAAAGTGCAGTTACTACTATTTTAAATTTTCAGGGTTAATGGCAATGAATGGAAATTTACTGTGTTGGTGGTATTCACACTGAGAAAAACGGCAAACGCTTAAAATTAAAGTTTACACTTAAGTTGTTGAATACTTTGTACTTAGTTTTAACTATCAGTATACCGAGGGTGAATTCTGTATTTTTTGTTTAATATTTATACGAAAATTCCCTTCTAATATATATATTCCATTCATCTATCATTTCAATTTTTAAAATATATGTAGTAGAAAACCTCAACCATCTGGTAACATTTCGATAACACTGCACACAGTTATCGAGAAACGTATGTATAATAATCAGCTGTTGGCTTTCCTCAAATTCGGCCTTAAGCACATACATATGTACATACCTAAATACCATTGTCATTTTTGTGCAAATGTGCCGTGGGTAAAATTTACCTGCGGTTTTGGTCTGATTTTAAGTCTATAGTTCGATAGCCGGAAGGACAAATGAATTGGAATTTGTTTGTTAAGTGAAAATTAATCCGAAATGTTACAATTGAGTGATAAATTTTCTGATATAATTAATATAAATTACATATAATTCGTTGATATATGAATGTGCTTTCACCGCGATAGTTTCACATACACGCATGCAATTTATCCAATTACGCTCGGGCACTGCTACAACTTTGATCATTTTCACTTGATGAGCTCATGTTCCATTGTGGCAAAAAAAGAATTAAATAAAAAATTGAATTTATCGCAAAGAAAACGCAAAATATGTGAATGAAAAAATATCCTTTTCGACTTGGGCTATTTAGACTATAACATGAAATAATTTTCATTTAAATTCGCTATGAATAAATTTTGTCTAGTATACAAGTACGTGCACGAGTGCTAAAAAAAATTGCAAAAGAAAAAAACAAGAGTTTGAAAGAAAAAATTTGTAAAACCCTTTTTATTGGTGTGTTTTTAAATTGTTAGTATTTAAATTTCATATATATTAAATTAATTCTGTGTTCATAAATGTTTCTGGAAAATTTTGGATTTCGTATAGCATTCTTTTGAGCATACGAAATGTGCACACACATATGCATATAGTATTGTACATAATCACTTATCTTTAGCGTATATAACTGGAAGACGCAGGCATAAACAAACCTTGTCTACATACAAAGTGAGTGTTTAACAACAATTCATATTTATGACAGTACATTTAAAGATATTAAATTTTGTTTACTTTCTCCCATTACACTCAGCACAAGTATAATCTTAAGAAATCAATACTGCTTTAATTTAGAGAAAATCAATTTTCGCTATTTGGATTTGTAACTATAATGGTGGATAAAGACGAAGACAAGAATATTGTAACGAACAATATAGCTCAAAAACAGGAACAGAATAAGATTGCGCATAAATCTCATAACTTAGCAACAGCATCATCATCAACAACAACAACAACAGCATCTTTACAAAACACCTCTAATGCAGCGGCAAGTTCAGGAGCCAGCTGCAATCAAATTGCAGCAAATTCTACACACCTGGTAGGCAGTCATAACCATCCAAAATTGATACCCATTCAGAGTGTACTAAACACCACCGACTCACACCATCAGAATACAACCGCAGCTACACATCATCAAACGAAAGGCCATGATAATACGACAACGTTTCCGCAATTCATTACCGGTGCTGCTAATGCCCATACGCAAGTGGCCACAGAGTTGCCACACGAAGACGAGGAGAGGCTGGAGAAGCTATTCAACACGCTCGATCGGGACGGTAATGGACGTATAGATATACATGATCTCTCTGAAGCATTACGAGAGTTTGGGCTCTCAAGTGTTTATGCCGAGGTACGTTTTAAGCAAAATGTGTCAAGTAATTATGGATTAAAGTACGAAGCAAAATTAGAAAGTGTAAATGAAATTTTGAAGTGATTTTGTGCTAAAATTTTTTGTGTTAATAGTGCATTAAATTTTTGATTTATTCAAATTAAATTAATTGTTAAATTAAATTTCAAGTGTTGTAATGATTTATTTATAAAAACAAATATTTTTGAACCGAAAAATCATACTACTTGCAGTGCATATTAGTTTCAACAATCTATAATTAAATTATTGCTATTTTAGTGCCAAGTGTTTATTAATTATAACGTCCAACTTTCCACCGTCTTTAGTTGTTTTCAAGCTTGTCTATATTTATTTAAAGAAATTCCTGGAACAATCCGATATTAATCAAAGTGGCGATGTTGGCCTTGCAGAATTTGTGTTCTATGTGCGTGAGCATGAAAAGAATTTACGACTACAGTTT
The DNA here is from genome assembly GCA_031772095.1 of Zeugodacus tau. NCBI lineage: Eukaryota > Metazoa > Arthropoda > Insecta > Diptera > Tephritidae > Zeugodacus > Zeugodacus tau. The sequence goes on along the minus strand of CM062653.1, from coordinate 51,102,615 downwards.
TCACATCTGGATAAAAATAAGGATGGTATGTGTTTCATTTATCGAATTAAATGTGTGATATTTATTAACATTATATTGATTAACGATATTATTTACAGGTAAAGTGGATTTGGAGGAGTTAATAGATGCTTTTAAAGATTTAGGTATTGAAGTTGACCCAGAGGAAGCGACAAATTTACTTTCTCGGTAGGTTGCCACACATGTGTTGTGTTAACACAAATTAACACATTTGAATTATTTAATTTCTAACTGTTTGTAGCAGTTTAATTAGTTGTAGATTAGTAGTTGGTCATAATATAAAACCTTTGTCACATTCAACACACAAATATTTATCGTAACTGTTGGATTCAATTAGTTTAAAATTCTACAAAAACATTAATTTTGCAGTATAATTTGAGCTATTAGAATCCAAATTTATCATTTATCAAACACATTACATCACAAATAATAACTAGAAACGTAAATGTTTAGGAAGTTTCACAAACTTCCACTTACGTTCCATCATTCACTATAATTTTTTTGATATTTAACAGTATGAATATCATGCATAATACTTTTTAGCAGTTTTTAGTTCCTCCAAAACAGATTTAGGGTAAGTCCAGACATTTCGACACTATTAAACTTTTCCCAAATACATACATACGTAACTGCGTAACTCAACTACTTGATTAAAAAAAAACAAAAGTGAAAATAAGTAAGGAATTCTAGTTGCTGCCTAGTTTTAATTGTTGAGATTTTGAGGCAACTTGTTTTGTTTTGCCCGCTTTTTAAACGAATTTTATATTTATATATGTAAATGTAAATACTGAAATAACTCTGATTACTAACAATTTTTGCGTTGCTTAATAAAGTCACAAACAAATTCACTTCAGTTTCTCTTTTATTTATTTGCGTAATTCGTAATTCGTAATTTTCCTTATAAGTTCGGCTAAATTTGATGTTTGCATTTTTCGTTCCCTATTAGGATAAAAAATTATCAAAAATTCTCAGACTTAAGGTGAGAGATCGTGTATAGAGTTAGTGAACTGTATATGTGACGTGCACTTGTCAATTGTCTGAATGTACTATAAATATGTATGTATGTATGTATCGGTAAAAAAAAGAAATATTTACAATTTTTGCATGCTCTTTAATGATTTTCTGAAATTTGTTTTTTTTCACCTACAACGACATTTTAATATCTTTCATATTTATTTATAATGTTTGTTTTTCTCATTTCTATATCTTGCAATTACTCACACACACAGCATGGATCAAGATGGCAGTTTAAATATTAGCTTTAATGAATGGCGCGATTTCCTATTATTGGCACCATCCACTGATATTCACGATTTGATCAAATTCTGGCGGCATTCTACTGTAAGTATGTTTACTATAATATTTTCACGTGTTTGTATATTTGTGTGGAGTGTTTAGTAGCGTTTTGTGCTGTGGTGAATTTAAGAAATTGGTGTGAAAAGATGGAAAATCGACTGCAATCAAGGGTGGGTAAAATAAGTGGAGGTTATTTTTGTTGATAAAGTGTATATTTTCCATGAAAGGCAAACATTTTTACGAAGGAATTGTTAGAAACCTAGTTTTTTTATTTAGCTATTATTTTTATAAATCATTATTAGGACTCTTCAAACCTTATAGAATGTATCTAAATTTGTATGTATGTGTGTAGGTATAGTATAACAATGATTTAGAAATTTCGCTATAAATATTTACCAAAAAATTACGCTGCGCTCAGTAAACAATTATTAAGACCAAATCAGATCCTTTGCAGATTTTCTATATATATTTTTAAACACACATCTATAACAATGTGTTTGTACTTATTTATTTTACACAATGTAACGTGTTACATTTTTTTGACACTTCAAAAATTTAAATACCCAAACGTGAAAAAAAATCCGTTGTATTCACTCGCTAAACCAAATGCTAATTAGTGCTACTACTAACTGTTGAATGTTTTGCAAATGTAACGACATTATTTATTAAGCTTCGCACATCTTTTACAAATTGTTTGCTCCTGAGCGTCTAATTTTATTAATAAACAGTTGAAGTGTCGCTTTTGTAAGTCAATTAGCGTTCATAAAAAGGGGTGCCAGCTGTTAAACGACGCTCGCTTATAATCGTGATTAATGGAAAGTTTCTGTGTTATTTATTAAATACAATTTAGGAATTTAATATTATTATTTTTTTATAATAATGTTTTTATGTATTTTTATACTCTCGCAACAACAAAGTTGCTAGAGAGTATTATAGTTTTGTTCACCTAACGGTTGTTTGTAACACCTAAAACTAAACGAGTTAGATATAGAGTCATATATACCAAAGTGATCAGGGTGACGAGTAGATTTGAAATCCGGATGTCTGTCCGTCCGTCCGTCTGTCCGTCTGTCCGTCTGTGCAAGCTGTAACTTGAGTAAAAATTAAGATATCTTGATGAAACTTGGCACACTTCTTTCTTGGCACCATAGGAAGGTTGCTACAAAAGGAAGGTTGAGCAAAATCGGACCACTGCCACGCCCACAAAATGGCGAAAACCGAAAACACATAAAGTGCCATAACTAAGCCATAAATAAAGTTATGAAAATGAAATTTGGAGCATAGGATCCCATTAGGGAGGGGCACATTTGGATGTAATTTTTTTGGGGAGGTGGGCGTGGCCCCGCCCCCTACTAAGTTTTTTGTACATATCTCGCAAACCAATAGAGCTATATAAACCAAACTTTCTGGAGTCGTTTTTTTTAGCCACTTCCTAATACAGTTCAAAAATGAAAGAAATCAGATCATAACCACGCCCACCTCCCATACAAAAGTTAGGTTGAAAATTACAAAAAGTGGGTTAACTCACTAACGAAAAACACCAGAAACACTAAATTTCACATAAGAAATGGCAGATGAAAGCTGCACTCAGATTTTTAAAAAAAATGGAAAATGGGCGTGGCGTCGCCCACTTATGGGTCAAAAACCATATCTCAGGAACTACTCGACCGATTTCAATGAAACTTGGTTTGTAATAGTTTCCTTACATTCCAATGATATGTTGTGAAAATAGGCCAAATCGCTTCACAACCACGCCTACTTCCTATATACCAGAACTTTGAAGACGATCTGAATCGTTTACTTTACAATATATAAAGTAAGTACTAGTGAAGATATCGGTGCAGAACTTTGCACAAATACTATGTTAATAGTGTGGCCATTCTAAAAATCGCCGAAATCGGACCATAGGTTTTTAAGGCCCCATATATCGAACACGAGGACCTCGGTGCTTCTAACCTAATATTATGGTTTCCAACTTTCAATGGACTTTATACAATATATAAGACGAATATGTGGGTCAAATTGTGTATTATATAATATAAATAAAGTTAAATAAATAAATTGCGAGAGTATAAAATGTTCGGTTACACCCGAACTTAGCCCTTCCTTACTTGTTCTATATAAGTATTTATTATTTTATTTTGTTTAATTTAATTTATTTTTTTTTATGTATAAGTATGTATGTATTTTTTTTACAATAATGTTTTTTATTTTCATAATTTATTATATTTTTTATTTATTTTGTTTAATTAAATTAAATTTATTTGTTATATGCGTATATATGTATGTATGTATGTATATTTGTCGGCAAGATAAATAGTTCGAAGTAAACAATAAGAATTGAAAATCATTTTTCATCATTCGACTTTTACCAGAAACTACTTATATTGTCTTCAAAGAAAGCAAACAAAGAGGCATTCCCACAACAGTAGGGGTCCCGAAATAATAGCCAGTTACATGTTGTCAACTCAGCAGCACCTTCCAAGAATTCAAGAATTCATGCTGCTACAATAACAACAACGAAATAGGTCAATATTGTTTAATCAGCAAAAAGAGAGGAAATCTCTATTCAACTATTTTGGAGAGATTTTAAAATGTGTTTACATATGTATATACATATTATATTTTGAAATATATATGTATAGAAGTTTAATGTGTACATATACATATATGTATGTGTCACTGGCTGCGATTTATAGTCATTTAACCTTTTTCGAATTTAACTGAAGTAAATATAATCTAAAAAATCCAACAATAAAACATTTTACAATCTTCAAGCTAAAAAAATACAAAAAGTATTTACCAATTTTCATAGCAATGTATCTTCGAGAATTAATTTTTTAAAATTGGGTTTCATTTATTTAAACTTTTGTCAGAGGACATGTGAAATTATTATTATAAAATTAAATTATAGAATTATTACGTCTTCGAGGTCATTATATAACTTTAACAATATATTGACTATGATATTGATTATGATGTGATAACAATGACATGATAACTGTGTAATGTGGTTATTGTGAACTTGAAACGGTATCTAATTCATACATATATCTTTATTAGATAACGCCAATTATATATCTTGATTACTTTAATTAGGGAACGAGGGCTTTGGTCAATACTCAGTCGTTTGTGTAATAAATAGTGCATACTTTTAGGCGCTTAACTTTAGTGGATTTGGTAGAAACGCGGTTTCAATTTGGTTACACAGACTCGGATTGTCGGGAAACGGTTTGAAAATGATTGTGGATACTGGTATATTGGATTACAGTTCATTTTTTCGAATTAAAAATTTTTGATCTTTCGAAATTAATGTTTTTTCGAAATTAATATTTTTTAATTTTTTTTTAAATTAAGAATAGATTTTATTTTGGATTTTTTTTTTTCGAAAACGCTTCTTTCGTAATATTCCCGCTTTTGATACATATTTCGATTTAAATTATTTTTTTAATTTTATTGTATTATTATAGTTCGGATTCACGAAGCTTCTTTCGCATTTATATTTCGAATTAGATTCAGCTACATATATTTGATAAGTACAATTGGTGATTCAGCTCGTTTTTGTGCACGAGCGTGCGTAGGTATGTGTGATCTGGAGCGTTCTATGCCTTGCTTTTAGTTTTAACGAGGATTCTTTCTGGATTTTTGTATTTCTAAACAAACAAACTGGGTTTACTTTATATCCATGGGTCCTATTGTGGGCTTACACATCCGAAAATTTAAACAAATCTCCTATTTTTGGTGAGCGCGCTGTTGTACGATCACTTACTCGTATACATACATACATATACGATTATAGACGCACACACACACATGCTGAGCAGCTGCAGACAGACCCTTTTCTCATGAAACGAGCGCGTTTTGATCGTCAAATGCAAATATAACAACAAATACAATTTAATATACTCGTACTTTGCACCGAGTCAGCGCCGACGATCAACTTGACTATATATGTATGTATAATTGTATATATGTATATATATATATGTGTGTGTAGGTGAGAAGAAAAACATGATAATACTTATTTGGTGCTTGATTAGCCCGACTGACTATCTTTGCAGTTCAGCAAGTCAATCGTCAGTCTCTGTTCATCATGCTCAAATAGAAGACGTGTTTCGGCTCTCACTTGCAATTGCGGTGATTACGTAACAAAACGTACAACAAGAACGAAGTAGTTTAATTTTCACTAACGCGAATTACTTCGATCGATTTGTAAACGTTTTTACAAATATTTTTGTTTTTCGAAAATTGTTTACCCCTATCTTCGAAACAAAAAATAAAAAATTAAGAAAATCAATAAAAAACGCGAGCGTAATCTTCTATATAATTTTCAACAACAAAACGTAACGTGTAAACGCTGATAGAAAGAGTACTCGTTTTTTTAGTGTAAAAAAAAATCAAAATAATTTTTTAACACATTTTAAATATTTCAATAAAAAAAAAGTAAAAAAAAAAAGAAATTAAATGCACATAAAGTAAATTAATTAAAGCAGGAAAAAAACAACAACTGCATTGACGTCGTTGACACCCAGTGCAATTGTTGAAAATAGAAAAAGCTTACGCAAAGAGCAAGCAGAATTGCAATCAAGCAAGCGCTGTTCGGGTGTAGTGTTTTCCTAACTTTTCCACACAAAAAAAAATCAAATCATAAACAAACGCGATAAAATGCTGCGCAGCAACAACAACAATTGGCCCACTGATTATCAAAATTTCCAGCAAATGGCTGTTCAAGGTGATGTGCTGGAAGATTTTGTTGGAATCTTTCGTGACGTTATGACACGGGTATGTAACGCCTCTATGTAAATGTCAAGCAGGCATTTAACCTACACACACACTCATAGACATATTATCAATTAGTGCTAAATTGGTTTTTATCAAAAATTGTAAAATTGTGGAAATGACTCATCTACGCCGCGCTTGTGTATATCAGCGATTTCTCGGAAGCGATAAAACAATATTCAAGTTATTCATTCCGAGTATAAATGAAATGAATAAACCCCCGCTGCTGACATTCCAGTCTAGACGCATAAATATTTTTCTTTTTCTTTAATTTTATGATTTTTTCCAATTTCAAAAGCTGTTTGCTCAGCACTTGTGCCATAACCGGATTGATAAGCTGGCTGCCAGCCTGCCTGCATATGTAATACTCGTACTCTTCTCTGTCTCTCTCTCAAGTGTTACGCTTGCACTCAGTCCGTTTACTTATTGTTTTATAACATTGCGGTCGGCGTCCATTCAAATGCAGCCAGCAAAATGCATTTGTTTGTAATTAAAAATAATATTTACATACATACATACATACTTGTGTACAAGTGTTTGTTTGCAAGTGCATATGTAAACACACACGCGTTAGGTAAGATAGTGAGTGGACAATTGTATTATGTCAATTATAGTGGGTGTTTAAAAAAATTACGCTGTCATTTCCACTTAAAACTGCATTATTAATTAATAGTTAATTAATAGTTGTTGTTGTAAGCACATACATACATACATAGTATATGTAAATTTGCAAATTTTGTTTGTTGAGTCTTGAGCATATAATTTTCTAAGCCGGTTTTTGCTAGTAGAATGCTGAAAGTTTGCGCCAACAACTCCTAAGCGCTTAAGGTGTGTTCACACTCAATTGCTTTTGTGCTAAAAAATTCATTGCTGACGTTGAAATATACAGTTGAACTTTCCTAACTCGAATCATCATCACAAAAATTTCGAACTAGAGAGACTTCCGAGTTGTGAAAGCCTATTTGTATGAAATATGACTTCTATTGGCAATTCAAGAGTTCGATTTATGGAAGTACAACTATTTTGAATTTAACAATTTTTTGTTGTTATTTGGAGTTTTTTTAATTATATTATAATTAATATAATTTTTGTTTGTGAAATTAAACAGGCATTTATTAATTTCAAATATTTAGAAACTCCATTTATGCTTTTTATACTCTTATTTGAGTTTTTACTTATTATTCGCAAATATTTGGGTTTTAAGTGTCGTCAAAAAAATGTTTGCTTGCCAAATTTCACAGAAAATTACTTATTTTAATTTTACAAATTTTTTATTTTACAAAATTTAGTAATGTTTTTAATTAATAGTTATTATTTATTATTTTTGATTTTCTGGTATAAAAAAAAAAATAAAAAAAAATTTATTTTTATTCGAAAATTTTTCGTATAAAAAATCTATATTCAGATCAATATACAGATTATATATAGCAATATTTCGTAATATTGATTTATGCTTTTTGTACTTTTAGATATTTGTTAAGCAATATTTTTTATTTCAAGTATTAAAAACAAAATATTATAAGTTATGCGTTAACAATATAAAATATAACAATAATGATATAAATAATATATATATATTTCGCAAAATCGATTTATGCTTTTCATATTTCAAAGGCTTTGATTATAATTATGCAATATTTTTTAATTAAATATTATAAAACTGCATTTTATTAATTTTAATTTTCGCAAATAAACCAATTAAAGTTTTATTTATTAAACTTATATATTTGTTTGTTTACATATTTTATTCTATGTACATATTATTATTTTATTGTATTTTTTTTTTAATGTAATTTGTATTATCATTATTTTACATAATTTTTTTTTATATTTTTTCCCATAATTTTAATATTTTTTACACATTTTTTTTTATTTCCACAATTTTAATATTTTTTTAATGTTTTTTTATATTTATTTTTTAAATTATATTTATTTTTTTAATTATTTTTATTTTTTTTTAATATTTTTAAATTATTTTTATTTTTTTTATTATTTTTATTATTTTTTTTAAGTATTTGTTATTTTTTAAATAATTTTTATTTATTTTTTTTTAATAATTTTTTAATTTTTTTTATTTATTTATTTGATATTTTTTTTTATTTTTTTTTTTTTAATTTATTTGATATTTTTATTTTATTTTTTTTTATTGTCTTAACACATTACTTCTGACCCTGTATTTTTTGTTTTAAAATGCATATGTATACATATTTAAAATCGTATCTACATACATACATACATATGCACATGTATACCTACATAGCTTTTCGCTTGCTGTATTTCCACTTTGTGCGCATGGCAACCAAGACAGCAACAGCAGCAGCAAGCAGCCAGCAGGCGACATGTGTATTTTAAACTCGCGCACGTTGGCGTTTTATTTGCCTTCTTGGCATTTTTTGTTTTGTTTCTTATTGTTTTTGTATAAAGTGAATACGAAATTCACGCGCAAGTTTAATCGCTAAGCAACAGCTTTCAGATTGATAGATTAATAAATAAGCGTTAATATATACGAAAAAAACGGAAAAATTGCATAGGAGTATATAAAAATAGTCAACATGTATGTAAATATGTTTATATGTACATATATATGCATATATGTATTATATTGTAAAGTCACTGGTAAACAAATTAATAGATTTAAATTTAATGCGTCGCTAAAGTAGACAGCACAACGCCAAGGCAAATATGAACAAACAATCATAAAGATTACAATATGCATATGTGCATACAGACATACACAGACATAGGCACACGTACTCACTTTTGATTTTATAAATATTTTATTTATTTTGTTTTTCACACAGATAATCTACTGAGCGCGACTTTAATGTCATTTCATTTGAATTAAATTATTAGTTTTTCTTTTTAATAAATTCAACTTGTTGAAACTGGTGTGTGGCGGTGCGCTGTTAATCGCGGCGTCAATTAAATGTTACATACATACATATATAAATACCTACAAACTAACAAACACACAAACATGCCTTGTCATTTTCGCATTGATAAGCCGACAAAAACCCACACACAAACACAAACGTGTATTTTAGCACACTTTTGCCGTTGTTGTAATTTTGGAAATATTAACTACGCAAATACCATGACTGATTTGAAAAATTAATTCCAAACACACAGGAAGCATGCACTTTCAAACACACAAACATACCGACAGACAAAAAATAATAGCAATCAATTAATGATAATAACCAGCGATAAGCGAATAGTTTGGCAAACACCGAAACTCTAGATACCCTAATCTTAGTAATTGTGGTGGGCGTGACTTCCGTTACAAATACAAATACTTACTATATACATATGTATAAAGGGAGGTGTGTGTGGCTTGCACACAACAGCTTCCAAAACTTGCTTATCAAGTGAGGTAGTCTGCGGAAGGGGGTGTGGTTTTTAAATTTTTTAGCAACTCAAAGTGATTTTTCGAGTAGGGTGCTGAGAATATAAATACAGTTTGAGAAGTTCATAAATTTTTTTGAATAGGTTCACAAAAAATAGTTGTTATCAGTGATGTTGAGCAAAGTCTAGTTTCCTTTTTTATTTTAAAAAGTATTGCTGTAAAAATATATATTTTACCAAATAAAAAATTCGAATTTATTTATTTCTTAATTACAGTATACTCTCGAAAAGTAAATCGATTGGTATTTTGGGTAATTTACTTTTTCGAATAATTTACTTTTCCAAATATATACATAAATTATCTGTTTTTATAATATTAAATGCATTTTTAAACTTAAAAAATTCATTAATTTATTTGCTTCAATAAAACATATGGATTTACATGAAAAACACATTTACATTTACATACATACATATGTAAAATCTTGAATATTCTTTTGTTTTTTTTCTTTTGCAATATATTTTCTGACCATTTTTGTACGACAATTCAAAAAGTCTGACACCTGATTTGCATCGTTTTCATTTTTAAACCAGTGGATCAAGTAGGAGAGTTTATTTACTAAAAAGACGCGATAAACAAGAGAGTAAGTGTTTTTGCAACATCGTAAAAAACGCTGCTTGCTTCGTTTCGAATTTTTTATCACACTCTCTGAAAAGTAAATTAAAAAATTGACTTTTTCGAGGTGCATGTGTAATCTTAAAGGTGATTAACTTTTCCGCGATTATTTACTTTCTGAGAATTTACTTTTCGAGAGTATACTGTATTATTTTTATTTTTTGTATATATTTTATTTATTAGTTTCTATCTCATTTTTAAAGTTAAGGATATATTTTTTTTTAAGTTATTCAATTTCTTTATTTAATTTAATTTATTTCTACTTCAAGGCATTTTTTTTCCAAAACATAGGTTACTTCATTTTTATTTTTCTAAATCATACATATTCAGTTTTTGGAAATTTTATTATACAGTTTTTTTTAATATTCTATATTATTATTTTCGTTTTATTTTTTTAAATAATTCTTATCGCTTATTTTTAGCACAATGCCCTTAATTCAGAGATCACAGAATGTTATTGTAATTGTTCTTTTTTTTTGTATTTATTGGGTTTCAAAATTATAATATTTGTTGTCAAGTCATTGTTGCCAATGGTTCGTTTCTTCTTAAGAGCACAAATTTAATGTGAATAATTTGTATTATTCTACTTTATTATTGTATTTAATATTATACATTTTTATATTTATTATATGCATATTTTTCTTTATTTTATTTATGGAATAATTTTTAATTATTATTTTTTATTTTATTTTTTAAATAATTTTTATTAATATTATTTTTTTATTTCTAAAATTTATTTTTATTCATTTATTTTTGTATTTTAATAATTTTAATTTATGGAATTACCTTCGTTCAAATAATTGTTATCAACGCCTCAATTTAGCTCAGTTTTGATCATTTTATTAACAGCAAATTTTATGAATGCAATAACTTTTAATTGAACGTGCCAATTGTACGTGTGGCAATACATATGTTAAAGTGCCTAAGTTGATTTAGTTTAATAATGAAAATTGCAGTAATTAAAAACAAATATTAGGTCATCTTTATTGAATTTTAACTTATACAACACTTTAAACATTGAAAATTTTCAAATAATTGTAAAATAGAGATTACGTTTTTTGTCAGATTTTTATTTGAGATAGAAATACCAAACTTAATTTAAGTCGACTTAAGTTATTTGAACGCATTGCCACTGAATTGTGTACATTTTCGTTAATTTAAACATATGTTTTGGCTGTTTGTGAAGTCATAAACATTAATGAAGCGTTTCATGTGCAGTAATAGGTATTTTTGTATGTAGTCTATCAAAAAATTAATTAATTAATTTTTTACATTATTATTTATAATATATTTTCATTGTTATTTTATATGTATTAATTTTATTTATTAATTTTTTTTTTCATTTTGATTTAGCTTTCTAATTCATATATATTTTATTTTTTCATTCTTTATTTTTTTTTAATTTCCATTGAGTCCATGCAGTTTTAATTAATTTATTTATTTATTTATATCTTTATATAATTTTATTCATTATTAATTTAATTTTATTTTTTAATTTATTTTATATAAAGTTATAATATTTGTATTCATTTTTAATTTTCTTTATATTTTTTTTTACTTCTTTTGTTATTTTTTATTTTTCTTTTATTTATTTTTAATTTCCATTGAGTCCATGCAGTTTTTATTAATTAATTAATTAATTTATATTTTTTTATATGTTTATATATTTGTATTCATTATTAATTTTATTTTATTTTATTTTTTATTTTATTTTATTTCATTTACTTATTTTATTTTTTTATATCTTTATATAATTTTATTCATTTTTAATTTACTTTAAATTTATTTTTTATTTATTTTATTTGATTTTATTTTAATTTTTTTTTAATCCATCGAGTTTATGCAATTTTTATAACTTTCTCAGTTTCTGAGCACATCAACCACTCTGTAAAATTTTTTCCTGCATTCTTCGTCACACTGCAGTTCATAGCTTTCAATTGTCCAAAATAAATTGGTTTGTTTATGGCTTTTTTGCTACAATCTATTTTACATTCATGAACTGCTCAAATGCAAGGTGATTGACTGACTGGTGTGTGAAATCCAATTTATATATGTGTATATATGCATAATGTATTTGTGTAGATTTATGTAGAAAAGCATTTTAAAATTTATTTTGTACATATCTGTAGCTTTATTACGCATCAAATTGGCGCTGCCAAAAATCAAATATATACTTATATATGTACTCCATATGTTTATATATGTATATAATTTAATAAAAAAATTGGCACAGTCTAAATTGTATTATATCAACATGTTTATTTACTTATTTTGTTTGTATGTGTGTATAATTAAATTAACACCTCGTGACTGTGGAGACTTTGTTCCATTTGGAGGCCGGTCCGCGTGTATATACTCGTACAATTATATTAAATACTATAATAACATCCTCAACAGCCAACGCGTGCTGCTAAGTCACATTTTAGCGCGTGCACACACACACACAAGCGCACACTTTTACCTTGTTCATGTTCACGCAAATCAATGTCTACTTTAATTGAAATATATTATATACTTATGCACTTTTTTTCCATTTCTCTCTTGCAGTACCTTGACATTGGTGAAGATTTAAATGTACCTGATGATTTCACGCAGAGTGAAATGCAGACCGGCATGTGGTGGCGTCATTTGGCGGCTGGTGGTATAGCAGGTGCAGTGTCGCGTACATGCACAGCTCCATTAGATAGGATAAAAGTGTACTTGCAGGTACAACAACTCACACACAGACACACATTTGCATATCTTGCAACAACTAATTGAAAAATTAAATGCTCAATCCTCCACAGGTTCAAACACATAAAGCCGGAATCTCTGATAGTTTAAGATATATGCTAAATGAAGGAGGCCTCCGCAGTATGTGGCGCGGCAATGGCATTAATGTGTTGAAAATTGCTCCCGAATCGGCGATTAAATTTGCCGCTTACGAGAAGATCAAACGTTTAATACGTGGCGATGAGAAGCGACAGATGACGATCGGTGAACGTTTTATGGCTGGCGCAGCGGCCGGTGGCATCTCGCAGACGGTCATCTATCCGATGGAAGTATTAAAGACACGTTTGGCCTTGCGTAAGACCGGTCAGTATAAGGGTATATTGGATGCAGCGAAAAAGATCTATTTAATGGAGGGTGTACGTAGCTTTTATCGTGGTTACATTCCGAATATGTTGGGCATTATTCCTTATGCCGGTATTGATCTGGCAGTTTATGAAACTTTGAAGAAAAAGTATTTAAGTAGTCATAATACGGAACAGCCAAGCTTTCTGGTGCTGCTGGCATGCGGCAGTGCGTCCAGTACATTGGGACAGGTGTGCTCGTATCCATTGGCGTTGGTGCGTACGCGACTGCAGGCGCAAGGTGAGCATGACCGTGTTGTGTGTGGCGAATAGGGTTTTATGTTTTTTTATTAATTTTATTTTCCAATTTTCTTTGTTTGGTTTTTCATTTTTATTTTGTGTATTTTTATATATTTTTATATATATTTATATTTTCATTATTTATTTTTAATTTTTTATTATATTTTTTGTGTTTTTTTATTTTAATAAATTCTATTATTTATTTTCTTTTTTAAATTTTTTTGTTGTTAATTTATTTTATTTTTTATTAAACTTAATAATTTCTTTATTTTTTTTTATTTATCGTTCCTTTTAAATTTGAATTTATTTAAATTTTGTAATTTATTTTATTTTAAAATTGATTTTTTATTTTATTTAATATGTTTTTTTAATTCTTATTATTTGTTTATTATTATATATTTATTATTATTATTTACAGCAACTACTATCTTTTATATTTTTAAGTTTTAAAATTTTAAATTATTTTTTTTTTTACATTTATTTGTAATTAAAATTTAATTATTTTTTGTATTTAAAAAAATGTATAGTTTTTTGTTTTAATTTTATTTATATATTTATATTATATTTTTATTCTATATTTTCAATTTTTATTTTTTAATTTGTTTATTATTATTTTTAGCAAATACTATTTTATATATTTTTAAGTTTTAAAATTTTAAATTATATTTTAATTCATTTTCTATTTTACATTTATTTATAGTTAATTTAATAAATTTTTTATATTGAATTAAATTTTTTTTATTTAATATATTTTTTATTGTAATAAATTCTATATTTTTATTTTTAAGTTTTAAAATTTTTAATGGTATTTTTATTTATTTTATTTTTTAACATTTATTTGTAGTTCATTTAATTTATTTATTTCTTTTAATTAAATTTGATATTTTTTTATATTAAATTTCTTTATTATTTTTTTTAATTTTTTTTCTATTTAATTTTTAATATTATATTTATATTATATTTCAATTTATTATATTTTTATTTTAATTTATTATTTTATTTTTATGTTTTAATCTTTAATATCTTTTAACTTTTATTATTTGTGAATTTAACTTGATTTTTAGTGTAATATTTGCAGCAACTAATATTCTATGTTATGCATGTTTCAATTTTTTAAATTTATTTCAATATTATTTTTTAATTTTTAATTAATTTTTATTTTATAATTAATTTTATTTTTTAAATATTTATTTTTTATTTTACTTATTTTTTTAACTTCTTTATTTTTATATTTTTATAAAATGTATGTTATTTGAAATATAATTAATCACTTTAATTTTTCTTTTTTCTTACAGTGATCAGCAAAAACAAACAACCCAGTGTGGGTATACCCTTGCGGCAAGCGGGCGCCATCAATGACGACAACATGTTCGGCGTCTTTCGTAAGATTCTACACAACGAGGGCATCTGCGGCTTGTATCGTGGCATAACACCGAACTTCATCAAAGTACTTCCAGCCGTTTCGATCAGTTATGTGGTGTACGAGTATTCGAGCCGTGCTTTGGGTGTGAATATGACGTGATCCCTCTACGTTAAGCGCAATGTTTATTATAAATATCAACAGCAATTAAATGGTCTTGTTACACAACAACAACAACAGCAGCAGCAGCAGCAACAGCAACAACAACAACGGCGCTCAGTTGCATACTTATATACATATATATTTATATATACGAATACATATGTAAATAATAATGCACTAGCACAATGCAGTACTATTGTTGTTGTACTTTTACTCCCAGTCTCTGCCTATAATTAAATGCTACCAACAACATTTTTGTATAATTCACATTACTATTTTTTTTTTGTTTTTGGTTTTTTCGATTTTTTGTTTTCTGTTAGTCTGTATATTGTAGTGATAATTTAGCAAAGTTGCTCCGCGTGATACTAATTGCTAATTACATACATACATAAACATAAACAAAAACAAAAAAAGAAGCAAAGAAACAAAAAAAACGAAAAACAAAACAAAAGCAACTGCGTAAAGTAAAGTAAAAACAAACAAAAAAACAAAAAACAAATGAAAGTAAAAGAAATGGCGGGTTTGAACAGTGAATTGAGAATGAGAGTCGTTGACTTAAATATATAATTTAGTTTATATAAACCTAACTGTATAATAATAAAAAAAAAACAGAAAGAGGAAAAACAGTTTATAGCTTATATATGCATATGTAATGCTAAATATTTATTTCTAAACTATTTTTTACACGCAAAAACAAACAAAATGCAAAAGTGTGAGGAGGAGGAAGCGGAAGAAACCGACGTAAAGAATGTATAACATAGATTTTAATTTATTATTTATTTAGTTAAATTAAAATTGGCGCATGTAAGTGAAAATGTTTAGGTATATTTATATGTATGCAGTATGTATGTTATTGTATAAACCGTTTTTTTTTTAAATAAACAAACCCGAAAAGAGCATGCATTTGCGACAATTTTTCGTAAGATTTCTTTTAATTTTTTTTTACGACTAATTTGATGGATTGGCAGTAGCGTGTAATGAAAATGAAATTGATATGAAATGTGGCAACTCTTTTAGCTAAACAACTTTTGACTTTTTAACTTTAAACACTTTTATCATAAATACAAAAAACAAAAATAGTTACTTTCAAAATATTATAACAAAAACAAGTTGGTATGCAACAAAATTACAAAAACAACAACAACAAAATATGTACATATATACATACAAGCCTAAAAATATGAAAATATTGCGTAATTAAATGATTAAATGGCTGTACAGCTGGCAGCACTTACCATTTGTGTTTTAATTCAATGTATATTCGAAAGTAAAAAAAAAATCTTAAAGATAATACAGAATTTAATATATATATATATATTTAACTTATTTAGCATTACTATCAAATAATATATACATATAGATTATATATATATATATGTATACTATAATATATAAATTTAAACTATATACATACATGCATACTTTTTGAGGCTGCATCGATTACGAAGCAACATCGCAATAAGTCTAACTTCTTAACATTAAAGAACTGAAAAGCTGTCGTTAAGTTTAAGTAAAAAAAACAAATCACTACAATCAAAAGTAATAAAAAAAATCACATACATACATACATACATGCAAACATACATACATACATACATACATACACAAATAGTTATAATAGCAAAGAAATGACGAGATTATTGTAGCATATTTTTTATGATGATAACTAAATGAATAAATAAATAAATAAATAATGTAGATGATTTCACAAATCGCTAAATTGTATAATGTAGTTAATGAATTACAAAAAATTGTATGTGTCTAAACATATTTTTTTATACATACATATGCTAGCCTTTTGATTATGCCAAACTGCATTTGTATTTATTGATTTCACATAGTACATACATACAAAATACATATATATACATAAAAACAAAAACAAAAATATTTAAAAAATTTAACGTAATTACTTGAATTTAACTGATAAAAAAAATAACTTTGAAAAAGACCAAACAAAAAATAGTGTAATAATTAAGCAGTCTCTATAATACAAGTACATACAAATATAATTCTCTCAACTTTCCGTCTCTCTTTCTCTCACTCTCTCTGGTTGACTTATTTGTTTGTGATTTATGCAGGATTCAACTTACAGATAAAAATAAAAGTTTAATTGTTTCAAAATAAATTGAATGAATTGACAATCACTCAATGTGTGGAATGCATTTGTGCATATACAGTTGAACTTCCATAACTCGAACTACCATAACTCGAAGTTTTATAACTCAGAAGTTCGCCATAACTTGAACTCTTAAATTGACAATAAAAGTAAAATTTCATACTCAAACTCAAAAGTTTTTTTTGTGGATTATGGTGATTCGAGTTGGGGAAGTTCAACTGTATATAAAAATGTTTTCAGGCAAAAAATTGTTGTTATTATTGTTGCTATATACTTTTAAATAATTATAAAGCATTTTTGAAGCACTTGATAGCGTTTGGTGAGCTACGAAGGCCGTGCACAGTAAGTAGGAAGCAGCGGTTGTGGAACGTATGTATGTAAAATATGCTATGCATTGCATTTGTTTGTTGTTAAAATAATATAACAAATATATTTTGAAATATTATATTGAATATAGGGTACATACAATTCTCTAAACTTATAACAATGTGGCAATATGTTAAAAGCGCATAAGTTGACTTAAGTTATTGGTGGCAAATTGTTAACAAACACACAACTTAAGCAAGACTCGATGCCATATTTTGTCTTTAACGTTAACTTAGTATTGCTAGCTAGCCAATCACGATAAAAAATGAGAAAATATATATAATTTATATTTTACAAATATATTATATATTTTATCATAAGCCAAAATACACAAATTGGCTCAAGTTGACTCAAGCTATCTTTGATATATGGCAGAAAATATATTGCTTTAAACACATATATAGGGTGCTAAAAATACTAAATCATCAAACATTTTTTGCTTACGTCAGCAAATAAAAAAAAATCGCAAAAAACTGCATTAAAAGGAAAAAAAACGTTACTTTACTAAGTCATCATATGGCGTAAGCAAACAAGTTCTTATCAATGAAAAAAATGCATAGTTAAAATTAGATAATGGAATGTCTCAGCGTCTAATAGTCGAACAAATAATAAATCTGAAGTTATTTTTAAATATTTGTTTGCAAAAGTTACTATTTTTATAACTTTTGTTTGCTTTAGCGGTTTCACAAAATCACGAAAAGTAAATGATATTGAAATTTACTGAATGTATGATAATTAACACAACAACAACAGTAGAAGACGGTGTTGCTTTATAGTACTCGTTTTACATTTTTTAATATATATAAATATTTTTTTTATAAATATTAATATATTTCTTTTTAAATAAATATTAATATATTTTTTTTATTTCTCCAACTTATAGCCGTTCATATATAACTAATCATTTATCACTTTGTGGACTTTATCAAATGGAAAGCCTTTTAAAGGCTTATAAAATGATGTATGATTTATTTATATGAATTTAATTGGAAAGTAATATTATTTACTAATGCTACAATCAACCACTACCACTTTACATTAAAAATATTTATAAAATTGAAAAAAAAAATCTAAAATGCAGTGAGGCACATTGACTGATTAACCGTTTAATGTGTTTTGTATAAGCGATTTTTAACCGACTATAAACACGTATTTCAATTAAAACTAAAAAAAATCCCCGGCTCTACCGAAACATAAGCACCATACACTGAGAAATTTCGAACGCCTCAGTTTTTATGTCAACAAAGTTGTTTCATAACTTCAAGTTTCATAAATATGTAAATAATAGTTCTCTTTTCCACATGAATGAATGCGTTCCACTTTTGGAACGTATTGCAACAGATCACACCTTTTTTCAGGATACGAAAATATTTCAAATTTCCTATTCAGTTCCTTTTATTTACTTCGACAACAAAATTTAAAAATACTCAAGTCAATTTTGTCTCTGAAGTTCCTAAAACGGTAAGTATTTGCTAGTTGTAATAAAAAAATAATATAATAAGTCACCGTTCTTTCGCTTTACTTGCAGATCATCGTAAATATTCCAATATTTAAACAAGAATCAACAATCAATTCTCTAATGATAATAACAAAAATAGGTTATATAGTTAATTAGTGGATTCTAAGTATGGAAATTTTTAATGTAAGTACAGTTACATTAATACCTACCTATTTTAGAGTAAATCGACTAAGGGGTATTCTGGTCTAGACGCATGAATTTTAACTAACTAAACTAAGATAAAAAAAATGAAAAACGTTTTTACTATCAATTTTTTTGATATGTTTTTTATTGACATTTTAATAATATAAAAAAATTGCAAGAAAAAAAACCAAAATTCGTCGAGATACGGGCCGGTGGAGTGGGGGCTTCAAAAAACGGTGCGTCCTGGTTGACGTGATTTCAACCCTTGTAGAGATCTAAAACACAAAAAACCAAAAGATTCTTCATTAGTAAGGATGTCGTTATGGGGTTGACCATTTTCAAAAAAAAAAAAAAGTAAAATGGCGTCGACTTGAAAAAAAATTGTTTGACCCAATTTTTCGACCTTTTCGAATTTTTTAAAAATACTTCAAATCAAATTTTTTGGAAATCCAAGGCAGACACGATAGAGCATTGTATAAAGAAGATATGTATATACCAAATTTCAAAGGAATCGGTTTAGTAGAACTAGAGATATCATGTCAAACACCTCAAAAAAAGTAGTTTCGAGAAAAACGCGTTTAATGTTTAGGAGACCGCTCGGCCGGCTCGGACGCCACGTCACAAAATCGGCTGTATCTCCGAAGATAAGTCGAATTTTGAAAAATCCTTCCGAGGTCATATTTTTGAAAGTTTAAACATTTCAAAATATGCCAAAAAAAATATGTATTAGGATTTTTGGAACTACAAAAGCAAAAAGCAAATTTATCCAGTTGAATACAGACCCAAGAGTATATCAATGTCGCATTAAAGTTCCATAACCTTATACCATCTCTATTTGATTATGCCAGTCGATTTGGTTTATACCAGTTGCTTGCTCGATTCATCACTTCATAAAATCTATCAAATCGAAGGCAGCTAGTATAATTTATTTTATAAGGCGCCGTTACAGTCCACAAATTAAGTATCGAATAATGGAACGCCTAAAAGTATGAAACAATTAAATCTGAGGTTGAGTATCCTCCAGTCGAGTTTAAAAGATTTTTTAAGAACATTGTTAGGCCGTTTTTAAACCACTTTGACTTTGAAATGGCTTTCAATTTCAGACTTCGAAATTTTTATCATATAGTACGTCATCAATGAGCAGACAGCTCTTATTTCCAACCCAAAAACCGGATTTAGCTAATGAGGTGGTTCTGTAAACTCCCTATTTATAAATTTCTCGTCTTTCCCATTTTCAAAATCTAGTTTCCAAATATTAAATATTAATATATTCAGCATGCGAAGAATCCCCATGTGAATTAGTTCAGCTATTTATAAGCCATAGGTATCACGTCACATTGAGGCCGTCTACGACGTAAAAAGTAATATCTTATGATTAATGGATATAATCATAGCGTGACGCAGAAGCTTTTCAGATATGCCGACGTACAAATGTTTACTTTTGACATATCCGATAATCAAATATTCGTGATAAACTGCAGCAGGAAATGGAATGGATGCATGAAGTATATACATATACAGTAGACTGATAACATTAAATCTCATTGAAATCACTTGTTGTGATAGGAGAGGAGGTATGCGGGAAATATTTTATATTAGATTAACTCACACTTAATCTTCAAGTATGTATATATTTTGTTTATCTATTATGGTTATTTTCCAGTAGTTTAAATGCTGATTGTTGAGGTAATAGTGTAGAATGTGGAGAGAGTAGATGATCATTTCTCTCGATCGAAATTTTCGCGGTTGATAGGAAAATATAAATGGAAATACTTGATGAAGTATTAATTAAGTGCTGAAGGAGGAAGTGTGGAATTGTAACTGTGAAGTCCTGGACGAAAGGAATGAATAGTTGGACAGTTATTTTTTTGGAATGTCGAGTATTAATATACTGTTATTTATTCAGCGGAACTGGACTAGACGGCCTTAAGGCAACCGAAGGAAAGTGCGATTCGCTCTAACCTATAGAAGATATTTGGAAATTTGAAATATCTAAGATCCAAAAGAGTTGGAGTCAAATTAAGAGACTAGCACAAGATCGAATTAAATGGAGGAATCCGTTGTGTTCCTTTGCTCCTTTGCCGCGGACTCAAAGGATACAATTAAAATTTATTCAATCTCACCCCATTTTCTGCAATCCTAGTAGTTTTTAACGGAAAATCTACTATTTACCGTAATTCTATTCGAAACTAAATTGTATTCCTCCCTACAATTCAATACTGTGAATTTTTTCGACAGTTTTTGAGAAACGTGCATTCACAATAAACTCCATTCACTCAGTATTTTGGAAAGGAAAACACAGTATTTATTTTTAGATATTTAGAAGTGCAACTACAAATCTTTGGGAGGGCAAAGTTAAGTAAGAAAAAACTGAAAGTAGCAAGCAGCTGTGTGAAACGAACTTCAATTAAACCCAACACAGTATTTACGCTCAAAGAATTAGAGTTATTAAAGCTCAAACAAGTGTTTTCCCATTCAAAAACGTTTTCGAAAATCCAATTTTACAAAACCTAATACTCACACAGTCACACAGCATGGAGATGGGCGATATATCTTATCAGCAAATTTGCAGTGCACGCACCGTGCAATCCGATCAGAAGGGTTTCTTCAACGAATTCTTTTTGGAGGTGAAAGAGGGTTGCACTGATAAGTGGTTGAAGCACTATTTCAGCCAACTGAAGTCGAACGAAGCACGTATATTATCGATCTTTAGCGATCGTGAGGTATGCGATACGGTGTTGGGTGTTTTGGAGAATGTCGCGCCGGTCTACAAAGGCAAGGATGCGGTGTTTTCGGTGCAGCGACGTGCGCAGGCAGATAAATTCAATTTGTTGGGAGATTTTAAACAAGCATTGGGTCATGCCAATTTGGCCGTTATGCGTGCACCGGCGAAGGGTGAGTGGGTGATGGTTTTGCATCGCTAAATTCTCAGTTGTATTTCTTTCTACGCAGATGTGGATCCAGCGGTGGATAATGGTCTCAGTTTGGCTATGGCCTATCGTTCGCGCGCCGCAATTCTTATCAATATGGGTAACGGTCAGGCGGCGATGAGTGATCTCAAATTAGCCGCAACTTATGGTTTGGAGTTGAAGGAGAATGCCGATTATTACATTAAATTGGCGAAAGCTTATGCTTGTAAGTATGTAAATATGAATATGAGATCGATCGAAATGCTTGACCTCTAAACCATAACTTGAAATTAAGTAAGTAAATAGGAAATGAACGTACCGGGCGGCGGTATCTGTTGGGATCCGTTACAAAAGCTGATGGAACAACAATAGTAGGTGAAGATTGGGGTAAAGGCGATCACTTCTCCGTAGGTTTTGTAGAACGAAGGTTATTCAACGAAAGTAAACCCCAAGTATACATTCTCATCGAAAGACGTTGGAAGTCGCATATTATCATTTTCATAAAATTAAATAAAAGTCAATCCAATTACATGTCTTACAATTTAATATGTAATTTTCACATTCTTTCCAGTAATGGGTGAAACTGCGCGCTCGGAAATATCTTTGAAGATTGCGGAGAAACTCTCTGGTAATAATATTGCCTTAAGAGACGCTTTCGGCAAGGAACTGTCACTCATAAAGCCCAGTGAAAAGCTGGAAACTGCCGTGGCACCTGCTCTGGCGAGTGGTGAAAACGCCAACTTACGTGGCGCCTCGAATCTAGTGAAATTGGCCGAAACTAAAGACAGAGGACGTTTTATGGTCGCTGGTGATAATTTGAAAACCGGTGATGTTGTGCTCTGCGAGAACCCGGTTGCCGCATGTTTAGCGCCTAATTTCTATGGCAGTCACTGTCATCATTGCTTTGAGCGGTATGTATGATTAGAAGATTTATTATTATTATGTGTCTCTATTAATATGACCAATATAATTATGTAAGGGCTATAAGCCTATATTATTTGTAAGTAAATATATATCCAACCATAAATTAGCGTTAAATTTTTTACGAATTTGAATACATTAGCACTAAATGTCTACACTTACAGGCTAATTACTCCAGTGCCATGTGTTAATTGCTCTGGAATTGCGTTCTGCTCGGCCCAGTGCATGGGAGAGGCATGTGACAGTTATCATCGGTTTGAATGTCATTTTATGGATCTTTTCATAGGTAAGGGTAATCACCTTCATATCTATATAACAGCGTAAAACACTTATGTGACTTAATTAAGTGGTAATTAACGGTAATCATATACTAATTACTATTATATAAGTACTGTTATATTTGTTAACAAACGTTGTAACAAGGGAGTCATACAATGTGGTTCACAGGAGGAGGGTGTTCGTTTGAAAGTATTCATCGGGCCTATCGCTCAAATTTTCTTTATAAGTGACTTAGGGCTTACTACCAACCTCCTTTTTAAACAAATTTTTTAATCATCTTTAAACTCCTATTAATTTGTCAGATAGCTTAGACAAGTTATTTAGGTTAGGACTGACCTTACCTAAACTTGAACTATTCCTTCTTCTCTTTAGTTGAAAGTCCATAGACATACCTTGTTATTCGAAAACTGGGAGTATAAGATCACGCAGTGTACCAGAGCTAGTTCAGAAGCTAGACTCTATCAATATCGTAGTTGAAACCAGTAAATTCGATCATAGATGGGCCGTTCCCACGACAGTCGTTTCTACGTAATCCTAACGGACTTGGATTTTTATTCCGCCAAAGACTGTCAAATCGGCAGCACTACTCAAAATTATTTGAGGACTCTCTTTGTCGAGACCTCTCAGGACTGTTTGTATCGGATGTTGTACTATCTCCGCTTCTGATGCATCCAGTGATATTACGGTAACGGCCATGCACTCTAGTTCTTTACCAAGAATGTTGCTATTGTCTGGAGTTCAGATAATTGAAATGTTCTGTTATTCAACTAGAGAACATAACGTCGTCTTGAAGTTATTAAAGATACGAATTTCTCATAACTTGTCCACACTCTAAAGGGAAAAAGCACCAGAAATCCATCCAAGGGGAACCAGACCATCAAGTCTTAGCATATAAGTAGCATATAAGAATCTTACCTTAAATTCAGCTTTGATATTAGCCTTCCTTTAAAACCCCCATTATTCTTTATTATTTTAAAGGTTCCGGCATGTCGATACTTTGTTACTTGGCCTTACGTGTATTCACACAAGCAGCGAGCGTAGAAAAGGCCGTCCATGATGCGAATTCAATGTATGAACATCTATGTGCACACATTGAGAGCCGACACCCTGAAGACTATCTACAACGTTCACTGATGGCGGGCTTCTTACTACGCTGCTTGCAGAAAGCACAATACTTTGGGCGCCGTAAGAGTGAAGGCGTGAATCCAACGGCCGTTGAGTTACAGGTTGGTGCTGCTTTACTCGGACTCTTGCAGGTCTTGCAATACAACGCGCATGAAGTTTTCGAGACCAGGATTACCGAGGAACATCACTTCGAGGGCTCTAAAGTCGTCTATGTTGGTGCGGCCATATACTCGACAGGCGCTTATTTCAATCATGAGTGCTGGCCGAGTGTGGCACGTTACTTTGTTGGAAAAAAACTGGTGTTGACCACCATTAAACCGCATCAGCCGAACGAAGTGATCGCTGAGAACTATGGACCGATATTCACCAAAACAAATTTGAAGGAACGTCAAAGAGCATTGCGTGGACGCTATTTGTTCGACTGCAAGTGCATGGCTTGTCAAGAGAATTGGCCCACCATACAGAAGCTGGATAAACAAGTTCGTTTCCGTTGTACCACGGCGAATTGTATTAATGTTTTGAAGTTTCCGAAGGATTTATCCAAGGATGTGCGTTGTGCTCGCTGTCGAAAGAATGTTTCGCTAAAAGCGAGTGTAGCGAAGATGATACAAATAGAGGAGCTTTATCGGAAAGCCGCTGAAGACATGCACAAACAAAACGTACCGGAAGCAATTGCGCAATTTAAAGAGGGTATTGAAATGTTTTTCGAAATCGCAGTTTTGCCACACAAGGATACAATTGTTGCACAGCATTCGTTGATCAAGTGTTTGGCAGACGGAGGTACCACGTTCAAATAATTGTGCACATGAATATAAACTATAAAGAGTCTTTTTTTATTTCTAAGCCATTTGAAAAACTAGAAATAATTTAAATAAATTTTTCAAAATAAAAGTTTGAAAATATAATTCTCATTTGCACTTTTAAGGCTAAATGGACAACCTCAAATCAAGGTTGAGCCTTATACTTAACCAGAGTGGAACTGGATTTGTTATAGAAGCCCCAGATTACAAAGTAAACGGTTCCACGACTTTCTGGTCCCGTAACATACAACTAAATGACCGTAGTGTATATCGACGAGGATTGTCAGCTCAATAGTTGTAGTTATTATCAAATTATTTTACTACCTGTGATCTTAGCAATAGTAGCGAATTCATAATTTTTTTTATAATTTTTCTATATAAATTTGATTAAAAGAAAAAAATTTTCAGTTTATTTAACTTTTGAAATATTTATTCATTTCGTAAAGTAAGGGTTAATCAAATTAAACCAAGCAAGCGAACGAGAAAATGTTCGTTCTCAATTATTGACGAATGAAATAATTTCGTGTTCGTCTGGCAGCCTCATGATAACATATGGCAATTGTTTATTTGCATTCGCGCGAATTGGATGTGCGATTTTTGTAAACTTATTTAAAATTGTTTTTAATAGTTTGTGGTGAAATAATATAATTTAAAAATGATAAAACGGCCACAAAGCGGTGAAACCGAGGAGGATATATTGCGGATGCAAAATGAGTTCTTGTCGCAACGTGCGAAAAACCCGAAAATGCAGCCGGCGGCGCAAGTTGTTAAAGTGCCAAAAGGTATTTATGGAAGGAGCAATTACAAATATTTATTATTTCAACCATATATGTTACTTGTTTTCATAATTAGAAACAAAAAAATCATTGTTTGTGAGGAGTCGCCAGAAGGCAAGTGAAAAAGCTGCTGATGTCAATACGGACAATAAAACTATAAACGTAGAGCCAGTTTCAACAGTCAAGCAAGAAATCTTGGGTGAAATACATGAGAAAATCGTTGGAAATTTGGAAACAAACAATGCGGAGAAGTTCTCCGATATAGTGCTTGGTGATATTGTAGAAAAAAAATTCGATGCTCCAATGCTGACAGACATTGTGGAAAATGACGAAAAAGTTGGATTTCCAACTATAAAATTAACAACATTTGAAGTGAGTCTTTACACCTTTCAGACTTAATATATTTGTTTATAAATCTGTGTATTTGTGAAATTATAGAAACCCTCAAAAAGTGGCAAAAGTATATTTGCAACTGCAGCTTTAAGTAAACAGCAAATTAAGAAAATTGATGCGCCAGCACCCTCCGAAGACTTGACAACAATTTATGGTAACGAAAGTGTGATAGTCAGCAATTCTACAATTGCAGCGGAAGTGCACAAAGAAAATTTAGATGTTTTAAGTAAAATGAGTAGAGATGATATCTTGGCAGAAAGGGAGAAACTGTTGAATTCAATTGGTGAGTGCTATAATTTTTGAAATATTTTCAAGTATTAACCTATTTATATTTATTTGTATAACTTTAGATCCCACACTATTGGAATTGTTGAAAAAGCGGCGGCAAGAGAAATCGAACCAGCTTACAAAGAGTATGGCACCTACTACTAACGTTAAACCCATTGAAAAGGTTGACAGACCAGAACCTATGGATGTGAACACCGTACTAACACCAACGAATGCGGCATATGAAATATTACAACAAAGTGAAGCCGAAAATTGGGTACATTTCAATGTAGTAGAGACAGATAAACTCAAATGGATGCGTGATGTCGGCGAAAATACGGCGAATGTGAAACCAGGTGAGCAATTTGAAGCGCGTTTCGATTGGAAGGGTGTGCTACTACCATACGCCGTTGAAAACGCAAAAAGTGTAGAAGGTGCACCAGAGAGTAATACTCCCGCAAAAGATGATAGAGAACTTTACTTGCATGGCGAAGAACCACATCGTCCTGGCTACACATTGCAGGAACTTTTTCGCTTAGCACGGTATTTCACACGTTTTAAATTAATGTATTTAGTATTATGTTTTATATTAAACTATAATTTCAACACAGCTCGAATATTATGCAACAACGCATATCGGCATTCGGGGCGATTGGTGGTATACTAAGCATATACAATCAAGGCTTTTATGATGGTGTCTTAGAGTTGCCGATTTCGAAAATATTTTTCTTACTGCGTCTTGGACTTGATGACAACACGCCAGCTGTGCTGGAGGTTGTGTCTAGAGCGCTAGCTTTTCTCTTTTATAACGAGGCCGATGAGGTGCTTATTGTAATCATGCACATTCATACCAATTACTAATAATTGTATATTTTATAGACCTTACTGGATTTCATTTTCGACAATCCCGGCTGTCATTGGCAACCCAGTTTGGCAACAGTCGACATGAGCACTGATATTAAAGATCTGAATGCGTTGGAAAATTTACAAAAACAAATGCAACAACTGCAAATGCACGACGAAAGCAATCGTTCCCTGTATCGTAGTGATTTCGATGACAACGAAAATGAGGAGAGTAAAACTTGCATGAGCGATTTCCAATTGGCGGAAACTAACTTAATTGAATGTCTGTTGCGTACAAATATTCTACAGCGCATTTAGTAAGTGTTGTTTTGGTGAAAATACATTTAATTAACTAATTCATTGCTTTTTTAGTTTTATTTTGAGCGCCGTCAAGCCGGAAAACAGCACTGTTACGTCATGCGTAAAACTACTCATACGCTTGGCGCGCACAAATAAGGAGATCGCTGGGAAAATCGTCGCCAATAACCAGTTGATGCAGTGTCTTTTTGAACATTTCTTGCCGGACTTGACAAGCTCTGGTTAGTATTGCTGTATAAAAAAAATATTATACTTTTTAATATATTTTTTTCTTGCTGTAGAAACCAACTTGTCCACGCCGCAATTTTATAATCAACCTCAATTTTTATGCCTTAAGCTCGTGCGTATTTTAATCACACAAAATCTCGGTATTGCTGTGCGTTTAATGAACATGAAGCTATCGGATATTCTGATCAACTATTTATCGTACCGCAGCGATATTAAAGTAGCTAAATATTTTTATTATTACATACATATATACAAATATTTAACGTTATTATATATTATACTGTAGGATGCCATGATTAAAGTACAAATTGAGTGCTTGCGTATTGTGCGTTGTCTGCTTTTGTTGCGTATTGACGATTCGCTTTACAGGTGAGCTTAATTTTTAATATTTATTATTTAATATTTTTGTTGTTGTTGTATTTATACAAAATCACTCGCCGAATGTTACAAACAATATTTTCGATATATATGGATTTGTTTTTATATAACACTCGACTGTTAAAAACGCCGTTTCGCAGCCATCAGCGCCACCTGTTTGGAACATTTTTTAAAATAATATTTTTTTATATTTTAAATTGTTTATAAACTTACTTTGTGTGCCACATGCTGTGTGCAATTGTTCTATAATCGGCACAAAGTCGGGCGGCATTATTTCGATGAGATTATCCAGATGCACAATGTTATCTTCGTCCATCTAAGAATGTATAATAACAGTATGTGTCAAAATCGACTTTTTTCCGGCTATTGGACCAAACTATTTTTATTTGCCAGGAGATTGTGTCATAAGTAAAAAATAAAATATTTCCCGATTTTCGAAGTTAGATATAAACTAAATATTCTTCTTAATTCAATGGTGTATAATACTTATCGGTTAATCTTATATGACAGATGCCATGTAGGGTCAAAGTTTGATCTTCGAAAAAAATGAAGAATTTATATATTGAAAAATGCTGGATCCCTTATAACTGCTGTCATATAAGCTTGACCGAAAAGTTTTATATACCATTGCATTAAGAAGAAAATTTTGATTTTATCTATATTTTGAATTTTTAAATAGCTATATCCTGAAATTAATAATAATTTTTTAAAAAGTAATTTTTTCGAACTTCGAATCCAAATATTTCGAATATGGAGCCAAACTTCGAAAATCGAAGAATACATTGTTTTTACTTATGACTTGAATCTCCCGGAAAAAATAGTATAGTCGAATACCCAGCCGATTGTTGTACAGTGTAATAACCAATTGCAAATTTATTTTTGAAATTATTCCATTTTAATTTCTAATATTTTAAATTCAATTATTTATTCTATTTAAAATTTATTTATATTTATTTTTTTTTAGTTTTATATACTTTTTTATTTATTTTTTATTTTTTTTTATTTCATTTTTTTATTTTATATGTTTTTTTTTAACTTTTTTTTTTAATTTTATAAATGTTTTTTTGTTATTATACTCTCGCAACAAATGTTGCTAAAGAGAGTATTATAGTTTTGTTCACATAACGGTTGTTTGTAACACCCAAAACTAAACGAGTTAGATATAGGGTTATATATACCAAAGTGATCAGGGTGAAGAGTGGAGTTCAAATCCGAATGTCTGTCTGTCCGTCCGTCCGTCCGTCCGTCTGTGCAAGCTGTAACTTGAGTAAAAATTAAGATATCTTGATGAAACTTGGCACACTTATTTCTTGGCACCATAGGAAGGTTGCTTTCGAAAATGAGCAAAATCGGACCACTGCCACGCCCACAAAAAGGCGAAAACCGAAAACATATAAAGTGCCATAACTAAGCCATAAATAAAGCTATGGAAATAAAATTTGGTATGAAGGATCGTACTATCAAGGGGCATATTTGGATGTAATTTTTTTGGGGAAGTGGGCGTGGCCCCGCCCCCTATTAAGTTTTTTGTACATATCTCGCAAACCAATAGAGCTATATAAACCAAACTTTCTGCAGTCGTTTTTTTTAGCCACTTCCTAATACAGTTCAAAAATGAAAGAAATCGGATCATAACCACGCCCACCTCCCATACAAAAGTTAGGTTGAAAATCACTAAAAGTGGGTTAACTCACTAAAGAAAAACGTCAGAAACACCAAATTTCACATAAGAAATGGCAGATGGAAGCTGCACTCAGATTTTTTTACAAAATGGAAAATGGGCGTGGCGTCGCCCACTTATGGGTCAAAAACCATATCTCAGGAAATACTCCACCGATTTCAATGAAACTTGGTTTGTAATAGTTTCCTTACATCTCAATGATATCTTGTGAAAATAGGCCAAGTCGCTTCACAACTTCGCCTACTTCCTATATACCAGAACTTTGAAGACGATCTGAATCGTTTACTTTACAATATATAAAGTAAGTACAAGTGAAGATATCGGTGCAGAACTTTGCACAAATACTATGTTAATAGTGTGGCAGCCCCATTCTAAAAATCGCCGAAATTGGACCATAGGTTTTTAAGGCCCCATATATCGAACACGAGGACCTCGGTGCTTCTAACCTAATATTATGGTTTCCAACTTTCAATGGACTTTATGCAATATATATGACGAATATGTGGGTCAAATTGTGTATTATATAATATAAATAAAGTTAAATAAATAAGTTGCGAGAGTATAAAATGTTCGGTTACACCCGAACTTAGCCCTTCCTTACTTGTTTTTTATATATTTTTTATATTATTTTTATTTATTTATTTATTATTTTTTTCATATATTTTTATTTACTTTTAAATACTTTTTTTTATTTTTAAATATTTCATTTCATATGTTTTTTTTTTATTTATTATTCATTTTATTTTTGTTGTATTAATGCTTTTTTTCAATTTATTTGTTATCATTTTCTTTAATTATTTTTTTTTATAGTATTCCTTTTATATTTTTTTTATTTTTGTGTAATATATTATCTTTTTTTATTTTTTATATAGTTTTTAAATTTTTTTATTTCAATTTTATATATATATTTTTTTTTTAAATAATTTTTTTATTTATTTATTCTATTTTTTATATATAAAATTTATTTTTCTATTATCTGTCTTACCAAACCAATCTTGTCCAATACACAATGCAAGAAACACTTCAAATTTTGATTGTTGGGCAATTTGCCTGTTGTCCTGGCATCTTTAAACAAATCTGTAAAAAAAAACTTTTCAAGAAAAATTTGAACACAAAAATATTCAACTACAAACCTTCGGTGGCGCCAGTTTCCTTTAGGCATATATTGGTCAATTTCTTTACACCTGATATCATGTGTTTGGGCACCTCCAGCTATATTTCGGCGGCAAAAATTACAAAAAAAAATTAAAAATAAATTAAAATATTTTTTGAAGTTACTCACAGCCTCAACTTCTGTCAGGAGTTTATATTGATAAATTAGTAATAAGAACACTAGCCGTTTGGCGTTCATCGTGTAGTTGAGAAATTGTAAAGAAATATGCTGAATTCCGTAATGTGCGCTTATATACTCCAACAACTCCTAAATAATTGTGTGTTTGCTATTTAATAATTTTGTTGCGTTTTTTCCCCACATGGCAAGCGCAGCAGTTTGGACTCCGCCTTCTATAATATGCTGCAGTGGCATTGCAATTACCTGAAGTTCGAGTTGGGCGGTCCATATTTGTTGCGACAACACGCTTCGGCTTTATTAATGGCAATTAGCAGTGAACCTTCCTGTGCGAAGTCAAATCGTATTTTGAGTGAAACGCTCAATAAATGCTGTTCCGCCTGGTTTTATCGTGCGACACGAAGTGATGTAACGGAGGTAATTGTTTTACATTTTTTGTTTATTTTTTTTTATACTCTCGCAACAAAGTTGCCAAAAAGCGTATAATAGTTTTGTACACATAACGGTTGTTTGTAAGTGCTAAAACTAAACGAGTGAGATATAGAGTTATATATACCAAAGTCATCAGTGTGACGAATAAAGTTCAAATCCGGATGTCTGTCTGTCCGTGACATCACCCTTCTAAAAATCGCCTAAACTGAACCATAAGTATTCAAGGCCCCATATATATATATATCGAACATGAGGACCGCAGAGCTTCGAATTAATGTTTTACCGAAAATATAGTTAAGTCTTTGAGGAAATTCAGAGGGAATATTTTTTCTAATAATATGACTCCGTGCCAAAAATGAGAGAAATCGGGTCTTAATTTCCCCTAGCTCCCATATACCTAATATTAGGGTTTTCAAACTTTCAATGGACTTATACCATATACATGCCGAATATGTGAGTCAAATTTGTGTGTTATATTAATAAAATTAAATAAATAAATGGCAAGAGCATAAAATCTTCGGTTACACCCGAAATTAGCCCTTCCTTGCTTGTTTTTAATTAAAATTATTTAGAAATTAAATTTTTCTAATATTTTCTAATTACATTTCTTATTAATATTTTGAAAAAATTTTTATTTAACTATTTTTTGCTATTTTTTCTAATTTTTTTTTTAATTTTCTTTTATATATTTTTTTTAATATTTTAAATTTAATTTTATTAATTGATTTCTTTTTTTCAGTTCTCCCAAACCACCCTACTCAGCGCCTGCCTGCATGTGGTCAACTGGCAACTGCAACGCGATGAAGCTACATATTTTCACGAATTTATTACGAAATATTTGCGTGATTTTCTACTTTCCGTATCGTTTACGAAATGTGTGCAGCAATTAATGTATGTACAAAATATAATTTATATTATCATTTCATTAACTAATTAACGTCGAAATAGCACCTCCTCGGTAATACTGCGCAAGTCAGGCGATCGCCGTTATATGCACACTCCGTTACCTAATGTGGGCGCCGTGTTGACGCATGAGGATGGCCCACAACTAATTATACCGCAAGCGTATAGCGTTTTTTTGCTCAACACCCTGTGGTCTCACATCGAGTTGCAAATGCGACGAAGTCATAACGAGGCACACAAACAACTGTTAGACGCTTTAATGACGCCTCAAATAGCGGAGACTTTTGTGCAATATCTCACATTGCTCTCCAACAATTTGAATCATTATCTATGCAGTAATTTCTATGCAAAAATCGAAGTCTCATTCGTTTATAAGTTGCTGGGCTGTGAAGATTTGCTGAAGCACTTCAACTCCTCGCAAATACTACAACTGGTCTATAATTATTTGTGCTGTCTCGGCGCCGAGCATATACTCGAGATAGAACGACTTTTCGAACGCATAATATTCAATACACAGTATTTAAATGTGTCCGAGGCGGCGTTAAACAAATGGAAGGATGTTTTTGTCAGCTTGGCGCAGACGCACTACATTGTTGTGGTGAGTTTTTGACACCTCAGAATTTTTTCTCAAGCAAAAATAACTTTCATACTCTCTCAGGAGCCCTCGAATTTAAGCTTAACGAAGTCATCACACACTAGCGCTATTTTAACACGTGATTGGCCTTACTTTTTCTTCAAAATCATATTACAAAACTTTATTGATAATGCGCCACACAAAATAACGGTGGATTGCTCTGGTAGGTTATGTTTATTTATTTGTCGTATCTGACCATTAACGGTTATTTTAATTTTATATAAACTATTCTCATATTTTTAGAACGTGATATTTTGGAAATGACCCTCACACTCGTCACCGAATTGGAGGATTCAAGCACTGATTTGAAAATTGTAACGCCTACGGAAGAACTTATGTATGCTATGACTGCCTTTATGGGACCCGAAAGTGAATTTTTGAATGAGGAAATACGTCCATTGCTGCGTAAACATTTGTTGCGCTTTTATGATAAATATCAGGATTATACTTTCGATTTGGATAAGGCTGTTATAGGTAAGCATTTAATTTGTGCAATTTTTTGGACCCGAATTTTTATCCGTTTTTCAAAATTACTTCGGGACAAGTACAACAACATCATATAAATTACCTACCATAACTCGGAAGTCTCTCCAACTCGAAATTTTTGGGTGGGTTATGGTGATTCGAGTTAGGGAAGTTCAACTGTATATATATATAGATACTATATTAGCAGAGTCCTGCTGGGAAAAAGGTAGCTAAGGCTTTTTTAAGCTGATCCAGAAGTCATAAATACACTTTCTTAAAAATAAAAATACATCCCTGTTATTATTTTACTTTAATTACACGTGTTTCCTTACTTACAGGCAAATGCAAATTCGAAAGCTTATACTCCTTATTCGTCGATCACTACCAAGCCACCAGCTACGGTGATGAATTATTCGGCTCCTTAGTACTAGTGCCAATGGCGCAGAAATACGACAGTAAATGGCGTCGACGTATGTGGTCGGATTATGCGCCTGCCTTGTGTTATCTGAATTGTGATGAAGCGCTGGTAAGTGCTTGTCTCTCTTAATAGTGTCTAAAATATTTCAACCGTTATTTACTTGCAGCTTATGAATGGCTTGAGCGCGTATTTGGAGCCGGTTGAGGTGGATGAATCTTTAATAAAAGCTTATGCGCTTGCACTCAGTACGAAGGATGTGCGTGTTGGCACTATACCATATAAAATTGCAAAATATCATCTGGAGCATTTTAAAAAGATTCCGGAAAATTAAAAAATACAATATTTTTACTAAAAAATATATACTAAAGTGTTATAAAAGTGATGTTTAAACAAAATTTTTATTACAATCAGCAATGTAAAAATTTACAACAAAAAACCATCAATCAAAATCATTAGAAATTCTTATCATACATAAAACTGGTTTAAAAGACAAGCAACACTAACAAATGAGTTTTCGAATATACTTCAAAGTGTCCTAAAGCATTTGCAAGCCTAGCTTTAAACAGAATTATCAAAATTACTTCATTATCAAGTCCAAGCAAAAACTTTTTGGATTCTTCAAATCTTATCACAAACTGACATGTTTCAATACTCAGCAGAATCTTATAATCATTACTACAATCAAAATTTCCTTTCACCAAGTTTCGTTTCAAAATTCTTCAAAGGTATGTAAATCAATATTGAATTCTAAAGCGTAGTATTTAAATTCAACTTGACATTTATGGAATGTCAATGTAAATTCAAAAAAAAAGAAAAAGCTTTTCTTTATTACACTTAATTCAATTGAAGCTTGACACTTAGAGACACACAAACACACATGCATGTCTAACAAATATTTTTAATTACACTTTGAGTTCCCATGTGTAAATTTTAAATGCACCCGCTGATTGTACGAATATGTAAGAAAATTTAATTATAGCGTTGGCGTGGCAGGCGAGTCTGTGAAATTATCGCCGTTTTTTGTTTTTTCTCTTTTTGGTTTATTGACATATCGTTGCATTGCAATTGACATTAATTAACCCCAAAATTATAGTTTTAGCTTAAAATAGCATTACTATTGAGATCAGTGTGTCTGCGTGTATGATAAATTACCCACCCTTTCTAATACAAAAGCATGATAAGCTTTGAAGTATTTTTTTCGTGTATTTTTTTGATGAAATTTGTCTAAAAATAAATTATTTTTGGAAAATTAAAACTTACTAAAATCTAAATTTCGACCAGTAACATTTTGAAGAGCTTTAAAATACTAGATGTTGTTGTTGTTGAAGACTTAAATATTTATGTAGCTCAGGATATTCACAATTCTATAATCATATTGAAATTAAACTCTATTCTCGACGAAAGGAACATATGAATAATAACACTATACGATAAAATCGACTCTTTTTCTGGGTATTGGACCAAACTATTTTTTTCCGGGAGACTGAGTCATATATAAAAAAAAATTGTATTCTCCGAATTTCAAAGTTAGCCTACAAAATCGAAATATTTGGTTGCGAAGTTCAAAAACGGATTTTTTTATTATTATTAATTTCAGTTTACTATAGAATCTAAAAAAATGGATAAAATCTACATTTTCCTAATTCAATGGTGTATAAAACTTTTCGTTCAAGCTTATATGACACATACTATGAGAGTTAAAAATTTGATCTTCGAAAAAAATAAAAAAATTATTTTCGAAAATACTGGACCCATTAAAAAGCTGTCATTTATTTTGGAAGGTGTGGTCCATATATTAACTCAGACTAAATATGCTGTGAAAAATTTCCAAAAACATTCGTAATTTTATTTTGAAATACCAATTCTTCTAACTCTCTGATTTCATGTTATCCAATCTCTTTGAAAAGCTCCATACGTTATTCTAAGTACCGTTGGATGGCACCACTGTCTACACCCCTTTGACATAAGGTAAATAACTTTTAAAACATCAAAAAATCGTCACTGTTGGCAGAAAATCGTCTAAAATCCTTATCAATCGGTTACTCATAATACAAAATTAAAAATTCTTGAAAAATTAGTCACCGTTGGTCAAATATGTTTGCTTCCACATCTCGCTACTATCGATCTATATTTGTGTCTTTTTGTCACAAAGTCAAAATATGCGCAAAGGAATTTCATCTGATTAGTCATTCATTTATTTTCAATATCGGAAGTCATATCTTCACTGCTGTGGTATCACTTTGTTTTTGTTGCTTCTTGGACTAATGCTACAAAAGCTTTAGGGAGAATTCGTTATAATTATGTATGTATCATACTATAATATCATCATTTATGCTCTCCCATTCTGCTTATTGAGTGCGGAATTTAAGTGAAATATTGGTATCAACGAAACTAGTCCACCGCTAACAAATAGTTATTACAAGCGACTATAGGGTTTATATAAAGATTTTATATGCATACGAGTATATGCAGAACTGAGTCGTTGTTTGCATTCTCTCACACCAAAAAAGTGAATATAACAAAGCTTCGTGTGTTATTCTCTATTTTGGTGAGTCGAAAAATTCACGTGTGATACCAACCCGGTAGGAAATGTGTTTCATTATGTAGTTAATATATTAATAAAAACCATTTGTTATTAATTTAAATATTTTCAAAAAAATATATTTTGACTCGTTGGCAATTTCAGCTCACAAACCATCAAATGGCATTTTCATACGCACTGTATGCTCAGTTATAAGAAACAGTAAAATCTAGCATTGACCTTATAAAGCCTGCCCAAATGCAGACAACTAGTTCTTGCATATCGGCAGGTAATTGTAAGTTAACAATACTCACAATAGTAAGCTAGCTTAATGCAATGACTTTTATGGAAATGTTAGTTGTTACTTTATAATGTGCATATATACATAGGTGAATATATACTCGTACATATGTATATATAACTATTTATGTACAATGTGTGTACATGTACTAACGTTGTATGATTCACATTCATTCATTACAGATTCTAAGCTTGTTTGGTTCTCCATCATTTAATTGCTTAACACCTGAAAAGCCGACTTTGCTTTTCCGGCCCATTCAAATGTAAATCTAATGCACTCTTTGTGTGCTTTTCGTTGAATTGAAGGAATTACTTTTCGAAAATATAAATCTACACTAAGTGTGATACTTAAAAAATATATATTTTGTACTGATAACGGGTGCTTTTTTGACGTGTTGTTTTCAATGAGCTAATACTTTTTCGAAGTTAGTCTTTTTGACAGCTGTTACTTGATTTTTACTCAGTTTGTTTTACCCTTTAATAATGGATAGACTTACTCTGAAAAAACGTTTATTGCAGACATAAGGCCTCACTCAATTGCTGCCGAAATTTTTTAAAAAATGGGACACTCGGTCTCTTGCCCGAAATCATTTTTAAATAATAATGGCAAACTCTTTATAACAAAGCTAAATTCTTGGCCATAACCTCAATGGTTAGGATTCTTCAAAAAACTAAAGGTTCTCATGTGGGTGGTCTTATGGTATATCCTCTTGAATCTCCATCTTCAGTGAAGATAATTCACTATTCATAGTTTCTTTATTGTGTGCCATTATTATGATGAAATTTAAAGACAATTTTCTAAAGTTGATTATTTAGTAAAAAGGACAATTTTGATTTTCCATTTTGGTCACGAATTTTTAAAATGACTGTCATGCTGTCATTTGAATCATTTCTATCCATGCAGTGGAAGTGATCATCCCAGTTTATATATGATACATAAATTTGTGATATTTATTTTATTTCAGAAGATGTAATCCTATTAACTCGGTCTAACCATCTGTAAACAATTTGCTAAGTCATTCGTATTTTATACTGTTTTTATAAATTATATGCTCGAATAATCAAAATAACAGGTTTAACACAAATAATTAACAAAATTAAAATGTTATTAACCAAAAAATGTCTTTCTAAGATTTTTCTTTCAAAATCCATTGCCTCATCGCAGCTACATATGTATATATAAAATAATATCAAACCGAACAAACTTCGACCTAATTCTCTATTTAGAATATGGAACGCTAATAATGATAATTGCATTTACTTGTAGTTTTCATGCGACAAGTCAGTGCCCCTAACTGTAAAAAATGCAGTAATTGGAAGAGACACCTTTGCATATTAAGTCGGGCTTTTGTTTTCAGATCAACTTCAAATGCTTCTAAATATGTCTGTATAAAGACATACTTACATCTATACAAACATATGAGCACCACGTTCACACTAGTTCGAAAATATCGCATTAAATACAGTCTCTGCAAAAAGTTTTCGTTTTTATTCGATTAAATAACTAAAAAAGATTGGTGAGAGAGTGAAAGATTTCTCCAAGAAGAACTGATCAATTCACTTTGATTCATACCCGTTCTTGTCGAAACTTATGTATAACACCGGTGATATGAAATCTACAAATATCATTATTTAATAAATATTATCACTGATCAGCTTTTAATTAAATGTAATTAAGACCAATCCCTTTAGTGCTTTCTAAATTGGCTCTGAGCGCAAGCTACTGCTTCCAAATCACAATTTTTCAAAATTTACTTATTAAGCTGAAAAAAAATGGAAACTTTCTTTACGAGCGGGGAACCATTTCTTTTCCGTGATCAGCTTTTTTTGAGTGCATATTATGTCCATTATGGGATTAAATTTGGCCTTTTGCGGTTCGTTGTTTTAAAAATCTCCAAGATAAAAATAGAGATTGAGATTTTTTATTAGGTCTACAACTTTGCTTCCGCCGTTTTTTTTTTTGTAAATTTAAGGTTTTTTTTCACTTAGAAAAGCAAAATTTCCCGCAAAGGTCGAAAATTCGGCTCAAAAAGTGACATTTTCAGTTGAGAATAAGTTTGGGATGCAAACAGATCTCTACAAATATTTTGTTGGGTTAATGTTGACACAAATGTCCAAGATCGATATAAAACGATTTAATCGATTTAATCGACCAGTGCTTGACCCTAGAGACATTCCCGCAAACGTCGAGAATTCGGCTCAAAAAGTGACATTTTCAGTTGAGAATAAGTTTGGGATGCAAACAGATCTCTACAAATATTTTGTTGGGTTAATGTTGACACAAATGTCCAAGATCGATATAAAACGATTTAATCGACCAGTGCTTGACTCTAGAGAGATCTATTGGAAAACGGCGGAAGCAAATAATAATAATAATATAATAGTTCCCACATTAAAAGACACTATATAATTTGAGATTTCAGGTTTTTCCGATATTCACTTAAGCCGTAGGTTGTTCAGAAGGTCAGATGTGGATTTGTTTTAACGTGAGTACCTACCTATGAAAGGCCTAACCTCACGTGTACTCAAAAACACAACTGACCAATACAATGCGTTGATCAGCGCCCTGATTTTTCCTATGCACCTTCCAGTACCAATTGGCGTGTGGTATGGACACACTTATGCCACCTTTGTAGGGCCGAGGCCCATCTAAAACCTCTGCCGTGCTTTGGGTCCGGCACCCGGTTGGTTGCAACTCCACACCGAGAAGCCAAAGACCCGCTGCCTGCTTTTAGGTTTAGAAACCACAGCCACCACGAAACTCCCCGAAGGTCCGTAACCCAACGAGCAGGCGGAAACCGAAGCCTCCTGGGCTCCTGCTCCCCGTTCAAGTCTCTGGTAAGACCTTCAGAAGGTCAATAATAATTGAAGAGACCCTGCATATAACAGTAAGAAAAGCTTCACTAACATTTTAGAGTTACCTACAACTACAGAATAATGCGAGCCGAGGTCTTTTGAAAGAACTTTGATATTAAAGGAAATTTCAAATAA
This sequence comes from Zeugodacus tau, assembly GCA_031772095.1. NCBI lineage: Eukaryota > Metazoa > Arthropoda > Insecta > Diptera > Tephritidae > Zeugodacus > Zeugodacus tau. The sequence goes on along the minus strand of CM062653.1, from coordinate 51,062,629 downwards.
TATTCACACCATGGCGCCATGGAGTCATATTCTAACTGAACGAATGGAATATATTTGGCAACCAAGATTGAGTGATTTGAACCAACTGCAAGTTTTCACGCGATTTTTTGGTGGAATCGACGTGATATTAGAGTCCAACCAATACGATGTGTAAGATCCAAGAGCTGTGAGAGACTCTCGATCGGTATTCAAAAATTCGACAGATTTCCGTGCTCATTGAAAAAATGTTAGATTTCTCTTCACTTAAAGCACAACCAACCACCCTAGTACTCATATTATTAGCCAGGTGCAAAATATCAATTTTTTTCGTTTATTTTTTTCTCCACCAAACATTTAAAGAACCACCCTAATGTTAAGGTAGCGAAGATCGGCCTTGGCAACACACTACAAGTGTATGAGTGAAAATGCAAGAATAGTGTTGTGACTGATGATTGTTGTTGTTGTTGTTGTACCTACCCCATGAAATCGTGCAGCGACACACTCCGAACACGATCTTATAGCGAGTACACATGTATGATATATGTATGTATGTATGTGTGCACGTGCATGCGCCTAAATAGGTAGTGCGCTCCGATATGTCGCTTTCGGAGGTATACAACAGACATTTGTAGATATGTAAATGCTTGAAATGATTTGTGTTTGTATGTATGTATTGGCTTCCAAGTACACATTCTGCTTAGCATAGCAAACGCAGCTTCGTAGCTTTGTCACTGTCACTTAACTACTCAATGAGCTTGTCGTCGTCTGCTTGCATTTCAGGTTGCACTGATCGTGCGTCTCAGCGCCATCAAATGTTCTTTACGATAAAGCGGTAACTCGTATGCCACCATACCGCTATATGTGTGTGTGTTGGTATCTGTTTGTATGTGTGTGTGTGTGTGTGTATGTGGCTGCTTAAAAATTGCCTCTGTGTTGAACGAGTAATTGTTTCATGCAAACGAGCGGGAACTCGTTAAAATAGTTATAGTATTTTATGGTCTCGGAGCCGTTGTCTTTTCCAGTCTTCGAGTGGCTCTTAATGAGTGTAGTCTTCTTGTGCGGAAAAATTCGAAAATTTCGAATATCAACAAATTTCTTTTGTTTCATAGTAAACAAACACAAAAACAACATAGTGTGGAATTAGTGGAAATTTATGAAACGAAAATGAAGCAGTCAAACTGTTAAAAAATACAAATAATTAATTTCGAGCGCCAAAAAAATGTAAATATTAAATTAAAATAAATATAATTGTAATGCGAAATATAAGAAAATTATATATATGAGTAGATATGCATCTGTGTTCGCGCTAAGCTTCAGTTACAAACCAAAGTTACACAAGCCACTAATATTATTATGACTTTTTTTCTAATGGCAATTGCAAGTAAATAATATAAACAAAAAAATATTCACGCGATCAGACAGTGTTTTATTAGCTTGATATCACGTTTTATTGTCGTAATCGCATGTAAATGGTTTTTGTTGTTTTTTGTTGTGGTTTCGCTTGTGTTGTGTGTGCGCGCGTGTCCTGGCTGACATCCGCTTTTGGTGGTGACGTTTACAAGCGAGTGTGAGAATTGATATGTGTATATGTGTGCGTGCTTGTGACTGTGTGTTTGCGTGCACAGAACGATTTACCACAGTGGAAAAATTATTAATTTCGATTTGAAAATATATATAAAATATATATTCGATTTAAAAATCCTTTTTCACTGTTTAAATGAAAATAAAAAGTGATCGTGCTAAGCTGAAAAATATTGATAAGCCTATTCGTGTAAAGTACTGATTAAAAATAATTATTTTGATTAAAAAATTAAATAAATAAATCGCCATACAGGAAATACCGTTAAATTTATCAAAGAATTCTTTAAAAATTATACAAAGAAAATATTAAAATTATTTAATTTAAAAAATGCGATTTTATATCAAATTATTTTTTTTTTACACTTAAACCAAAAAATTTAGTAGAAAAATAAAGTAAATAATTAAAAAAAAAATTTTTAAACGAAATAGAGGACTTTAAAATATTCGAAATGTGGCTTTCGCATACAAACTACTAAATCTCCGAACTCTTAAAGTTATAAAAATATTTTGTTTGAATTAAAATAAAATCTTTACAATAAAAAACCCAAATTTTTAGAGAATTTTTTTTACTTTTGTAAATACAATTTTAAATTTAAAATTTTGTACGTTTAAAAAAAATAATAAATTTAAAGGTTTTGAATATATGAGATTTGCAAAAAATAATTAAATCTTAACATTTAAAGAGCAATAATCAAAACAAAAAAAAAACACAAAATTAAAAATAATACAGTAGATTTTTTTTTTAAATAATAATAATTACATTTTTTGAATTTAAAAACATAATAAATATTATTAGGTCTACAACTTTGCTTCCACCGTTTTTTTTTTTGTAAATTTAAGTTTTTTTTTGTATAAAAACGGTTAAAAATGTCGATGAGCCTCAGCCGCACTGTTCTTGGAGTTAAAGAAGAAAAGCAAAATTTCCCACAAATGTCCAAGATCGATATAAAACGATTTAATCGATTTAATCGACCAGTGCTTTACCCCTGAGACATATATTGGAAAACGGCGGAAGCAAAGTTGTATAGTTTTCAGTGAAAAACAGTTAATTTAATAAAAATAAAAATAATTAAATAATAAAATATCTCTTAACTGGCAAACATCAATAAACACTCCAACAAATAATTACAAAAAGGATTTTCATTACAAGTAAATAACATAAATAATAAAATTAAATTTTTTAAATATAAAAGCTTATAAATATTTTAATTTAAAAAAAAAACTTTAAATTTTATTAAAATAATAATAATTTAATTGAATTAAAATCAAAATTATTCAAATATTTTTTTGAAAAAATGTGTGATCGAAATAATTGGTGAAGACAAAAATTTAAAAATTAAAAAACTAAAAATTTTATTTAATATATTTTATACAATATAAAGATTTAGCAACTTCAAAATAAAAAATGCATAAATATATATCAATCAGTACTCAGTTAATAACGCTAATAATTGTAAAAGTTAAAGTTAAAATTTGTTCAATTTGAAAACTTAACAGAAATAATCAATAAAAAAATTACTAAAAAAATAAAAAAATCATTTTTTTTTTAATTTAAAAAATAACTATATTTTCATGCATTTCATATTTTTTTAATATATCAATTATTTTAAATTTAATTTTTTATTTATTTTTTATCACACATTTAAATATTAATAATAATATAACTCTTTTATTACACCTTTAAATATTAATAATTTCCGTTTTATTAAAAAATCAACAGCACACCACTGATTTTTAACCCATAGTGCTTATCAGTGGTATTTATTTGCAAAACTTTTCTTAATTTGTTTGTTGACATTTATTTTTATTTTCCGCTATTTTTAATTAGCGCACGTTTTTGAACTAAACACAAAAGTTTGGCATTTTTTTACCGAAATGCTACGTGGGAATTTCAAATTTCTTTATAACTACATACGTTTTTTATTTATGTACAGATATATTTAGATATATACATATGTACATACAAACACATTATGTATATTCCCAAGTGGTCGTAAATACTGAAATTCTGATTTGCAAACATGAACAGAATGTGACTGCCGTGTGCAATTTCTAATGACTGAATGAACTGCGACACTTGAACGCAATAAATTCAAATAAATCAGAATAAAAAAAAATGGTAGTAAAAATTTATGTGAATAAGGAAGTTTGAAGTTCGTTTGGAATTGCAATGTGTTTGAAGAACAAAATTGAAGATTGAATAAATTGTTTTTTTTTATAAAAAACATTTTGTGTAGTTTGAGTTCCAATGTAGCTTTCAATTGTTTCTTTCAACAATATAATAATTAGAGAATAACACTAGTTATTTAATAAATAAATAAGAGTACTACGTACGTAAATCAAATATTGAAAATTCAAACAATTTTAAAATATTGTTTACATTGTGAATCCCCACATTAAGCGTACAGTATACGAATTTTCTTTCTTTCTTTCCTATATTATTGCTGTATTTTCTAACACACTATTTTTTATGCTATACTTTTTTAATGATTTTAGTAACACAAAACAGGCATCTCTTCGACACCAAGAATCTATTTGTGTCCATACACAAGCCGTCACCGAAATGTACACAGTAAAATATTGATTTTCCTCGCTGCTCTGCTCATTTATTAAAAGGTATTGTAATGTTCGCGTGGTGGTTTTCAAATAATTTGTGTTTTTAGTCAAAATTTTCTCTTGGCGCTTATATCTCTACATACAGTCTTTAAAGAATATACCGCTTCCAGAGGTAGATAATTGTCACAACCTTTGAACCAAATTAATTTAATTATTTAATTGTGATTTGATTCAAAATATGAATTTGACCTATTTTATACACAATTGTCTGAGAAACACCTCTCATGCATAGCTCTATATTGAGGTTCTCTAGTGTATGCTTGAAGAGCATGTGCCGGCATAAGCATGGTGCGCATGAATACATACAGATGAACGTGTGTTCTACCACAATTCTCCCAAAAATTTTTCAAAGTCATTCACGTGCTAAGAAACAAGCAACTTTCTTCCACCAAAATGTTTTATGTTGAACTCTTTTGTAGCTTCTCTAATCTGCTGATGATGTTGCTTGCGACTATCTTATAACAGTATGCAATTACTCACTATATTTTATTTAATTCTGTGAATAAAGAAGCTTTTATTTTGTTCAATTAAATATAATGAGACTGCAGTCCAAAACTATGAGATAGACTAATTTCTCTAAGAGAAAACTAATGTGATACAGCATATCTCTCCGCACCTATACACTAACCCACTATACATCTCGATAGTCCTCAAATTGATTGAATCAGAAACAAGTAAAGTCGATTTATTAGAGACTGTAGTCAAATACGGCACTAGGAGTTTTCGAGAGAAAGGTTTTGCGGAAGATTTATGGTCACTTAAACATTGTCAACGGCGAATACCGCAGAAGCTGGAATGATGAGCTGAATGTGTTGTTCGACGACATAGACATAGTCCAGCGAATAAAAAGACAGCGGCTGCGATGGCTGGGTCATGTTTTTCGAATGGACGAAAGTGCCTCAGCTCTGAAAGTTTTCGATGCAGTACCCGCTGGTGGAAGCCGAGGAAGAGGGAGATCTCCACTTCGATGGAAGGACCAGGTGGAGAAAGACCTGTCTTCACTTAGTATTACCAATTGGCGCCAAACTGCCAAAAGGAGAGATGCGTGGCGCACTGTTGTGGACTCGGCTGTAACCGCGTAAGCGATTTCTACGTCAGTCAAGAAGAAAAAGAAGAGTAGCCAAATATTATTGATGATGTAGTAAATAATTAATCTTATAAAGGTTTAAATCGATTCTCGCTTCTGAAACAACGAGGAATCTATTCTAGGTCCTTTACTTTTCTCCCTATTCGTTACCCATTTAACAATCATGTCTTACATCATATCGTAAATCAAAAGATGTCTGTCTTCCAGCTTTACTAATTCATCTTTGGATTAGTTCCATAAAGATACTGCTCTGTTCTCGATACCTCAAGATATCAAGAATCATTATTTGGCTAGTTCAGAGTTGAAAGTCTTGTTAAGTAGACCTTTAATGGCTCCACGAATGAACTCTGTTCTCCTCCTCTTCATATGTCACCTGTTCTTTTCTCCATCCCATATAGTATCTCATCTCTTGTCCATCCCATCTCCATCTGTTTAAGTAAATCTGACTACTAAGTTCTACATGATTCTTATAACTTAAGTCATTTTTCTTAATTTTTACCATATTTGTTAACCACTTGTGCTCTTAGATTTCATTAATAAAAATATTTTTTTTATTATAAATATTTTTTTTGGCGTGATAAGACTTAAAAATATTATAGCCATTCGAAAGTTAGTCTATTTAAAATATCAAGATTTAAACGATTATGCAATGTAAAACCTCATCATCATAGGCATCACTATCAGACCCATTAGAATCACTATTACTTCGCGAGATGACATTTTTACTTCATTCTAATATTCAAATAAGCTGTTTCAATATTTATAGGCTGTGATCAATATTAATCTAAGACTCACTTGACACTTACACTCGTATATACCGACATACAAACGTACATAAATCAAAATAAACAAAGCCGGGCGCGTTTCCTCCGAATATAAAAAATGAAAATCACCTATGACATTGGCATTGGCTTTAAGTGTAGACATACTTTGTATGTATGTACATATAACAACTGAATATAGTATGTAGAATACGTACATATGTATTTATGATTAATATTTACATATACGGACGTTCACATACATATATACATTTATACCTTATATGCACTTTTATATGTACATATGTATTTCCCAAACGAAAATTTAGTCGGAAATGAAAGAAAGAAAAAACACCAAATCCGCCTACGCATATGCACAAGCAACAACTATTGTATTTAATAACGGTAGCACGAGTATAACCGTCAAGCTTAAAATAAACTACGCTCTCTCTGCGCCTGATCTTGGGCCGCACAGTGGTGCCGCTTCATAAAAGCCGCGGCAAAAAATAGAAGGAATCGAGGTAGGGCTTTGAAATTTGGCACACATCTCTCATATTGCCAAATTAGATGAAAAAAAAAAATTTGTTAAAATCCGCCCACAACTACGCCCACCTCCCATATAACATAACCAATAAATATTCAAAAATGATCATATATTATTAATTATTTATTCAACAAGTAATTTTTTAACATCATCGTCCAATTCTAAAGTTTTATTTTTGAGATTTGTTCTGAAACCATTAATAAAAGGATCCGATGAAGCTAAAAGCAAGTGCATTACATCTTGATTTGTAGAAATTCTGACGCATTTCCTAGAATGATTAAGCCTATATTTCTTAATCTTTATTGCCAGCTTCTTGAGCCTCCTCTGATAGCATGCCCAATGTTAAAATAGAGGATGAAACAATTTTACTTCCATGCATTAAAACTTTATGTACCGTCATTGACATATAGTAAAATTCATAAAGGCTGACATATAAGCTCGCAGTTTTCATGCAATAAATTTCAAATTTTTGAGGATCTATTGCTGCTTGACTATTGATTGTATTTAATATTATTTTAAATCTATGTATCAGGTTTTCGTCAACGCCAACAATATCGGCAGTTTTAGCAGAATTCTCAAAAAATCTTCGTGAGGTATTGCCATCATTTGTCGTACCCAGTCCCTGCTTCACTACATCAACATTTATTCCCAAGGAGATAGTTCAAATAATATAATGCATCTAAACTAGTATTTTGTTGTTGTTGTATTACGAGAGACAACTCCAAAAAATAACAACAAAGCAACAAACCGAACAATCAAAAAAACAAACAAAACAACGAAGCAGGCAAAAAAAAACAAAGCAACGAATCAAGCAAACAAACAACGCAGTTGCAGTTGCAGTAGATTAAAATGCTAATTACTCATGCATTGGCAGCTAATTGCAGCTGATTTTTTTTTCTATCGATTAAGGAGATTTTAAAGTTTATTTTGTGTAAGTGGCTAACCTGCGCGCTCCTGCGCACAATAGTTATATTCTGTTGAAGTTGTGAAATATATGATTTTTTTGGACCATGAAAAAACATCATATTAAAAAAAATCTTGAAAAAGAAAGTATACATTTGATGATGTAAATCACATCTATAACATCGGTTTTAATAAATAAAAACTTTACAATTGATATTTTATGGTTAACTTTTGAGTTTTAACCTTTGCAATATTCATCACATTTTTCTGAGTAACTTTGCGTTGATACATTGTTGGACTTTGAAGCTCTCCCAACAAAAAACCATTGAATATATCAAGCCCAAGTATTCGGATAATGTTATTTGATTAGTTCTTAGCTTAAATTGAAAAGATGGTACAAATTTGGAATGATAAAAAAAATCATTTTTTTCCGCTTTGGCACCACTGTGGGCCGTGCTCGTGCGAGGTGCAAAATGATAGTCTGCAGACTCTTGAATGAACCCATTTATGCATAGATGAGTACATGTAAATATGTATGTATATAATAAATATATAACTATGTATGTATGTACAAATCGTGCATTAGTATCTCTGTGCATTTCCATTCTAAACTGGGTGTAGAATCTTCCTGCCGTGCACATCAACGCTGTACCAGCACATACATACAAACTCATATTTTCTTAAGTGCCAGCTAATCTTTATACACACTCAGCTATGTATGTACATACTTATAAGCATACACTTACGTACTTAAGCTTATTTGCTCGAGCAGAGTGGATCACTAGAAGAGTACTCGGTTTATTTGGTGGCGTTGTTGTTTTTGTTTGCTTTGCTTGCTTTGCAGTCAAGAAAAGTTTGAAAAATGTAACCCTTAGAGACTACACGAATTTGCAAAAGAACTTAAATAACTATTGTATCCAATAATTAAAAATACTTGAACGTAAGAGACATAATTTAGGTAATTCTTCCAGAAAAATGTTTAAATTAACCCCATTTTAGATAAGTCGAAATGTGTCGTTAGGTGGAGGAGTTTTCTTGGAATTCTTAAGTCAGTTCGTTGTGTTTCCTGTTAGAGACTCAATGTGAGACGGTGTCTTTCAATTAGTGAGCCTCTATGCGGGTTTGTTGAAGTTTACAATGAACAAGAAGGAAAAAGATTTATCTTACTACTTCGCAAGTCGACTTTCCGTACAAATTCATGCGCTAAAGCATTATTTGGGAAATTTTCAAGTCATTCAGCGGTCCAGACCGACCTCTTGGGCATTCAGCGCTTTATTCAGCTAACTTTCTCATAAGCTGAATTAGCTCTGCTGACCAATTTAAGGTCTGAAGTTGCACTCTAAGACTTTTAACTTATATTCAGCTTAAAATAATGATAGCTGAATAAAGATTTCTTTGTATGATTTGATTTATGTCCCACTACGGCTTTGGAGGCGCTCTTGCTGAGTATATTAAAATCAATGCTGACAAAAAGTCTCCAATAATTTGTGTAAAACCATCTATAATATGTCTGTCATTAATCTGCTCATAAAATTTCATTAGCGCGAAAGCGTGACAACAAAGTTGTAAGCGCCAACTAATGATAATAATATATATTGTATATAATATAAGTAATTAAGAGCCTTTATTGTAAAATTCACACCTCCAACTAATACAGAATGCTCGTCACAAACCTGTCATTATTCCATTACTTATCAATTATAATTTACTATAGGTACTATTATTACAACAAATAGGAAAAAATTAAAAAATATGGTTGAAATATGACAGGAACCGGGCTTTAATGAGCTTTATTTGTATGGTGTAGGTAAAACACTATTTTTATACCCTGAACAGGGTATATTAAGTTTGTCACGAAGTTTGTAACACCCAGAAGGAAGCGTCGGAGGCCCTATAAAGTATATATAGAAATGATCAGTATGTTGAACTGAGTCGATTTAGCCATGTCCGTCTGTCTGTCCGTCTGTCTGTATATATACGAACTAGTCCTTCAGTTTTTAAGATATCGTTTTGAAATTTTGCAGATGTTGTTTTCTCTTCAAGAAGCTGCCCATATCGGACCACTATATCATATAGCTGCCATACAAACTGAACGATCGGAATCGAGGGCTTGTATGGAAAACTTCCGCATTTTACTACATATATTCACGAAATTTGGTGTGAGTTATTGTTCATAGAAATAATTTAATCTCCCAAAAAATTGTTCAGATCGGTTCACTATAGCATATAGCTGCCATACAAACTGAACGATCGGAATCGAGGGCTTGTATGGAAAACTTCCGCATTTTACTACATATATTCACGAAATTTGGTGTGAGTTATTGTTCATAGAAATAATTTAATCTCCCAAAAAATTATTCAGATCGGTTCACTATAGCATATAGCTGCCATACAAACTGAACGATCGGAATCAAGGGCTTGTATGGAAAACTTCCGCATTTTACTACATATCTTCACGAAATTCGGTGTGAGTTATAGTTCATAGAAATAATTTAATCTCCGAAAAAATTGTTCAAATCGGTTCACTATATCATATAGCTGCCATACAAACTGAACGATCGGAATCAAGGGCTTGTATGGAAAACTTCCGCATTTTACTACATATCTTCACGAAATTGGGTGTGAGTTATTGATCATAGAAATAATTTAATCTCCGAAAAAATTGTTCAGAACGGTTCACTATAGCATATAGCTGCCATACAAACTAAACGATCGGAATCAAGGGCTTGTATGGAAAATTTTCGAATTTGACGTGGTATCTTCACGAAATTTGACATGGATTACTGCTTAAGGTAATAATATAATCTCCGAAGAAATTGTTCAGATCGGTTAACTATATAACCTTAATGTTTCTAGACAACAACCCAGCTAAAAATAATTAGTAAAATGTTTTCTTTCTTTTTTACTTACTTTTTCTTACGTCTTTAGATTTGCTTAAACACATAGTTACTAAAAGAAATGCACCTGTGAAGGGTATATTAGCTTCGGTACAGCCGAAGTTAACGTTTTTTCTTGTTATATTTCAAATATATTACGAGGGCTGCTTGATTCGTGTCTTCGATTTTATTTATTACTAAAAATAAGATGTTTCTAAAATCTTCGAGAATAGAGTCCATTCAATGGAGATGTATTTATTGGTCTAATATTTATCGCCTAGAAAACCTTCTTAGGGCTTAGGAAAGCTTCACCCCAGCTACCATTATTGAATTGTATTTCTTATATCGTCATTTTCATAATTAATGTGATGTGTACAATCTGTTAAGGGACCGCTTATCTCTCTTAAATTTCATTCCATGAATTTTAAACATAATTTCTGGCTTGATAGGCTCCTTGTGGGTAACAACAACCACCTCTTATTCCTTGAAATCACAATTCGTAATCCTCTTATTTCTTATTAAGCCTATTTTTGGTTTCAAAGATATCTTTTGACAACGGCCGTCTTGCATTTAAAGTCATACATTTGGTCATTGAAATAGTCAAGAATTTTACAAACATATCGCATACCTTGACCAAGTCCATAAGCTTGATAAGACACCTCCATAAAGCGCAAAATGCTTACAAAGTATCTTCGAAAATAAATAAACATATTTACATCATATACATATATACGTATATATAAGTGTGTATGTATGTAACCAGATACCAAAATATTATTGCCTCTACAGACGCTATCTTCAATGGCAAGTTAGATACTGGCAAACATAAACTCAAATACAAACATACTTACATACATACATACATTTGTATTTATTCAATAAAGAAGACGCTACCTTTCAAATACCAATTTAGTACGCACAAATTTTTAATTATTTCCTAACTGATAAATATTTATCAGCCGATTTTTGAATGCCATCGCACCACCGACGTTTGTATGTATGTATGTATATCTCTTGTGAACTTACAGCGTGCTTTTTACATCAATATTCATAAATAGATATTACATACTTACAGAACAAGCGTCAGCTATTATTTAAAATAGCAATTTATAAGCTTAAATTAATTAAAATGAATTTTAATTTGCATTAATATTATATATATATGTATGTATATTCAATGCTTAATACTAAGATCAAGATATTTGAGTCAAATTCTTTTAGAATTCTTGTCTTCTATGTGTCGCATTGACTTACACTGAATAAAGAGAGGAGATAACCGGATACACATTATCTCCTTAGCTAACAGAACCTTTATATCAATAAATTGTTCGACAAATTTGGATGATCCTAAAGGCACATTTTGACTGATAGTTAATGCTCTCAGTCACTATTATTTGTATCGATAATTTTTGTATCGATATATTTTGTATCGAAAACTACCAGAATGACCTCACAATTATGACTCATATACTATTAAGACTTCAATATTAAAAAAAAAGTACGATACTGTAAAAAGTAAAACCTTCTCTACTGCGGATAAGACCTTATCTCGACCCTAAACCTCATTGATTAAGGCAGTAGTCTGCTTTAGAAGACGAAAAAAAGCGTTTTTCAGCAATTTTTTTTTTGAAAGGGAAGGAAATGATTGCGGTAAACGAAATTTTAAGACGATAGTGTACTATATTTAAGGCTTAAAAAACAATATTTATTATTAAAAAATACTGAAATTTTTTCAAAGTTGTAAGTATTTTTCTGGAGCGCCAGGAGTCTGCACTTGTAAATCGGTGCCGGTGATGGAGGTCGTGCGATGCATCTGAAACAGTCGAATCAATTTTTTTTTAATTTTTATAAGTTTCTTTTCTTTATGAACTAAAAAAATACCGATAAAATCCAAATTTTTTCGAAGTTTGAAAAAAAAAATCACTCTTTTAAGAAAAAAAATTGACTTTAAGTTGGAAAACAAGTAGTTTAAATAATACTTTTGTCCAACTTTTTTAGTTGAAATAGAAGATAATTTAATACTGAAGCTAGATCACTTTGGTTTTTTTCGATCGGACGTATATTCTTTTTGCTATCGCCGGCACCGTTTTCTAACACTTGTGAAAATGAAAACTCGAGAAAACGCGCTTTAAAGTCTGCCTGAGCTTTCGCACCTGCTCGACGCTCGGCCACTAAAACTGCTCTAGCTTCGAAAATAGTTTTGGAAGAGATTTAAAACAAAACAAATAAATCGATTTTTTGAAGCCTGTAAAGCAGACTACTGCCTTAACATAAACTGTGTTGTCTCTCCTTTTTATGTAAATTCGCCACTTATAGTTCATCGAAAAAGCTAATGCCTCAACAGATTTCTAATTGGCAATTTAAGCGAATGCTGGAAATTAAAACCTGTTTATTCTTAGTTTATCATAGTAATTTCCTGACTACAATTAACTAATTACACAGTTAGTGTTTATCATAAATTAATTATGACTATAAAATATAAACTGTATGCAATTATATTAGAAAAGAAGCCTGTGTTTGGCCGAGAAAGTTCAGTATTTCTCTTATTCCAAGTTATTATCAATTTTATTTATATGAAAGTTAACACGGACCAGATTTGATTTGACCAGCTGTGAAATACTAATTATTAAAGCTAAATTAAGTGTTAATTGAACTCATTGCCTCAGCTAATTGACCTGTTGAACCTCGTATTACATAGTACACATAAGTCATTAGAGGCTCAAGCTACTTTTGGTGCGGTTTTATGATTTCTTGATGGTAGTTTATATTCTAACTGGACACTTCACTTATCGAATTTTATTCTCAAACTTCGTTGTTACAGTTTCAATCTGTAAGATAAAGTACTTTTTAGTGACTCTGAACGAGCTGGACGAGTTGAACGGACCCCCGATTTCAAAAGTCTTCAATGCTGCGATGTTCTTTGTGTAATCATATCAGGTTGCATCAATATAAATAAATTTTTTATTTGAGTTTTTGGCTCTAATCTAAAAAATGTAGAATACTTCCTTCGTCGTGGGTTTAGAATCTTACCTAAAAAACAAGAATTGTTTGGAGTCACTGATATCATCATCTTCTTCTTCTTTGGCACTACAACCGTGAGTCGGTCTAGGCCGAGAATACACAACTTCGCCCAATGCCTCCATTCTTTGCGAAGTCACGACAGATGTAGATCCCAAGTGCAGACAGCATTTGGTCCTTTCATTAGATGTGTGGTGCCCTTTATTCCCGGATCGATTTTTTCACTGGAACATCGTCTTCCATACGTACGACATGGCCTAATCAGCGCATTCGTTGGATTTTTATACACTTAACTATATCCTTGTCCGCTGATATCCTCATTCTTATAATATTTCCATGTCTCGAACCATTCGTGTCTTCTTAATAAAATCCGTTTGTTAAAGTAAATTAAGATAATCTTTTGCAACATTTGCGGTAAACAACAAAAAATACTATGAAGTTTTCTAGTAAAAACTAACAATTTCTGACTACTACAGGAACTCAGTAATTATGCATAAGTATCTCTATATACTATTGTTGTATATACAATGTATTTTGCAAAGGTAAAGGCGCTGAGTTTGTCAACTCGAGTAATCTATTCTAAAATTATCACACTCAATTTGTCTTAGCAGCCTTATGCTCATATGTCACTACTATATAGTATATAGATATACTATATATCCTTCATGGCGCACTGCACGTGAAGAGTCATACTTGCACTGAATGAATGGTCTAGGTTCAAGGCATTTTCCATGGCATATCATGCACACATTTGTAGAGATATATAGATATCTCGGTGACAATTGATTGGTGAGATTATAGATATCTACTATGAAATGGGTTAATGTCACCACTATGGTCGCTAAGCGGTTAAAAGCTTAAGTTCCTAACAAGCATGATTGGTATGATGAATGATGACGGAATGTCTCAAATGCCGGCAAAGTCCGCGTGACAACCACCGGCGCTTTCTTCATAGCGTCGGCTGACGCATGCCTCATGTCGCCGCGCAAATTAAAATAAACATATGTACCTAATCGTATCCATAACTATATGCAGGCCGATAAATATATCTGTATATAGTATGCATAAATATATAGCCATAAATAAACGGTTAAATGGACAGAGTGAAACAGTTATAAGCGCGAGTAACATGACATGTCTTTACAGTTTTTTACAAATGTCATATTAGTGAACGTGTTTAGTAAAGTGAGTTGAAGTGGCTGCAGTTCTTTGGAGACCCGCAATCTTACCATAGACTGCTGGTACTTGGCAGGTAATTTTTCTCTTTAGTTCTCATAACAACAAACAATAAATTATAAGAGTTTACGTTTACAAAAGTTGGCGAGAAATATTTCATAATCTTCAAGTCTTACCGGTTCCTACTGGGTCACTTTTACCGGTAATATCACAACCGACTTAGGTTTAATGGGATACCAATTTTAGCGAAATATTTAAATTATTTTAAACTATATTGATTTGTGTGGAATATCTCGCTGCCGTTAATCATCAGTTCCAGTTGGTACTGTGAATTTACAATAGGCTATACAGAAAATAATAGAATGTAATAATACTATTGTGGCAGTAAAAGATTGCACGGCTATATCTGAAATACTACAGATTTGCTTGATGAATTTTCTACTTCCTCTTTTAATCTATAAGTTTTCAGCAATCTTAGCATAGAGATTTGCCTTACAGTTTCACAAGCGTACCATATTGTACCTTATACTTACATATATAGACAAAGTCAACTGTGAATGTTGGAAAATCTTGTTCAACTCTTGTTCGACATTCGAGTACTCTATCATAATTAGTGTGAGTCAATCGCTAATGGAATATCGAAGAGAAATCGCAATACATGAGAATTCCATCTGTCCTGCTTGACTTAAAGAAAAGTGCTTGAACACTTGTGAAAAGCGGGGCTCTTATGAGAGTTCAGGATGGATGGATCGCTGAATTAAGCGAAGCTTAGTATTTGTTGGAAAGGCGAAAAGTTCTAAACTGTCATGCCTGGAAAATTCAGATTATTTTTCGTCTTTGACTTTTTAAAACCCTAAGTGAACAAAATTATATACTTATACAACTCTTTTTTAGATCATTTCATTTCCGTTTGACAGAAAAATTAATTTGTCGTCATAAATGCAAGTTTGACAATTACTATGAGAGTTTGACAGTTTGTTTAAGACGGAGAATGTCGCAATCCTGTCTATATTATTATATGATAAAAGGATGAAAATAAATATGATGTAACTTCAGCTAAGTGAGGTCTTGAAAACAGTACACATTCCTTGTAACAGTTATTTTTATACCCTGAACAGGGTATATTAAGTTTGTCACGAAGTTTGTAACACCAAGAAGGAAGCGTCGGAGGCCCAATAAAGTATATATATAAATGCTCAGTATGTTGAACTGAGTCGATTTAGCCATGTCCGTCTGTCTGTCTGTCTGTCCGTCTGTCTGTATATATACGAACTAGTCCTTCAGTTTTTAAGATATCGTTTTGAAATCTTGCAGATGTTATTTTCTCTTCAAAAAGCTTCTCATTTGCCGATATCGGACCTTTATATAATATAGCTGCCATACAAACTGAACGATCGAAATCAATGGCTTGTATGGAAAATTTTCGCATATTTTTAGATTGACTAAAAGATCTATTTTCTTTATTAAATAACCTTAATGTTTCTAGCAAACAATGCGGCTAAAAATAATTAGTAAAATGTTTTCTTTTTTTTTACTTACTTTTTCTTTCGTCTTTAGATTTGCTTAAACACATAGTTACTAAAAGAAATGCACCTGTGAAGGGTATATTAGCTTCGGTACAGCCGAAGTTAACGTTTCTTCTTGTTTACTTTCGGTTTCTATTCTGCAGTTTCACCATCTTTTCACTAAAGTCGTTTGCAATGTGGAATCTATGAGCACCCTAAGTTTTGAAATACTTCTCTTTAATTATCTTCTTATGTTTTATAATTTTCGCAAAAAATACTGACAAAATTTCTTCTCTGCCGATTAAAAAGGGGGTTTCTGCAATATGAACTTGACCACCAAACGGTTACGCTTCGCTACCACACTGTGTACATTAGATAACATTCATATTTTCATTCACTTATGTGGTGTGTTCACAAAATAACGGGAATTGTAAAATTTAATGTTTCACCTGAAGTGCGATTCATAACTTTTTCTGTAGCAGCCGCTAAGGTTAGACGAGTTTTTATAAGCTTGGCGATTTTCGTTTTTTTTGAAAGCTTACACTTCGTTGCTTGTTCGATTGTGGATTCTTGGCAAAAAAACAGTAGTGTAACGATGCCTCAGCTTCCATATTTCCATATTCGCCAGACATGATTCTTTTGACTTTTTCCGATGTTCAAAAAACAAGTGAACCTTAAAGGACCACCTTGGACAAGCATACGAGAAACGCTGGTAGAGCCAAAGGCTAACCCAAAAACCGAGTTTGTGTAGTGTTTCGACGATTAGCGTTGGCAAAAGCACATAATATCGAATGGTGAATATTTTAAACTATATGTAGACGAATGAAATAAATATTTTTTTCAAAATCCAAAAATTCCCGTTATTTTTTGAACACACCTCGTATGTACTAATGGTTGTACTTTTGTGTGCATTGCATTTACATTACCACATTTAAGCGTGTATTGTTTACTTTCCGGTCTGGAAATTTTATGGAAACGTTTAATTTATCTATTTTTCGATTTTGGTTTTGTTTTGTTGCTTTTTTTTGGAAGGAATATAGAAGTAGTGAACGGAAACGTAAATACTCGGTTGTTTAGCTATTTTCCCGCCAAATTCAGTTGTATGCATCCATTTTTCCATTTGAGATTAATTGTTTTCTTTAAATAATGTAATAATGTGTCGTACATGTTGACCAGATAGGTAGATATATGGACTATGGAAGTGCACTTCTATTCATTCAATTGTGCTTGTAAGCACATATGTACATAACTCTGTCAATATGGATAAAACAAGCACTTGTATTTGTTTAAATAAAAGACAACAACTTGTCAACAGCAACTATAATACTTTAATGCATTTTTATGCATATTTCAAATAGAATTGTGTCTCTTGAAAAACTACAACAAAAACTTGGTGTTCCGGTTTATTTATATCTTTTCTCCGTTTATACGACTATATACTCGTACCTGTTGTAATACTCACTCGTGCTTTATGATTTTCTAATAAACTTATATAACTAACTGCATAATAGTTAGAAGTTTGCTCATCTGAAAGCGTAGGCGTTCGCTTAAATGAATTTCTGAGAAGCTTAACTAATTTTTGTATATAAATTAAATTTTTTAGTTATTTGAAAACAAAGGTTCTCAGAGTAACGCCCACTTTGCTTATAAAAAGTTTAAAGATTTTCTAATTTATTATGATTAATTTTCTTTTCTTTCTTTGAAAATTGTATATAAGCTTGACTTAACTGGGCGTAATCTGATTAATGACGAAAAGATTGTTTCCAAAATTAAAACTAAGACAGAGATACATTTCATCAGTTTATGAGATCTTTGCTAAAGATAGATCGAAAAAAGAACTTAGTTGCTTGGTTTCTTCATATTTTCAAATTGTTCAGTTAGTTACTTGATTTAGAAAATGGACGCAGTTAGTCTAAATCCGCTAACTCCTCACACTCTTCCTATTCGTACAATATGCAATAGCATCTAATCCAGATATACTCGTATATAAGATATACTTCGGCGAGTTCAAGAATGAACTGATTCGATTTTATATTCATTAGATTTCAAAAATAACAAGTAAGGAAAGGCTAAGTACGGGTGCAACCGAACATTTTATACTCTCGGGATTTATTGCTATATTTTTATTAAAATAAAACAAAATTTGACCCATATATTCGACATAAAGTCCAATAGAATACACGGTGTACGTTATTGAACTCCTCTGAAACCGCTCGACCGATTTTCGTGAATCTTAGCGTGCATATCGGCTAGGGTGGAGAATCGGACAACATCTATTTTTCATCCTCCTAAATGTTAAGGGTGGTCCACCCCTAAATTTTTACACTATTCCGCAGAAAATTAAAAAGGTTTTCTGAATTAATCAAGTTATTGGTTGTTAAAGTTCAAACCGATTTTTTCGATGGAAAATTACCCTTAGGCACTGAGTAAATATGGAAAAATTACGAGGAAGATAGCAATAAGAGAATTTTATTCGAGTTGACAAGAAAAATATAAAAAGAGAAAACAAAATAATAATAATGAACGAAACACCAGTCGGCAAAATCGCCAAAAATAGCGCTATAGCGAAGTTTTTCCAAATATTCAAGAAGTCGCTGGAAGTACTGCACAGGACTTTAGTCGATAAACGTTTTCGGTGGAGCCAGGATTCTGTTAACAGGTGATTTCTCAATTCTCGTCTCTTCACCCTGATCAACTTTGGTATACCGACGGGCTAATCGCATGCCTAAAGTCATTTAATTTAGTAGTCACAAACAACCGTTATGTGAACAAAGCTTTGATACTCTCTTAGCAACTTCTGTTGCTAGAGTATAAAAACGTTTAAAATTGGCAAGGAAGCATGTTACCAAAGGAATAAAAAAAGGTTGGAGATTGGGGCGATGTATACGAAATGCGTTAAAAAAATAACGGAAATTTTCGATTTTTCATTCATTCTACATTAATGTTTTCGCCTTCAAAATAGTCACCATTCAATATTATGCACTTATGTCAGCGCTTCTTCCAATCATCGCAGTTCTTCTCATACTCGATTTTTGGAATTTGTGATTTCTCGCCTGCTTGTAAAACGACATCCCTTTAAGGTTCTCTTTATTGTTGAAAATATAAAGAAACCACACGAAGTCATGTCTGACGAATATGGAGGCTGGAGCATCGTTACAATATTGTTTTTGAAGTTTTAAAATTCCCGTTATTTTTTGATAACACCTCGTATATTTTGCACATCCTTGACCATTTTTTCAGATTAAATTGTAATTAGCAAGTTTAGACCTGTGATTATGGTACTGAGTGAAATGTTCTAATAGATCTGAGATATTTTTTGAAAATTTGCAGGTTACGACTAAACATCCGGAGAATTCTGAATTTTTGCCTATCATTCACATAGAGTACTCATTAGTTGTAAACCCGATTGTTAACTTTTTTGCCATCATAAAACCAACTCATAAAAACCCAGCAGCGGCTTAATCAATTTGTTAACGGAAAGTTTAGAAGCCTTCATAATATCTGTTAAAGCTCGACTGAAAATTTAACGCTTTGTTGTTGTTACATGCTCATATGCATATAAATAAATTACTGAAGTGAAAACACCGCTTAGCAAAGTTAAATAATTTTTAAGTACTTTTTCAGTTTCATTTTTGTTACTTTTGTTTTTGTTTTGTTTTTCTAAGTACCACAAATGAAACGTGATAATGCATAATATAAAGACTCTCCCAACTATTCAGGTATTCATGTTAAATGCCAAATAGTTGTAAGTGAAGAAATGTGAGTGAATGGCGCTTAAATGCTGTTTTTATTGAACGAGGTTTCAAGTGTTTTACACTATTTAACCAATATATATGAGTAACTCATTTATTCAAATATTTGCATATACTTTGTATTGAATATTATTTATACATACCTTATGTAATAATTTTGTTTTCATTTCTCTTTTTTCTTACAGTTAAACTGAATCACCGTTACACACCGTTAACATTTTAAGTCATTAAGTAGCAAATAAATTTACTTTTAAGAAAAACATGTCTGATTTGTCGTCTATCGAAATGAGTTCAGTCGATCGTCCGGTAAATCGTTTCCAGGTGAATCCTGTGAACCACAAAGTAAATGAGACAGTACAATTGGATGTGCCACAAGAGGTCTACCGGCGTTTAGTCAATAGTGATGGCGAGCCATTAGAGGATGATACTTTCAATGAGGACGCTACAGAAATTTTGAATAAACAAAATTTACAACGAACACAAAGGTAAGACTTTTTTGCTTCTTTGATGAGGCCATTTTCGAAATTTCCGAAAGGTCAGCCTACAGAAATTCTAAGATAAGATAATATAACTAGTGCTCCTCAATTACCTACTATATATTCGTATTTTCTTCGACATTCTGTCTCGGAAGACAGCCCATGTACACCACTTTAGACAGATGGGATGAAAAATCTGATTCCTAGAACGTTAGGTATCTGCAATGGACCAGATTTATATACAGTCAAGAATCGAACACGCAGAAGTATTTATTACTTAAAACCGCCCCTACTACAACGTTAAAAAGGAAGGTCCTCTCTAACGTCACATAGTTGACGAGAAAGTTCGTCAATACGGAAAAAATCTAGGACCTATCTCAATTTCAATTTGCTTGGAGTTGTCTGAAAGATGATTCTGAAGAATCAACTGCGAACTCTTCCAGGAAAGATTTCGTGTCCAATCCATAAATATCGCTACCTTTGCTCTACTCTAAGCTAGCTTCTGCTTTTTAACGGAATCTAGGATCATTAAAAGGTTTACCCAGGATTCAAGGTAAAGAAATCAAAAGATAAATCGTTCTTTCATCGAAAGGGAATTCATTTAGTATTGAAACGGAGGGATCAGAACCCCTAAAGTTTGATAAAATATTTTCCCGAACATTTATACCACTATCTTAACTGAGTGCCATAGATGCTGTTATTGAAATATTATATTTATTTATCTGTTGTCTAAGAATCTCAGAATCTGAAGAACAATTGTTAGACAAATACATGTTATTTAGAATATCCAGAATCGCCTACAACAGGTCCCGAGTTGCCTTACAAAGTGCTGTGAAGATGATTATGATTCCAATTAAGATTATTATGAAGGGTAATACCTAGTACTCGGTGTTGGATCTCTAAGGGTCGTACTCATTTGAAACCAGAGCAAATATCATATGGGTAATTCGTAATACATAGCTTTCAAGAATACTAAATTGAAATAAATGTAATGAAGTTGTACATGTTTCAAATCCAAACCGTATTTTTTTTTCTTTCCAAAAATAGACAATCCATCAAAAGCAGTTTTCGTGATAAAGACAAACCGTCGCGGTTCAAAGATACACAATCGCAAACGCGATTTCAAGTAGCGCCGCAAAATGAAGAAGACTCCGACGACTCCAGCGGCAGCAAGGAGGACCGTGAATTGTTGGACAATGAATATGACACGAAATATGGCAAAAGTTTTCGGTGAGTTGAAATCTATGCTGTGGTATGCATTCCAATTTTAATGCTAATATTTACACATTCTTTTAGACACTTCACGCGCGAAGCATTGCCACGTTTGGACAACTATCGGAATATCATGTCCATACAAGCCGCCTATCGGCCTACGCTAGATGAGTTGCATAATGCAACGCTGACCGGAAAGGTAAATATATTTCGAAATCGAAATAATTCGTACTAAAATATCCGTAGTTTAGTGATTCTATAACTTACATAAGTCAATTAGATGAGTTCGTCTATAATTGTGCGCGTCTTTTAAGCGCTCGATTGTCTTCATAAATTCTTATTGTTGTTGCTTTCGCTCTTTTACTATTTCTAATTGGTTTAGTGGGTTGAAATTTGTTGCATTTCTCACTGTCACCCCTGTAATTCAATTACATGACAAATGAGAATCCCCTGGAAATATGAAGACACTATATGCTATATACATATGTATATGTATAATGTACATTTACATTCCGATTGAATATGAACTGGGGCAATTACTCCCAACACAAAAGCCACTCATAATTTAATTAAGACCAATTTTTAATTGATGCGTCATTTAGTGAATTTCAATGATGCGCCATTTTGGCCTTTGGGCGACCTGCTTTTCAAACGCTAAGACACAACAAAAGCTCTGATGTACTCAGCATATATAAAGGGTGCTATTTTTGGAAGTTGAGAATTTGTTGTTGTTAAAAAACAGAGTTCTCCAAAATGGAGTTATAATAATATGCTCTCATCAAGCCGTTCACAGGGACCCCAGAAAATGTGTTAGTGTTGCCACTGTTGCTGAAAAGCAAGATAAAACCATAAAGGAGGTGGTCAGAGTCCGAAGAACGCAACAATATGAGTTTCGGTCTCTTCGAGTCTACAGCTCATCACAAAATTTTAAATTTTTTACTGTTATTTATATCTTAGCCCATTTTATCCTGCGCCTAAGGTTGGTTTAGACCATGGACTACCTAAAAAAAAGTAGTCTGACAAAACATATTACCTTGTCAAGTAATCTGATCCGGTTGCCAAAAGTTGGTCTCAGGTATCTCTTGTTACTGTCCAGCTAGAACCGTTTTCCACTTAGACGATAGAAATTAGCGAATTATTTGTCTGTAGGGGTCACAATTTACAGTAAACAACAATCAAAATTAACAATTTCGGAATGTAAAGAAACCCGAAGAGTCTCTTCAATATTGTTTCTACTCCAATTTAGCTTATTTATTTATTTATTTTATCTATAACTATAACGCTTAGAACTCAAGTTTCCGAAATAAATTTCATGATCCGACAACCGTCCTTCGGTCGATGTCTTTTCTGGTATTACTTTGACATATAGCAGCTTCAGCTGCGTTCTCTGTCCTCTCTCTCTCTCTCTCTCTCTCTCGCTCTCTCTCTCTTCCTCTCTCTTTATCCCTAAATCTATTAATGTATGTTCACTTTCATATTTCATATCTCCATTCCATAGAGTGCCAGCTTAAATCGCAATCAGGATCCGGAAGCGGGCAATATGAATGGTGCACTTAAATTCGGTTGGATTAAGGGCGTTTTAGTCCGTTGTCTACTCAATATTTGGGGTGTTATGCTGTTTCTGCGTCTCAGCTGGGTCGTGGGACAAGCTGGTATCATAGAGGGCTTCATTCTGATTCTGACAACCACAGTGGTAACCACCGTAACGTCATTATCAATGTCGGCGATTAGTACAAATGGTGTTATAAAAGGAGGTAAGTGAAAGATTATGGAAATATTTGCAAGATTGGATGCCTTTCTAGTTTAGAAAGAGATACTCCAATATATATTTTTAGTAGAGCTGCCATCTAAGTAAAAAAGTCATTACTAACTCTCTAATTTCTTCACAGGTGGGACATATTATATGATATCACGTTCACTGGGTCCGGAATTTGGCGGTTCTATTGGTCTTATATTTTCACTGGCGAATGCCGTCGCCTGTGCCATGTACGTGGTGGGCTTCTGTGAATCGATGTTAGATTTGTTACGCAGTTTTGGTCTCAGTATTATTGATGGCGGTATTCAAGATGTGCGCATTATTGGTTGTATAACCATAACCATACTACTCGTTATTGTTGTTGTTGGTATGGAATGGGAGGCGAAGGCACAACTTGGTTTACTCGTCATATTGTTGGTAGCTATAGGTGATTTCTTGATCGGTTCATTGATTGGACCGAAGAGCGATGTGGAGAAAGCTGAGGGTTTTGTCGGCTACAATTGTAAGTGTAGAGATTTTGTGGCTTGCTTTTTTTTCTTTTTCTATGTATACAAATTGAATTCATTGTTGTTGTCGTTTAGTTACAATATTTAAGGAAAATCTTTTTTCCGACTACCGAAAGGAAAATGGCGTACAACATGATTTCTTCTCGGTCATTGCTATCTTCTTCCCAGCAGCAACTGGTATTTTGGCGGGTGCCAATATCTCTGGTGATTTAAAGGTGAGTTTATCTTTTAATAATACTGGACATAAACATGCACATCCAACAGAGAGTCAAGTCCGACCGGTTTATGGATCGAATGTTTTAAATGAAATACGTTAGAGGGTTGCCGCTTATTAAAAATTTTGAGAAAAAAAACTATTAAAAATAATAAAATACTACAAATCAAATCTGTTAAAAATTAAAATTAAAATTTTTGTATAACTAAATTATTGTTTATCAGGGTTGCCACATATTTTAAAAATTTCTTATATTAAATTTATAAACGAAACGAATTTTTACGATATCAGTATACAGTACAACTAAAGAAATTGAAGAATACATATTTTTTGTGAAGGGTTGCCACCTTTTTTAAATTATTTCATTCGAGTAATGGTTAAAATAAATAAAATATTACATTATGGACATCAAACTGAATAGATTTCAGTGAGGTTTCTGATCAATATAAATTTTATAAAGGTTAAAAAAATATGTTTTTATATTTCTGTCCAGTTAAAAACGAAATATCTCGTTTAATAAAATAACAAATTATTATTATTATTTATACAATATTATTTTTTTATTCCTTCTTCTTTTCAGGACCCACAAAAATCCATACCAAAAGGTACACTCTTGGCCATCTTAATTTCAACTGCAACATATCTCTTGATGGTACTCGTCTGTGCTGCCACAGTGGCACGCGACGCCACCGGAAATTTGGCAGACATGGCAAATGGCTCCTTTGCGTTTTTAAACTGTACACAAGGTGAGCTCAAAACATATTTTTGGAAATTTTTAAAACTATATATTTGAATAATTTAAATTTTTATTTTATTTTATTTTATTTTTATAATACTTTTCAATATTCTTGCATTCGTTTCAGGTGAATGCCATTATGGCTTGCAAAACTCATTTCAAGTCATCGAACTTGTTTCCGGCTTCGGACCATTGATTTATGCCGGCTGTTTTGCGGCTGCTATCTCATCGGCTTTGGCCAGTTTAGTCTCAGCACCAAAAGTATTTCAGGTATATTGAGTATATTTAATATATTTCATAACAAAAAAGGTTAACTTGAGTTATGTCATTCTTTAGGCGTTGTGTAAAGATGAACTCTATCCAAAAATTGTATGGTTCGCCAAAGGCTATGGCAAAAACAATGAACCCTTCCGTGGCTATGTGCTGACATTCATCATCGCAGTTGCGTGAGTATAATTTCTTAATTCTTACAGACTTTAATATATAATTTAGTTTCCGTTTTCCATTTTTTATTATTTTATATTTATTTTGTTTATTCTCAAACAATTCTTACATGTCTCTCCTCACTCTTTCTCTCTTTCAGTTTCATTTTAATCGGCGAACTCAACTTGATCGCACCGCTTATTTCGAACTTCTTCCTTGGCGCTTATACCCTAATCAATTTCAGCACCTTCCATGCCAGCTTAGCCAAACCAGTTGGCTGGCGTCCGACCTTTAAGGTATACACACACACCCTAGCATACATATTTTATACAAATATTTGAAAATAATGTTTCCTCTCTCTTCGCTCAGTACTACAATATGTGGCTCAGTTTAGTCGGTTCGATACTCTGTGTAGCCGTTATGTTCCTCATATCATGGGTAACGGCTCTAATCACCTTCGCCGCTGTATTGGCGTTATACTTAATTGTCGCGTATCGCAAACCCGATGTCAATTGGGGCTCCACAACGCAAGCGCAGACCTACAAGAATGCCCTGATATCGGTGCAGCAGCTCAATAATGTTGAGGAACATGTGAAGAATTATAGGCCACAGGTAAAATACTATAGAATTAAGTGTTAAATCCCTGATTATGCTAACTTCTTACAAATCACTAGATCTTAGTGCTGTCGGGTTTGCCGAACACACGACCGGTGCTCGTTGATTTCGCCTACATGTTGACGAAGAATCTTTCACTACTCGTTTGTGGACATGTGCTGCGTGGCACGAGCTCTCAACGCTATAGAAACTACTTGCAAGAACGCGCCACTAGCTGGTTCCGTAAACATTGCGTTAAGGGTTTCTACTCACTTGTGGATGGCGAAGATTTGGAGGCAGGCTCGCGTGCTTTAATGCAGGTGAGTGACTTGAACTTTACAAATCTCACTTGTTTATCTTTTTTAGATAATTATTTCAAAAGTAATATTCTATTTTAATTTTTTTTTTTTAACCTAAAGGCCTCCGGTATTGGCAAACTGAAACCGAATATTCTACTCATGGGCTATAAAAATGATTGGCAGACCTGCGATAAAAAGGATTTGGATCAGTATTTCAATATAATGCACAAGGCAAGTATTCTATTTAAGTAACAAAATTATCAAATCGAAACTAAATCTTCTGCAAAACGTTTAACATTCTTCCTTCTGTGTCTTACAGGCTTTGGACATGTATCTATCTGTCGCCAT
This sequence comes from Zeugodacus tau, assembly GCA_031772095.1. NCBI lineage: Eukaryota > Metazoa > Arthropoda > Insecta > Diptera > Tephritidae > Zeugodacus > Zeugodacus tau. Next base: position 51,036,267 of record CM062653.1, on the reverse strand, counting down.
TTTACGCGTACCGAATGGTCTCGACTGTTCGCAGATTTTGGGTGATGAGAGTAGCGCTGCCAAAATTGTGAATGACATACCACGCACACTCCAGCCGAACGAGAGCTCGGCCGATTTAATGTCCGCCGATAGAAGCGTGCAGAATGGTCTCAGTGGCAGCATGGATTCGCTAAGTCGCAATGTTTCACAAGGTATGGTTCTATGGCTTCTCGGTTGAGTTATTAATATGCATATTATTATCATGTTTATAGCTATCTAAGCAAGCGCATATTTGTTATAAACAAACGTAATTGCATATGTAAATTTGCATGCACGTGTATTTATTGTGATAAGAATGCCAGTCGGACAATATTTAAATTTACTAGTCTATCGTTTAACGACTGCTGAGGGCGTCAAGTCAAATATGAGTAACTGTCTGCTTATGTAAATAGAAAATGCATTAGGCAGGGTCAGTTTATATAGGTAGATTTTTTTAGAAACATTTTTAATTTCAATAAAAGGGAATTGTTAACGAACGGGAAGAGAACACTCGTTAAGATGTAAAAATTTAAATTTAAAATAGCCAAGAATACATTGAAGTTGCTTAAAAAACATATTTTCTGTGAGTTGAACATTTATTTGGCACTTGCTTACAAAAACTCAAGTACGATGAAATTTTCAAAAGTTTTCAAATCTGTTGAGTGTACGGACACAGTTTGCCCACCGATTCCGTCAGTTTACTTTACAAATAATAACAAAATTATATTTGTATTTATTGTCTGATTAAATTAGATATATTTTTTCGAATTTTATCAACCGACTATTTAAACCAGTAAGGAAAGGCTAAGTTTGGGTGCAACCGAACATTTTATACTAAAATTTATTGATGTAATTTTATAAAGATAATACACAATTTGACCCATATATTCTGCATAAAATCCAATAGAATAACGAAAACCATCATAAATAGTATATAAGGGCTGAGGGCCTGAACCAATTTTACTTATTTCCACCACCAATGTACACTATATTCAAGACTATACGCTCACTTAATTTTGTTAAAATCTCTCACATATTAACCGATATATGCGGAATAAAGCCCACCGTATTTTTGTAAAACCCATAATTAGGTATATGGGAGCTAGGGGAAGTTATGACCCGATTTTACTAATTTTTGGAAAAGAGACACACTATTAGAAGAAAAAGATTTCCTCTGAATTAAATTAAAATATCTGAGAGATTTACCGAAATTTTCGGTGAAAAATTACCCTTATTCCCTGAGTTCTTCATGTTCGACATCCGGGGCCTTGAAAAGTTATAATATATATTTCGACAATTTTTCCACAAGTGAAGCCACAGATGATATACAGTATTTGTATAAAGTTTTAATCCGCTATCTTCATCGGTTTCTTATGTATAGATCATAAAATGAAGAAATCAGATGGAATTCAAAATTGAGTTATATGGGAAGTAGTCGTGGTTTTGAACCGATTTCGCCCATTTTCCATCTGTGTCATTAGGATGTCAATAATGAATTTCATTGAAATCAGTCGATTAGCTTTATTTATGGCTTTGCTATGGCACTTTATTGGTTTTCGGTTTTCGCCATTTTGTGGGCGTGGCAAATTTTCAATAGCAAACCTTCTTTGGTTCCCAAAGACAATGTGTACTAAGTTTCGTCAAGATATCTTAATTTTAACACAAGTTATCCGTAGCACGGACAGGCAGACATCTCGTCTCGTCTCGTCATGCGGATCATTTTGATATTATAACCCTATATCTAACTCGTTTAATATTATTATATACAAACAACAGTTATGTGAACAAAGCTATTATGCTCTCTTAGCAACTTTTTTGCGAGGGTATACAAATATTTATATATTTCTAGATATTCTGCATAATACTTGTACCAGCATGTTATTATTAACTATATTTTTTTAATATTATTATATTTTTTATTCTAATTAATTGTGTATTTTATTTTATACTTCCATATATTTTTTGCATGATTGCACTTTTGTTATTAATCGCTTTGAACCTCACCCGTAATGAACCGTTGTATATATATGTACACCAATATATTTTTCAAATTCGTTATCACCTGATGCACATGTACCACACACCTATATATGTAAATGCACTGCATTCGGCGGCTCAATTATAGATGCTGGAGACTCGCCTAGAACAGAGAATGGCTTGAAACAATTAAAAAGTAAGTAGCATGACAAATTTTATGACTTAAAACTGTAAATATTTCTGTATGTATTCTGTATGTATGTATACTATTTGTGGTTGTATTTTAAAGTGCAATTGAACTTCCCTAACTCGAATCATCAAAATCCATAAAAAAATTGAGTTAGAGATATTTCGAGTTATGGAAGCTAATTTTTATGAAATTTTACTCCTATTGACAATTGGAGAATTCGAGTTATGGAGAACTTCGAGTTATAGACGTTCGAGTTATGGAAGTTCAACTGTAGTTTTAAGTCAACTTTAGTTAAGGGGTTAGGGGTAGTCAAAGACGCGAAAAAATAAGAATTTTCTGTAATTTTTTTTGCCATTAAATAATGTTATTTTACAAAGTAATAATAGGGCATTATTACACAATGTTGTGACTTGAAGTTACGAAAATTTACAAATAAAATTATAATTTCCAAAGTTATAGCTGTGTGTGTCCAAAAAAAAGGTCCTTGATGTGACAACCCCAAGTTCTTGAATATTCATCTAAAATCAATAGGATAAGAAAAATTAGTTTTATAAATACATAATCCAGGGCCTGATTGAATCTTTTTTTTAATTAACAAAATGGCGGCCTCAGGAAATTTTTTTCTAAATTTTCGACAGAAATTCCACAGTTAATTGGTCTTAAAAAATCGAAATTTTTGAAAATCAAAAAAAAGCTTCGATCTTCGATCAGGTCCAGTATTATTATATATTCTAAAAGCTGTATCAATATCATTAAAATCTGCTGAGCGGTTTTCGATTTACAGTTGTCACCAGTTCAAAAAACATAGTTTTAAGAAAAACGCATTTAAAGTTTCACACTAGCGTTTTGGAGTGTCCGAGCGCTCTTTGCTATTTGTCGAATAACTCGAAAAGTAATTATCGGATCAACTTCAAATTTTCAGAGAATATTTTTAAGATATTACACTTAACGAAACTGCAAAAAAATCCTGACTACCCCTAACCTCTAATATTTCATTAAAGTCTAATATTCAAGTTTTTTTAAACAATAATTTAGAATAAATTTAACAAGATTTTGAATGGAAACCGAAGCTAGTTTAAGTCGTCATATGGTACTTTACTTTTATATATGTATTATTTTGTATTACAAATAAATTCTAGTAAATAATTAATTTATTATATGACTTTGAAATCTATATGTACAAAACTATATGTATGGAACTAAAAATTTACTATTTCTTTATAAATGTATCCGATTTAACAAATATAAATAATTTTCCTATTCAAAAAACAGCCTCCAGCACCAGCGATTTATCATTCATGGCAGGCACACAAGTTAAAGAAGTTTCCGGTTTGCCAGATCCGGTGGATCCAAAGTCACCACAACTATTGGTGAGTAGGCACATAGCAACAAATGACTAACACAAAAACAAAAATTTGTTAAACATATAAATAAATGTTACATAATCCAAATCTCAACAAATTATTAAAAATTATGCATTCCAAAATTTCAGACCAATTCTCTACGCAAATCTAAGTTGAAGCATAATGACCCGGCCTCGCTGTATAAGGGTCCCGGTGGCGCAGAATTGCCAAAGGAAATACTAATGGAGCTTTCACAATTCACACGCAAGCGCAGTCATGCCGTTATCGATGTTTGGTGGCTTTACGATGACGGTGGTCTAACACTACTTTTGCCTTACATAATCAGCACAAGACGCACATGGCAATCGTGCAAATTGAGGTGTGTAGTTTAATTGTGGAACTCGTTAAATATTTTTTTTACCTATAACGCTTTATCTTGCAGAGTCTACGCTTTGGCGAACAAAAAGGCAGAATTGGAATTCGAACAGCGCTCGATGGCTAGTTTGTTGTCGAAATTCCGTATTGACTATTCAGATTTGACGCTAATTCCCGACATAACGAAGAAACCGCAAGAAACAACAACAGCTTTCTTTAATGAACTTATCAAGGACTTTGTGAGTAGTGAGAAAGATAATGGGCCCTCAAATGTGGTAGCCGATGAAGAATGTGAGTTCAAGCTTGAATAGCATTTCGATTAATTTATTTATATAATTAACTATGGTTAATTTTCAAATATGCTTCATCAAAAGTAAAAAAAATTATTTATTTAATAAAAATTTCCATATTTTTCAGCAATAATCACCGAAGACGATTTAATGGCCGTACAAGACAAAACCAATCGTTACCTGCGTCTGCGCGAATATTTACACGAACAATCTATGAAATCCGATCTGGTCGTGATGACACTACCAATGCCGCGCAAGAATATTGTTTCGGCACCGTTATATATGGCGTGGTTGGAGAGTTTGAGTCGTGACATGCCGCCTTTCCTTTTCGTGCGCGGCAATCAAACAAGTGTTTTAACCTTTTATTCGTAGAAAATTGCACCTGAACCAATACATACATAACCAAATTGTGTGTATGTCTGGATTTATGTACATATATACATACATGCTTATAAATAAATGTATAAGTACAATGTCACTTTATAAATACTGCGTGCACAGGCACTAAGAAAATCAACTTTCATCAATTGTTTTCGCTTTTCTTTTGTTTAATGTATCTTATTTATTAATTTTATTTTAATATGAAAATAGGAAGAAATCTTATTAAAAACCTTTGTTGATGTAAAAATTAAATTAATTATATTAATTATTATGTACATCGTCGTATAAATTGTAAAATTTGTCTGAAAACAGAGTGAAACGATATATTAAAGCACGAAACACACAAATTTGCTTGTATATATGTATTATATTTTAGTTTATTCCTTAACATTCTAATCTTATAGACTTTCTGTTGCTCTTGTAACAGCAGAAATATTCCCTAAATAGCTTTTAGGAACTCTGTCCACAGTCCTTTGTCGAATAAATTCGTTTACTTACTTACTAAGGCCCGATTGTGCTGAAGGTCGGAAAATTTGTAGGTTTCTTAAAAACATTACTCTGATTGCCTTACCACCGAGCAACCATGTGTGGAGAAATAGAGTTGAACTTCCATAACTCGAACGTCTATATCTCGAAGTTTTCCATAACTCGAACTTTAGAATAGACAATAGTAGTCAAATTTCATACAAATTACCTTTCGTAACCCGGAAGTCTCTCTAACTCAGAAGTGTTTTGTGGATTATGGTGATTCGAGTTAGGGAAGTTCAACTGTATACTCAAACTGGCCGATACCTATAAATTTGAAGAGCAGTGTATCGTTATTACCCAAAGTACTGTCTTCTAGTGACCTAAAGACTTTACTTTTGCTGCAGAGCTTGTCTCAAGACGTTGTAATGTATCCAAAGAATATATAAATGTTGTAAAGATCTACGCATATTATTCTAGGTCGATGGTGATGGTCGACATCTTGAATTAAGGATTTCCGATTTAACCAGACGCCTAAAACAATATGTTGTGGATTACAACCAATAAGTAGAAAATCAAATTTTATAATTACTTCTGAAGGTAAATTGGCACCCATATATTGCAGAATATGTCAATAATTTAAAACAATTTATATTTATCGACTCAATTGATTAATTAAGTTTTCTTTATTTTATTTATTTATTATTTATTTCTTTTTTTAATAAAACCACAAGTTTTCATAATCCATAGCATTGAACTCGAAAAATTTGAATTTTGTACAGTACGCATGAAAATTTCCAGAACATATTTTCGTGCATTCATGGTACCCTGTGTCATGCAGATTGCCCACCCAATTTCGAACTCGTGTGCAAATATGTGACTCATCATATACACAAACCATTTCATCATTATTGACTCTATTGCTATTTCACTCTCACATACATTCCACATATAAGAGTCAACACACTCGTGGTTCCGTTCATTGCCAATAGAGTCGTCACGCAGCACAGTGTTGTATTACGTGGTTATCTTTTATTAAACTTGTTACTAAAATTTTAATGAGTGCAATTTTCGTTGAGTGCCAGCTATTAAAAAAAGAAATATTAGCATATTTTTAAAGAAACTCTTATTAAACTTTTACATTTGTTTCTTTATACGAATTCAAAGGACATGTATTTTAAATAAACAATTAATTGAAAGCTCCTTTTATATACAGCAGGCAACTCTATTGGATAAGTGGACCCTGTAGTGTGCAGAATTGTGGCAAAATATTTAATTCCGCAATTTTAGTAATTATAATCCGGTTCGTGTGTAAACTTCAACTTTTATATTGTTGATTTATTGTTGCGCGTATGTTTGCGCTAAAGTATTGATAAAAAGAATAATCTATAAAAACGCAATTGATTTCAAAAATGACAAATCGAAATCGGCATTGATGAGTTGGAAACGCGACAAAAACGAGAAAAGGAGTGCAAGACAAATTTTTGGCAGGAAAACGGACGCCTCATTAGCTTAGCCTAAAGTAATAAGCACAAAGTGAATACTACGTGTAACAAGTTTACCTTATTTGTCAAACAATATTAATTGTTATTAAAGAGAACGCGTAGATGCGCTTGTGTTTCCACCTGTCCTACACTTCAAGGATCTGTGTGTCTGTCAAGAATCTGCAATTGTTCTGATTTGGGCATACCTAAACTAGATGCATGGTATTACAAACTGTTGGTCGAAGGTAATAATTTAATTTTTTCCACTGAAATATATTCGTACCTGTTGTTTAAAATAATATAAAGTTGAACTTAATATTTTTGAAGCCAGTTAAGATTGCTTTCCACATGGAAATTAGACAATGTGTAACACCACAAATAAACGCCGGTTTCAAGAAACTTTATTGTATTAAATTAGGAAACGTTTTCTTAATACTATATTTGCTTCACATTTCACGTGAAAATGCTATTTTATTTATAACAAAATGATAATATTCTTACACTACAATAACAGCAAACATATATGTATGTGCATATTTACATTTGGACACTTGTCCATTAGTTTTCGTGTCTTGAATACAGCGTGCTTTTTCTTAAATAAAGTGTGTACTTAACAGAATTAAAAAGTAAACAAACTATGTAAATATTTAAATATTCGACCATGAGAATAACTGATCAAACGTTGAATTTTTGCAGTGTGCATATATTTGTTATATATTTAGATAATTGAACGTAAGACAATATTCATCATTGGCATATGTATATATATTTATCTAATTGATTCCAATTTTATAAATACATGAATTTCTCATAGATTCTCTCGTTAACGTTGACAATTTAGCGCAATTTTGTGATTATTAAAACCATGTGGACAATGAAATGTTCATTCATACATACATACATATGTACTATTTTTAAAGATTGATTTGGCCCACATCCGGGGAGTGCGGACGAACGTGCTAGTGGCGATTGCATGTTGTCGAAAATGTTTCATAAAACTATAAATAAATCTCGGCAGTGTTTGGAGGACGGATATTACGCATGCAACAGGAATACATACCTATATTCAAAGTCGAATTTTTGTAAAATCATAATCATAATCTCATCGGCAAATTTTATACGAAAAATATAAATATGAATATGGGCGCATATCAAGTGTATTGTTGCCAAATTCATTTAAGTATGCGGTGATAAGAAACGTTTGGTCACGAATTACAGTCTAATGGGCATAATGTTATCGGTAGTAAGTGATAACGAGATTTATTACATGAATTAATGCATCGAATTATGATTTATATTAAACAAACACCTATACACATTGTCGTAGCTATGCTTGTATTAGTGTGTGACGTACATATGGACATACATACATATATGAAAAATATTTAGATTAAATACAAAATCAGCAAAATGAGTGATATGTGTGACCTACAACTTTATTGAATTTTAGTTCGATTTGTTTGTTAAATTGGAAAATACTTATGCATACACAGTTTATTACAATAAAGTTGATTACATTTACGAATAATTTAGTTCAGTAAGTAGTCCAGCACCTACCTGCATATTTAGTGTTTAAACATAAACGTATTTGCATTTCCATGAAAAAATATCACTATTTATTCATGTGTGCTTACGTTTTACATTTTTTATCATGTGACTTGACTTGAAAACGGATTTGTAAATAGCCACGTGTCCATGACGCAGCTAATAACTCACAAAGTTATCAACCTGAAAATGTGTGATATCTTGTAGTAAAGAGCTTACGTTTTGCATATAATGAGTGTTTGACTGTTGTGAAATAATTCTTTAGTTGTGAGTTATCAGACATTGTTTGCTGAATTTATTTTCAATGTAGAATTTGAGATAAAAACCTGAAAGTGTCTGCACATAACTCATAAAATTATTTTTATTAAAGTAAATATTTTGTATAAGTTAGAATCTTTACACGTCTACATAAATAATTTCAAGCTTTTTGTTAAACCCCTATGATACTACGCCGCTATAATCGACCTAGTTTTAGTTGTAGCTAAAACAATCTTACATAAGTAAATGATAATAGTGGTTGTCTTTGTTGTAATATAAATCATTGCTTATATAGTTTCAAAAAGCTACTTGAGTTTAATTATCTCTCTGTCTTTGTGAGAAATATTGCGCGAAATTGTGTGCTTTGCTTGTAAAGAAGTTTTCCTGCTGAAATTTTAAACAAATTTCGGAATATTTTCTAGCATTTATTTCAACAAGTGATAGTCACGCGCTCAATTTGACAATTACAGTCGCTATTTTTGTTCTATTTACGAGTAAAATTACATTTTAATGACATTTGAGTTCAAATTAGCGGAACGGTTCGGATATATACTCGTGCGTCATTAATGTTTAAAATGTGGCGTTTCCATAGTATTTGGTATTGGTTAGTATTAGTAATAGTATTTGGTTCCAGTTGCAAGAAAAATTAAAATAGTTTTTAAAAGCTTTAAGCGCTTGGTCTATAACGAAAAATCGCGGTTAAAAGTTTTGAATACTTGACTAATTGAGATTAGTTTAATTATAAACAAATAACTTGTATTATAAAAAAATTACTTAAATAATAAAAAAAAAAGATTTTTATTAATGTTATTACAACAACAATCACAATTTGAAATTAATGAGAGTGATTTTATCAAGCGAAAGTTATTTATTTCAGTACAATTAAATTTTTTTTTAATTCCCAAAAAAATTTAAGAAATTTAAAAAATTACATAAATATATTTTTAAATTTTTCCGTTATATTACTTTCGTATATACATATTTATATTTTAGCTTTTCAAATTGATGACCAGTAAAAAAGTTGTCGTTTTAGGCGGAAATGTGAAACGCGATTAAAGTTGTTTTTTTTGTGTTTCATTTAAACTGTAAATTCCGCTTACTCAAATTATAAAAATGTAATTTATCACAAGGTTCAAATTGCGCATGTAATCACACACTGTGCAAAATAACAAACCACAATAAAAACATTAAGCCGCAAACTGAGCATTAAATACCAATACCGGCTCTGATTTCGACGACGATTTTGAGCTCTGCAAAATATTTCAATACACAAATGTGTGTGTGCATGTATTTGTTAGCTACTGTATTGTACTTGTTGATGCTAGCATGTGCAATGCATATCTACAGTTGTGTTCGCAAAATTACCAGTGACTTTAATTTCCCTTGAATTATAATGTGCTTATCAGTAGGAAATTCTTTTCTGTGTATTTTTTTTGCTTTATACAATACAACTTTTAATTGATAAGCTTATCAATTGTATTACGCAGATATAATACAGTGGAACTTCTCTAACTCGAATCACCATAATCCACAAAAAAAACTTCGAGTTATAGAATTTTCATTAAAACATAAAAATTTTCAAAAAGCGGTAAAATATAGATTTCTACACAGTTTTATTTATTTACTTCGCATAAAATTTTATGTACACGCGTTAAAACATGTATTTTGTAAATTTCTTCCAGTTTGCTCTTGACGCCTGTATCCCATCCCTTTGTTATATGATTTAGGCAATCTATAAGTATTTTTAGTTCAACTCCATACGATATAAAGGGATTCTTTTAAAATCCGCCCTCGATAGTAAAATTTTTAATTTTGTATTATGCCCTTGTCGAAAAGTTCGATTTATGGAAGGAAACTTGTATGAATTTTACTTCTATTGCCAATTCAAGAGTTCGAGTTATGGAGATCTTCGAGTTATAGAAGTTTGAGTTAGGGAAGGAAATTTGTATGAAATTTGGCTTCTAAACGCTATTGCCAATTCAAGTGTTCGAGTTATGGAGATCTTCGAGTTATGGAAGTTCCACTGTATTTATTGTAATTTTGTATTACGTCAATATTGGGCATGTATGTATATCGAAATAATTTTATGTTTTGCTTATTGTTGTAAAGTTTGTTATTGTTGTTAATGGGTTAGTATAAGATGGGAGCTTACAATTGATTTTAAGTTTTAGTTAAATTAAAAATAAAATGTATCTGCTGTTCGAAAATTGCATTTAAAAAGACAATTCTCATAAAAAACAATTAGAAAAACAAAGTTATTTCTTCTTTCTTGTTCAATTCTAACCTCTAATTATCACCTAAATCTTTTTAAAAATTACAAGCAATTTTAATTCTTATTTTTATGAACACAACTGTAACCACACGCCACACATACAGATGAAAAACAATATGCTGACGGGTCAATAGCATTTTTGAGCGTTTTTGATTACAAAGAAAGAAATTAAATAAACTTGTTTAGTTTGATTAAAATGATATGAAAGCGGCTTTCTTTAATTACAGAATTCGGGGTATTACATAAATACACATCTGTATAAACGCGTATATATGCAAATAAGCTTCAATATGCTGAGGTTTGCGCAAAGACAAGTTTAATTTGTTTGAAATGTGGTTTATTGCACTTGAAGACAGCTGACTGACTGATGATCAGCTTTCAATGATATACGAGGCTTATATACATATGTATTTAATTTACATATATACATATGCATGAGACATGTGCCAGTGCATATGTACCTAAAGGAATATATTAAAAATTATATAAAAATGAATGAAAGGTTATAAGCGCTACAAAAATACTATCTACATATGTACATATATATTTAAACAACCATATATGTGTTGTATGATTAATAATACAGTTTTATAGTTCATCTATGTACGAATATATGTATGTAACTATCATGCTGTTTGCATTTAAATGTGCCCATTGCTGTATTGCTGTTATATTTTAATTTTGATTTCATTCAATTGTGTGTATTGAATTTTAAATGAATTTGATTACATCAAAAGGGGACAGTCAATTGCACTTGACCAACTAAGCAATCAACGCGAATGAGGAATTCGACCGTATTGACTTACTGATTGATAACTTACTTGCTGTTTAAGTGTAATTTATATATATGAGTTAAATAAAGTAGCGAGCAAAATACTAGCAGCATAAAATATGTACAACTAACTTTTTGACCAATTTTTTTATAATTATATTTAAATATTTTGTTGGTAGAATGCTTTCTTTTTTATATATGTCTATTATATATTAATAATAAGCAGAGCGCTGCAATTAACTTCCTATTTGTTCATAGTTAACAAATTTAGCTTGAATTAAACTGATTTATTATTTGTGACATACATATTTACAAATCATTCATACGCCTATATATTTTTTATGATTTTGAGGTTAGGTAATTGAGCTCGTCATTCTATTACTTCAATATAAAGCTCATGTTAATAGTGAAGGTCAGTTTACACACAGCAGTCGGCGTCAATCAATCAGTATCGATCAGTAAGACTCTACCTTGTCGGTTCATCACTGAAATGCGCAAAATTATCACTGCCGGTGTCTTTGCAAATCACAGTGAAGCTTCATGGGTGTTAAGAAACGTCAATGTGCCGGACTGGATTTTTAAGGTTATATCAAGAATTTTGACATTTTCATTGACACTGTCACTGAACGAAATCAGAAAACTATGAACTGTCACGCCACTTTTATAAAATTAACCGTTATAAATGTAGGCTTTTAGTGATTTTTTTGATATAGATCTAGTATTTATTTTTAGTGACAATCAGTGTAAATGAGTTTAGTAAATTCATTCCGTATTATATACTATATATGTATGTGTATATATGTATTTTAAAGAGGGGCGCGTCAGTTCGTCGTTGAACCACATAAAAGCATCGTTGCCGCCATAATAAAGATTCTCAAACCTGAAACCACTGCGTTTGAACCTGCCGCTATATAATATATTGGCATCCATTGATATTGCGCTCTATTGTCAGTGATATTGAAGTCAGTGTGGCCCTCCTATGACAGCGCGCTTTGCATAATCGGACCACTAGAAGAAAATGCGCAATTGTTTTCGATAATATTTTACTTTTTAATGATTTTTCCTGATGCTGCCCTGTGGGAATAGACCTTAAATCATTGATATGCTAATTTATCTTAATTCATTAAAAAAACTTTTATTTCAAACTAAATATACCGTTATAATCTTAACTCTTCTATAAGCTTAATTTCACTGAATTATGAAAACAAAAAATACTTACCAATATATATCCAATTTTGAGACGAAGACGTCTTAAGCGTGTTCTTTTTTTGGAAGAATGTTGATGAACCATCATTATTTCGATGATTAACCATTATATTTTGAATTAAATGAAACTGTAGGGACTTGGCAGCATTTGTTGTTGGCAAATATGCGCTCTGAAGCAATCCATGATGATGTTTCAGACCGAACGATTTGAGGTTATGGTTATCACTAGTAGAAGTTTTTGAATTTAATATCGAGATCTTGAGATTAGATTCTAGGAGACTTCTTTTTAACGAGTTTAAAGGACTTCCGTTTATTCTGGGATGTCACAGAAATCAGCACTTCCAAATTTGATATTTGTTATACCGATATTTGGAACTTAATAACTGTTGTAGTGTTGACATTTGGAAAAACTTTATTCACAATTTTTAGTATATACTAAAGTATACAAATTCTATAATATACTAACATAACTTCTCTCGCTACTGTATATATATTCATATTGTACTGCGCTTTGGTCATGTAGACAAAAATTGTCAGTTTCAGCCCGTGTCAATAAACCAGCACGAAAGCGTCGCAGAAACTCAATGATACACCGCTATATACATATACATATATGTATGTATGTAAATGTGTATGTATGTATGCACGATATTCGTTTAATAAATTCATTTTAATTGTTGCAACAGACAGTTATACGATTTTCATTTCCGTTCGCCAAAAAGTTAACATTTGGGCATCAAGTGAACCTTATTTGGTGATTTCGAACCAATATTATGGTGTTAAGAAAAACTTTGAAAACTTTGTTTCGTTGACTTTTCGACCGTGGGATTTACCCCCCCCATTTAAGCCTTGACCTTGCCCAACTACAGAGGTGTGTGTGTCTCTGTGTGTTTGTGAAACGACCTTGCACAAATACAAAGTTCATGTAAATACTAGTTAGTCCGCCTTCTAATGTCTTTCAGAAATGAATCGTTAGCTGGCAATTGCTTTTACTTTTTCTTACACCAACAACAACAACACTGCTTGTATATTTGTATATTAGACAGTTCATTAATTGCCGCCACCTTACACTAGTAGCCGCATGGTACGCGCACATTCTTGCTTATTATGTCGATAATTTCTAAGGAAGTTTTGCCGGTTTCGTTCATGGAACTGTTTCAGCACTTTCATGGTCGTGGTTTAGTTGTTTTTATTGTTGTTTGGTAAATATTCTGCATTGTTTAACAAAGTGTGCAAGTTTTCGGTGTGTTGGCGGTTGACTTTGGCGCGCATCCTTGAGCTCGTGCGCCTTAATGTATGCTGCTATTTATTATTATTTTTGTTTTTGTTGGTCACATGTACATATATGTACATTATCTAACCGCAATAACGCATTTCGATACGCACGCCCACGCCGACGCTGACTTTGGTGAATTTTTGTGTGAGTGTTTTGCAAGTTTTATCAATAGATTTTGGTCATAGAGATATACATGCGAGTATACAAGCCTACAAACATGCAAATGCATTAGTCAATAAACTTGAAATCTATCTAAAAATAAATAACAGTAAATACCAACGAGTTTGTTACCAAAAAAAAATGTGGTTAAACAAAACTAACTGTTGCGGTAAATATACATACTTACATACATACCTACATACAAATGTAGCTGGTTTTTGTACGCAACGCAAATTTTATTGGCCTAAACGTTTTTGTGTGCGTTTTATTTACTTTTTATGTCTGATTTTTTCACTTTTTTGTTTTTGTATTTTTTTTTTTAATTTTTTTTTTTTGGGTTCGTCGCATTTTGGCGTCCACTTTACTCTCCAGTTGTGCAGTGTTCGGTGTCGCGTAAATAAGCGCACGCATATTTCGGCGCAAGCGTTTTGTCTGCATTCTGTTTGTTTTGTTTACACCTCCCGCCGCGGGTTTTTCGTACATTTGCTGTCGTAGTTTGGGATTTGCATTTTGCAAAAGGTGTGTCGCAATGCAAAAAAATATATAAATCATATGAAATATTTTCTCGACGTCTCGTGATGCAAATAAAAGTCATAAAATACTTGTTCGACAACGCCTACCAAACGTCTCAAGTGTTGATTTATGTGGTGGCGTATATAATTGTGTAGCCATAACTAAACTTAAAATTCTGTGAAATATTTTTTTTATAGTGCTACCATATTGTTTTGTTTTTGAGTTACATATTTAGAAAAATTAGAAAAATATATTTTATGCAAATTAATCAAGAGATTTCAAAAATGTACTCTATGTTAAATACATAGTAAATAATATAAGAGTAAATATTTCACTTTTTTTTATTAGATAAATTAATATTTTTAACTCTTTATTTGAAAAGTATTATCTGAGACAAAGGTTAAATTTTAAGAGTTGTAATTATGAGCAATTTTTCGAATTTTCCACGCTTGTTTGCTGGAATTACAGTGGAATTTCTCTAACTCGAATCACCATAATCCACAAAAAAACTTCGAGTTATAGAATTTTCATTAAAATATTAAATTTTTGAAGAAACTGTAAAATAAAGATTTCTACAAAGTTTTATTTATTTACTTCGCATAACGTTTTATTTAAATACGTTAAAACATGTATTCTGTAATTTTGTTTATTGGATTTTGCTATTGTTTGGCTCTTGACGTTTGTATCCCATGCCTTTCTTACATGATTTATGCAATCCATAAGTGTAATATCATATTTTTTGTTCGCACCCATACGATATGGAGGGACTCTTAAAATTCTGCCTCGATAGAAAAATTTTAATTTTTGAATTATGCCCTGGTCGAAAAGTTCGATTTATGGAAGGAAATTTGTATGAAAATTGTCTTCTATTGCCATTTCAAGAGTTCGAGTTATGGCGATCTTCGACTTACAGAAGTTCGAGTTATGGAAGTTCCACTGTATTTATTTATTTTGTAAATTAATTATAAACATTTGAATCATTCGAAAATTAGCACCGTTGTTTTGAGACTTCAAGTCACCCAAGTCTTAATTTTCATTAGTAGCTTATAACAGTTCAGTTATAGCAAGGCTACTTGAGAGAAGCCGTTTGATATTGAATTTTTCAAATAAAAATTAAGCTTCGAACAGCTTCAAAGTTCAGAATCCTTTCATTTATTTCATATCTGCAGCGCGGAAAAGTATGCCTGTCTTTCCTCAACAATTTTTAGTAATTACTGATAAAAATGTTGCCTACATTTAGGCGCAAAGCAATAAAAGCTGCGAAAAGAAAAGTGATAATAGAAAAGAAGTACAAAATAAATGAATATGCACAGCTGACTTGGCTAAAAATTTAGCGGAAATTAGTTTTCTAAGTCCGCAAAAAATAAAAAAAATTATATTTCCGTAAGCTAACGCCCACTCAAAAGCCTCAATTATATACATCTACTTATTTTCACACTTTTTCGGTACTTTGCAGTATTACGAACTACCGTTAATTTGTTTATTTATTTTTACCATATTTATTTTGACGATATTTATTTATTTTATTATTTACTATTTGTTTTCCATGTTTTTCTATCGACTCATCTATCATAACAACCAAGTGCATGTGATTATAATCATTTGGCTTGACTACCTCAATTAATCCAATCAACATTTGTATTGTGAATATTACGTGACGTCAACAAAATAGACTCATCTATTGAATTGATAAAAGGCAGATGAATATTTTTTCTCTGTTTTTTTTATAACAAAAGTGGATTGTCAATAAGAGATCACTTCCGCACATCAATTAGTTTTACTCTAATTCGTAACGGTTTATTTCGGTTGTATTATATAAATTGTGTACAGTAGTTGGGCGCATTATTAAGGACGGTTATGGAATTCATAAAATTTTGGTTGGCACGTCTTATTGTTGTGTCTAATTCCAAATGGATGTTAATGAATATTTCGAATATTCATTTAAAATGAGGTATTTAATTGCGATCTGTGGTATTTTATACAATTTACCCGATAATAATGAGAACTCGATCACTAGACGGCTGAAGGGAGAATGTGAAAAAGGGGTTTCTTTCTTATTTGGTGTAATTTCTACAGTAAACGCTTGATGAAGGGCAGTAGTCCATAAGGACCTTTATTATCTATAAAAATAAGATCTATAGAATGAAGTAATAAAATTGGCTCAGTAGGTTCCTTAATTTTAACTAGTTTATATTTTATCTATAAATGTGTATTTTTAAATATTTTTAATATATTTTCATGCTAACTTTACTTAAAAATTATAAATATGAAATGTTTTATTTGTACTCCAACGAGAACCTTAAGCTTAAATTCAATTATGTTGTTGTTGTATTTTTTTTATTATGTTGTTGTTGTAGTTGTTGTTGTAATAATCTTTTTATAGTTATGCAAATTAATACCCAATTTGGGGAAATATTACTTATTAACGTGAAAAACACAGTTATGGATATAAGGAAATCATCCGATAAACCCATGAGTTTAAGCGGCCGAGGCGACTCGAATGCCCAGTCGGTTTTTCATAACCGAAGCTGACCCGGTCAAATCGGCAGCATTTTTCAATATTATTTGGGTAATTTTTTATGCCGATACAACAACAAAAACAAATTGAGCTTTTCGAGATAATCGCTACAACAACAACAACATCTTTTCGTGCTCATATTTGGTCAAGGTTCGACAACTCAGCGTAATTCCCCGAAAATTAATACATGTTTTATGATTTTGCAATAACAACAACAATAAAAATCAAGAAAGTTGCATTAATCTAATACTTCCCAGTGTATTATTGATAACATCTAAGTACAGTATTACCTGCTTAATTGTACTAACATAAATAAGGGGTAGTTAGAGACACGCAAAGAATTTTCAGTAATATTTTTGGTAATAAATCACATTATTTTGTAAAAGTAATAATATGGCATTATTTCACAATGTTTTGACTCGAAGTTACGAAAATTTGAAAAAAAAAATTATAATTTCCAAAGTTATAACCGTTTGTGTTAACAAAATTCCATTAAAAGCCCTTTGCGGTGACAATCATAAGTCCTTGAAGATTCATCTAAAATCAATCGGATAAGAAAACTTAAAAAAAAAAATCGACAGTTAATTGGTCTTAAAAAATCGAAAATTTTGAAAAAAAATAGAAAAAGCCCATTATGTATTCTTAAAGCAGTATAAATTTCATTAAAATCTACTGAGCGGTTTTCGAGTTACTGTTGTCACCAGTTCAAAAAGTTTCACACTAGCATTTTGGAGTGCCCAAGCGCTTTTTGTTATTTGTCGAATAACTCTAAAAGTAATTATCGGATAAACTTAAAATTTTCAGAGAAAACGAAAATGTAAAAAACAAAAAAATGATTTTTTGAAAATCCTGACTACGCCTAATACTTTACATTATTAGGAATACAACTTTGCTTCCGCCATTTTCCAATAGATGTCTCTAGGGTCAAGCACTGGTCGACCAAATCGATTAAATCGTTTTATATCGATCTTGGACATTTGTGTCAACATTAACCCAACAAAATATTTGTAGAGTGCTGTTTGCATCCCAAACTTATTCTCAACTGAAAATGTCTTTGAGCCGAATTCTCGACATTTGCGGAAATTTTTGCTTTTCTTTTTTTTTTTTGCTTTTTCCAAGAAAAGTGCGGCTGAGGCTCATCGACATTTGTAACCGTTTTTATACAAAAAATCATTAAATTTACAAAAAAACGGCGGAAGCAAAGTTGTATACCTAATATTTTAATTTAATATTTTTTTTTTACTTTTTATTTTTTTATTGGCAGTGACCCTGTACATCAATTTATTGGGGGTCAATTAAGCATAATATATGTATATATGTCCTTAACAATTGCGGTTTAATCAATTTCTCATATAAAAGACAAATATTGTATGTATTTAATTACAGTAAACTCGCTGCCAATTGAATAAACAATTGTTCTATCTAACAAAATATAAAAATTTACAAAAAGTTATTGAAATATAGTTATTATTGAAGAAATAATAATTTATATTAATTCAGGTTATCTAATTATGTCAATTAACTATCTTTTTTTCCAAAAAGTAGTTTGAACTATTCTACTGTTAAGAATATTTTAATTTTATTGCTGCATATCAACGTATTGTAAGATTAAACCTAATTAATAATCACTGAAATTTGTAAAACTTACCTTATCAGTCAACACAAAAATATGTACATATATATTTTGTATTACTTGGCATTACAGCTGCACTCCAGCAACAACTGTAAATAAATTCGTTTTTTATCTTCAAAGCTTATTGGCAAAAGCGTCTGTTTAAGGTAATAGCTCAAAAGCAATCACCGCACATATGTTCTAAGGTACACATTATGTACATATAAGTACATACATACATAAGTATATATGCATATGTGTTAAAGTGTAATTGCTCATATATATATACACACTAAAAACTATCCGCCGTTTTGTTGTGTAGGTTTCGTATTAATTGTTTTGAATAAGGAAATCAGTGCTGAGTGAGTGACCAAAGTTGTCGGTTCATTTATGGTAGTAAGCGTTGAGTACGGCTCCCAATTGGGATGCGATTAAACACCGCGAAAGATTTGAGATGCTGACACGCGCTATAGCAGAAAAGAACTTTGATTTTTTTTTTAAGATGTTTTTAATTTTTTTTATATTTTTTTAAATATTTTTTTTTCTTTTTTAAATATTTTTTTTTTATTTTTTTTACTACTTTGTAGCTTAAATAAGTACACTTTTGCATTACCAAAATTGTTGATATTAATTCCGTGTTTTTTTCTTTCTGATTGCAGATAACAACAAGTGGGCATGCGCGTCGAAATGTGGCACACACTGTTATAAATCGTTAAATTTAAGTTAAATTCGAATAATAAAAGCATACTCACACACTTATATATCTCTATATATATATATGAAAAGTGTACGCCGTGAGTGTGTGTGTGTTAGTGTATAGTGCTGGTGCAACCATACAAAAAGTGTAGACATATCTGTGCTGTGCGCAGACGTGTTTATCTAATCGTTACGAAAAGTATTCATTGAAATCATTTTGCAATACAATAAATTATCAATCCGATTTTTATCAAGTGAAGTGAAGTGAAGTGAAGTGAAGTGGAGTGCAGTGTGCAGTGTCAAGTGAAGCACGAACACGATGGCACGTCATATAATGGCCGTTTGTGTTGTGTGCCTACTGTGCGCCGATCGTATTCCTTGTCAGGAGCATGTCATCAATGATTATGTGGCGAATGCTGCTGCCGCCACAGCATATCCGCCACCACATTTCGAATATCAACAGTTAAATGCGCGTGTGCACGAACGACGTGACGCTGCGCGCTTTGGCGTGGATCCGCTAACTGGCGGTGCACACAATGAACTTGACATTGAAACAACGAGCAACAACATACACAATAAACCACATCGAAGAAAACGACATGCTGGTCATGCGCACGGTGAGGAGACGAGTCACGTCGTGCAACGACCCGAGATCACAGCGGAATTCCTGCAGCGCATATTTGTTGAGTACGGGCATAAGGCGGATGGCACATTGACGGTGGAGGAATTTCAGCGCATACTGAAAAAGCTCGGTTTGAATCAGCTGATAGAAGGCGCACCACAACAACAACAACAGCAGCAACAAGAACAAACCGCCCAACGTCTACAGCATCCTGCGGATGACAAGCAACAGGCGCCCAGTAATGGCACTGTATGTATTTTATTAACACTTTCTTGCTATAATAATACTAAACCACACCTTTTCAACCACTTTTCAGTGTGTCACCGATGCCGCACTAGTCTACCATGTCCAGCCACATAAAATTGTTGAACACACACACCCGCATATTGAGCACGCCGTGAATTGCACGGATTCCAGCGCTACTGATTGTGCGCATGCGCAACAAAATCATCATAAGCATATAGGGTTGCACGAACATGCGTCCAATTATACAATAAGCAAAGATGATATGTTGCATCTGTGTCCAGTTTTGTTGTACCAAATGGCTTCCCCATTGATTAGTGAACGTGACGGTTGCATAGATCCCTCGATACTGGAAGATGTCGAAGAATTCGAAGCGAGTGAATATGACGCCAAAAAAGAGGATATGTTTTATGGTGAGTGGAAGTGAATACATAAATTTTGATGTGACTTGGACTTAGAAAGAAAGTGAGGTTAAATAACTGTGGGAACGAAAATAGTCTAGGTTAAGCAAAAGAGCTAGGAGAATGTTCTCAGTATCAGAGAACAGTTTCTAAATAATGAGGAATGCTTGATAGTCTTGACAGTTTTTGTCTGGATATTAATTCGGGTCTGTTCCGGTCCGATTGTCGTAGAAACGGAGGTCATAAGAGGCCATTATCAATATGGTAATTTGTTGAACCAACAAAAAATTTTAAATTACTTATTTCGGGTTGTGAGTCCTTAAGTCCTTAGATTAATTAAGTTGCATGGCTGTTCCTCAGAGAGGAAACACATATAGACGATGAAAGACAGTCCATTGTGAAGTCAGGATCCTCCCATTGATTACCTCGTCCACCACCACCACCTCGTCCTCCTCCAGGCTAGCATCCGGTAAGATTTTTATTCTAACAGTGTGGACAATGTCCAGTTAAAACCCCTACTTCTATGGAGAGGTGAACTTACGGAAGGCGAAGCGCTCGGTAGACTTCGTGCGATTCACCTTAGGGCAGAAGGATCTGGCGACTGCACACGTCCTTGCTAAATTATATAAATTTTAGAAGCCGAAAATGTTCCTAGTATGGGTCAGATCTCTCTATCTATTATGGGATCTTCGTAAAAAATATGTGAATGCAAACTTTACGCCTCCTCAAAGTGTTTATAGCCTACTCATAGATAAAAACAATTTATAAGATCATAAAGTTTAAATAAGAAAGAAAGAATAGTCTATAGACTTTATTATTGACAAGAAGTAATATTGAAGTCCTGGTAAATTACATTCAATTACAATTTGATACATTGGGAGTTCTAACCTCAAAATTCTTTCAAACCATATTTTTGCTAGATTTACCCATATAAATATATTAACCATCATCTCATCTATTTCAGTTTGGACATATGCATTTATTTCTGTTTTCGCCTGTGGCATTTTGGGACTTGTGGGCGTGGCTATCATCCCCTTCATGGATTCGAGGTATTACAAATACATAATACAATATTTGGTGGCGCTGGCTGTTGGCACCATGACCGGTGATGCATTGTTGCATTTATTGCCACATGTAAGTGTACACCGCAAATATTTCATAAAAATCTCCCTCTTTCAATGGCTAAAATATACCAACTCTACTTTTAGTCTTTGGCCGGACAGAGCGAACAAAATATGATACTGAAAGGACTCGGCTGCATGAGCGGCATTGTTTTCTTCTATATGACCGAACATGGTCTCACCATGATCTCGGAATGGCGCAAGCGTATCGCCAAGAGCGACACGAAACAACAATCACGCGCCAAAGTCGTACGCGATCCAGACTCGTCGGTGAATAACTCGGTTGCTGGCGATAAACTTTGCAAATCCAAGTATAGCTCATATCCTTATTGCTACGATGAGATCGCTATGGATACAAAGAACGATATGCATTTGCCCGGCTCCAAATTGAATAATATATCCGATTTATCGGGTGAATTGATGGGCGGCGTCAGTAATAATGTGGAGCGCAAGCGCAATGGCAAGGCGGATGCTGAAGACAATGATGCGGTAGCGCAATCTCTTATACCTGTGTGGCATCACAATCATCAAGATCATCAGCATCAACAGCCGCCACATCACCACATACACCTGCCCGACAGCAATACTATTTCTACAGATCTGGATGGCAATTCTATGGGTGGCGGTGATGGTCACAGTCACGCTTTGGTCTACAATCCGACGGTGACCACCAACGGCAATGCCAAAGATCATTCGTTAGTTAGCGATTCCGTACCCACTGTGATATTACGCGAGCATGAGTCATCACATCATGGCCACAGTCATAAGCACGGTCACGTACACTCGCCACCGGAATCGCTGAGTGCTGTTGTCTGGATGATTATCATGGGTGATGGTTTGCATAACTTCACCGACGGCATGGCAATAGGTAAGTGCGCATGTTTTGTATTTTATTTAAATATCACATATGATTTTCATATATATTAAAAGGCAGTGTGTCTGGCATGAAGTATTTAAGTTTAAAATATGCAAGTGCAAACCCCATTTTTTTACATTTTTTTTAAGTTAATTACATTTGTATGGGTGTGTTGTGGCATATCTACATCTTGTAATCATATATTTATTTGCATATAGTTTAATAATCTGACTGGAATGCGCACACATGCTTGCTGCCATTAAATTATTATTAGATTATTGCTTGAAACATTTGTCAAAGCAATTAAATTTTACTTATAAATACATATACTCACAACATACATAAGTACATATGTACTAAATATTAAATATTCATATTTTTTGCAAATTAGCGCTGTCAAGTTTGCTGATGCAATAACAAACAGCTGTTCATAAATTTCATGTTTGAAAATGTTTAAAAAATATTTTAAAATTTCCAATGAAATG
Source organism: Zeugodacus tau (assembly GCA_031772095.1). Lineage (NCBI taxonomy): Eukaryota > Metazoa > Arthropoda > Insecta > Diptera > Tephritidae > Zeugodacus > Zeugodacus tau. The sequence goes on along the minus strand of CM062653.1, from coordinate 51,013,189 downwards.
TGCTTGTTGAATATGTTTTTACGTTTATTCTGCCCGCACAGTGGTGTTTTGTTGGCAAAAATTTGATTTTCTCTTAAATACAATTTTAATAATTTAAAGAGATTGTACTAGGGATCATTGTCTTAAGGGGTTAGGGGTAGTCAGAGACATGAAAAAATTAGATTTTTTAGTATTTTTTTATATTAAATCTTGTTATTTTACAAAAGTAATATAATTTCTAAAGTTATAGCCAAAAACAGGTCCTTGCGGTGACAATCATAAGTCCTTGGAGATTCATCTAAAAATCAATCGGAGAAGAAAAATTAGTTTTATGAATAGATAATAAAAAAAAAAACAAAAAACCTTCGATCAGGCCCAGCGAAGGTTTCTTTTTAAAAAATTTACAAAATGGTGGCATCAGACATTTCTTTTTCTAGATTTTTGGGAAAAAATCTACAGTTAATTGGTTTTAAGAAATCGGAATTTTTAAAAAACAAAAAGATTCGATCAGGCCCTGGATTATTATGTATTCTTAAAGCTGTATGAATATCATTAAAATCTACTGAGCGGTTTTCGAGTTACTGTTGTGACCAGTTCAAAAAACATAATTTTGAGAAAAACGCATTTACAGTTTCACCCTAGCGTTTTGGAGTGCCCGAGCGTTCTTTGCTATTTGCCGAATAACTCGAAAAGTAATTATCGGATAAACTTAAAATTTTCAGAATATTTTTTAGATGTTCCACTTAATTAAAATGCAAAAAATTGGTTTTTGAAAATCCTGTATACCTCTAACCTCTTAAATAAGTAATATATTTGGAGTCTAAAAACAACTTCAAACTCAAGAAAATTTGACAATTTTATTTTGATTTATTTATTTTGAAATTGACAATTGACTCACAATTGTTTTGCTATAAAAAATGGAGTTAGGTCTTTATGATATACCGTCATTTGAAAAAATTATTTAAAATAAAACGATCGCTACCGACAGATTTTTTAATTTTAAATGAAAAAATCCATCCTTAAAATTTAAATATCATTAAAGAATAAAATTTATATAAATTTCATTCGTTTGTCATTCTCAGTTTAACACATAAAATTACAAAATAAAATTAGAAAAAAGTTCTTTACTCATAGCCGTAGATATAAAATTAATTATTTAACGTCATCACGGTTTAAAAAACAAAGAACAGAAGCGCAAAATCTTTAAAATTTTTCAATCAAATTTCCGTTCAATTTAAAATTCGATATTCGATTCAATAATTACGTCGCATCACATAAAATATAAATAATTTCTTATATTTAAGATATTCATTTCATTTTGCCCATTATAATTAATTTGAATTACTTTTTGATACAAAACCCTCAAAATGTTGTATATTTGGCAGTAGATGTCACAGGTCGTTTGATTTCAGACTCTCTTCTTGAAATAAGATCATTTTCAACAACAGGCTGCAGACATAATGAGTCGAAAGTTTATAGAATGCTATAGGAATTTTGAAGGTCAATTCAAATAACGAATTTGTGTAATTTCTTTTACTAAAACATCCGATTTCGTCGACTTTGAGTGTCGGATTTACTTATCATCAAATATAATTAGAAGTGTGTTACGGTTTAGGAAATCTCACCCTAATACTCACATATATTTGGAAATTCTCTTCACTATCTTTTTGTAATTTAATTTCTAATATAATATAATATTTTATGACTAAATATGTGCGCATCATGCCACTGTGCGCTCTATGCATTAAATATAATAGTAATTTAATACAAATATTTATTACTTAAAAATACATTATTTTATGATTTTTTTCATATATCAATTTGTATATTCTATATAAAAAACAGCTGCAACAATTTGATTTGGATTCTCTAGATTTTCGTCCAAAATAATTAGTTCAGCAAACAAAATATGGGGGTAATTACTCTAGATTTTTTTAAATTTTTGAGTACTTCGTTTAGAAAATGAAAAGCAATGTCAAGCGACAAAATTTATTACGATGAATAGCGTGATTTATGAGTTATACATATGCTTATTTAAGTAAATATGTATGTATATTAACTTATGGCACGTTGAATAGATGGCAGCAGACAACCAAACACAATGTATTCTGTTTTCGATGTTCACCTCCGAAGTGTCAAATCTGATTAACAAACAAATTTTGACGGCTTATAAAGAGAATAATTCGAAAAATAAATATTATTATTAATTATTATTAAATTAAAAAATATTATTAAGTGAATAAAATCTATCTGTGTAGAAGTCCAATAAAAATTTAGTCGGTTCTAGTATAATAATATCTATTTAATTTTTTTTAATAAAATAAAATAAAATAATAATTTATTCTAATAAAAATATGTTACTCCTATAATTCAACTTTAATATAACATCGTACCATTACAGGCGCTGCTTTCGCTGAAAACATTGCCGGCGGCTTCTCCACATCGCTGGCGGTCTTTTGTCACGAATTGCCACACGAACTGGGCGATTTCGCAATACTCATCAAAGCGGGCATGTCCATCAAGACAGCGGTCTACTACAATTTATTAACAAGTGTGCTCAGCTTTTTTGGCATGATAATTGGTATTATATTTGGACAGTCGCCAAATGTAGCACAATGGATGTTCGCTGTGGCCGCTGGACTCTTCATCTACATAGCGCTTGTCGATATGGTAAGTCAAAGAAAAACAAAAAATATATATTTTTAATATTTTGCCATAATTTGTGCTATAAATTTTCTACAGATGCCTGAATTGTCATCGGCACACAAGACAGTGGAGCAATTCTTATTGCAAATATTTGGCATGTGCACCGGTGTCGCCATAATGCTGCTAATTGCATTGTACGAAGGTGATCTCTTAAGCGTCTTCTCCTCTTCGGCACCAACGACTGCTACGACACACAAACATTAATGGCGCATAGCTGCATGACTGCAAGCAGTTATATAACAGTAAATAATAATATTAAAAAAAATAACCCACCAGCCACATACTTGAAATGCCTACAACTTTTGCACATTTTGTTTACGAAAAGCGTATTGCAAAAGGCGAAAAGTGAAAAGCGAAAAGCGAAAAGCTCCTACAACAACAGCTACGTGCATTGACAAATTTAAGCGTCGCTCACAAGTAAAATGTTGCATGTACATTATATTATTGATGTTTATATATAATTGAGCAGCATAACCAAGCTGTGCTTGTGTTTCCAGATGATTGCATCATGCATTTTCGCATAATGCCTATAAGCGTTTGAATTGGATTGGATTGAAATGAATTGCTTGGATTTCACGCATGAAAGTGATTTTGTATTTATTCTACGACCAAATATTTGTCGTACACGATATAAATAAATCATATTTTATTATTATTACGTTTTATAGCTGATAGAAAAAAATGTCATCAAAGCAAGTGAATAACTGTAGTCTTAAGCGCATGAGAAAGTAGTTGATTAAAATCAATTGAAATGTAAAATGTGGAATTTAATATTTTTCTATTTCTTCACACGCTACAACTAAGATATACTAAAGATACCAACAACAACAACAAAACATTAAACTAAACATTAAACTAAACTATGGTGCTGCATAATTTATGTATGCATGATAATATATTTAACTACACACACTATACTCGTATATTTGTGTTGGTGTCACTATATAGATATATTATTATATACTTATGTATATACAGGAATATTTATTTGTAAACATTTTTTTTCTAAGCGCAAAAGTTTGAATTTACACACGAAATTGCAAACGTTAAAAGCACGCACTTTTACACACATACACAAGCTATGTCTATATTCTATGCGTTGGAGTGTGCGCTCGCGTGTATGCTAAACTGTAGGCGAGCAATTGAAATTGAAAGTTTTTTCAACTATAAGTTGTCGTATAAAATTCACTAGCTCTTACAATTTATATACTTTTTTTATACAACTACAAAGTAATGAATAATGAATGCTGTAATAAACTGAGAAGCTGATGAAACAAAAGAAAAAATTACAAAAAAAAAACCAAAAACGAAAAAAAAACTACTTGTAACCACTGCAAAAAGTGCTAAGCAAATGCATACTATACACACGTACATATATAGAGCTACATGTATTTTTGAAAAAAAAAAGTTGTAAAGTTAAAAAACAACAACACAATGTTATATAACACTCATAGTATATTACACAAGTAGTAAGCGCTGCCTAAGTTTAGTACTTATATGTAAAATGATATGTTAGCAGTAACATTTCTGAAGCAAAAAAAATATTAACCTTAAACTCACTTTTTGTAGTTTTGTGGGCGAGTGTAGTTTAATTGCATTTTTTTTACAAAATTCAAAATCACTATCACTTTTCTATATAATTTCTGTTATTTTTTAAGCAAAATAGCACTTACGCATTTCTTACATAACCTCACACACATTAAAATATTTTTTTTTCTTGTAGCATATAAAACATATATTTTTTTCATATTAATTTTGTACTTAAATCGTTTCTCAGTGCTTTGCTATTTAAGTATTTGTATTAGTTTTAGTTAAGTTTGAATTATAATTAGCATACGTACCATCTATATATATAGCGACTTTAATATATTTAAAGAAAAAAAAACGAATTATCAAACAATAACATTTTTGTATACAATCAGTTAGTTTGGCAGCTCACTTAGACGTAAAATATTTAATAAAAAAGTAGTTATAACATCTTAATTTACAGTTATTACGTGTTTTATTTCAATGATTTCTTCACTTATACTTTCTTAACTTTCTTTTTAGTACCTCTTAATAATTTGCACCACTTTGCGGTTCACGAACACACTTATTATTTTATTTATTTACGTTCTTCCCAGCACAACATTTCAATTCTGTTTTTGCGCAAACGAAAATTAAAAAAAAAATAAAATATTTTCAAACATTTAAGAACAAATTAAGAAAAAAACAATTTATTTTCAAACATTTAAGAACAATATGCAAAGGATTTCCTAATTGTAACTGTGAAATTCAAAGAATGAAAAACAACAAAATGTAACGAATAAAATTTGTGATGTTTACCTTTAAAAGCGTAGAAATCTGCAAAGTGCATAATTCATGCAACAATATTCAACTAAATAAATACATATAATACATAAACATATATGTAAATGTATAATATATATTACATTTCAATGAAGTAAACACAGCAAAAATTTGCAAATAAATGTTTTCTACAACACTTGTAAACACTTGAGACTTCCTAAGGAGTTACCTAATTAAGCTAATCAAAGATATTCTTAATTACATACACACATGCATAGAAGGCAAGTACACCGTATGTTAACTACATATACAAGCAGCAGATTAATAAATGAATTGATTTTTCTCAATGCAGTAAGAGAGTTCACTTCAGTTTGGATTTAAGTTAATACACGTCAGCTTAACTCTTATCGCCGAAATTGGCTTTCAATAGATAACTCAAGCAATAATCAACATTTCAAAATAGAATTGTATAAGTATATACAAAAATGTATCACATTGTAATGCTTGATATGTGTTCTCTTCCGGATGTGCGCAAAATGGGTCCCTATCTTGATTAAGCCTTGTTATAGCAACATTTTTCAGACGAACTTCCACCGTATACTGTTCAATGTAATCGCAATTATGCTTAGGAAGCCTATATAATCAACGGAGAAGTATGGAGCTCCGGGCCCGGTAATAATTGGAAACGAAACCGAAATATTTACCGAACCAAATTGTGTTAGATCTAACGCATATTTTCCGATAACGTCGATAGCTTGTTTCCTGGATGTCCTCTCCACTAGATGATCTGGGTGACAACTGAATAAATAGGGATTTTGATAACGTTTAATACAGTAACTAAATAATATATGCCCGACATGGAATCTCAGTGTGCTCTGCCCAATCCATAAAAAGGGAGACCCCACAATCTGTGCCAATTACCGTGGTATAAGTTTCCTCAATATCGCATATAAGGTTTTGTCGAGCGTACTGTGTGAAAGACTAAAGTCCACCGTCAACGAACTGATTGGACCTTATCAGTGTGGCTTTAGACCTGGAAAATCGACAATGGACTAGATATTCACCATGCGCCAAATCATGGAGAAGACCCGTGAAAAGAGGATCGACACACACCATCTATTTGTCGACTTTAAAGCTGCTTTCGACACCACGAAAAGGAGCTGCCTTTATGCCGCGATGTCTCAATTTGGTATCCCCGCAAAACTAATACGGCTGTCTAAGCTGACGTTAAGCAACACCAAAAGCTCCGTCAGAATCGGGAAGGACCTCTCCGAGCCGTTCGATACCAAACGAAGCATCAGACAGAGTGACTCACTATCGTACGACTTCTTCAATCTATTGCTGGCAAAAATAATACGAGCTGCAGAGCTAAATAGAGAAGGTACAATCTTCTACAAGAGTGTACAGCTGCTGGCGTATGCCGATGAAATTGATATCATCGGAAGCAACAACTGCGCCGTTTGTTCTGCTTTTTCCAGACTAGATAAAGAAGCGAAGCATATGGGTCTTGTGGTGAAAGAGGACAAGACGAAATATCTCCTGTTATCAAACAAACAGTCAGCGCACTGGCGTCTTGGCTCCCACGTCACTGTTGACAGTCATACCTTAGAAGTAGAATATAGTTTCGCCTACTTGGGAACCAACGTTAGCAACACCAACAATGTCAGCCTTGAAATCCAACGCATAATCACTCATGCCAACAGGTGCTACTTTGGACTGAGAGGGCAATTGAAAAGTAAAGTCCTTTCTCGACGAACCAAATTCAAACTCTACAAGTCGCTCATTATTCCCATCCTGATGTATGGCGCTGAAGCGTGGACGATGAGACAACTCTTAGCTACGCTGGTCATGTTGTTCGAATGGATGGAAACACTCCAGCTCTGAAAGTGTTCGATGCAGTACCCGCTGGAGGAAACCGCGGAAGAGGACGACCTCCACTCCAGTGGAAAGTCCAAGTGCAAAGTGACCTGGCTTGGTGTTTCCAGTTGGCGCCAAACAGCAAAAAGGAGGAATGAGTGGCGCGCTCTGGTGGATTCGGCTATCGCTTAAAGCAGTTCCTACGCTAAATATATATATATATAAATAATATATGTGTATTTATATTTATAATAACTGCACATTACACCGGAAAGAGTCTCTAATCTGGAAATGGTGATGAGAGAAGAGATCTATTAGAGATAGGTATTCGATGCTACGTTGGATTACGTTATCTGTTCATATGTTTAACAAAGATCAGAGGATCGAGCGGAATAATGCACTCAGCAAAGTCTAATTATATAATAGGAGAGGGAGGCAAACCATTTTTAAAGTAAAATGCGTTAGAAACAGTCATTAACTATTTACTTAAAATAACATTTTAATAAAATTTTCTATATAAACAATTTATTATAAAAGCAACAAGTTAAATTCGCTCAGAGCAAACCGCGCACGGCATATAATTTCAGTCACCTCTACAAGGTACACTAATTATTTTACGCTTTGCAACACTAGAGTTAACATTGGCAACGGCAGCCAACTTCAAGCGAAACAAAAAGAAAATAGTGTATGTGTCAAATAAAGATGTTGAGTACCGGATTACTGCGCTCTTGCAGATTTTTCCCAATTGTGGCGATTCTGCTAATCCTAGGGGAACAACACCATGTCCAAGCGAATGTGAATAATCATTTGGCCGGTGTGCATCGGCGTTTCGAGTACAAATATTCCTTTAAGCCGCCATATTTAGCGCAGAAAGATGGCACAGTGCCCTTCTGGGAGTACGGAGGCAGTAAGTACACTAACAAATATAAAGTGACAGCTTGAATGGCAGAAAAAAAACCACTGCTGGCAGTGGACTAAACGCGTTTGACAACTGGGACGACACGTCAGATGTTCTGCTGTTTCAGCTGTGTTTGCGAAGATTCGCTTAAGTGTGAGTGCGATGGAGCATGTTTAATGACAGAGTGGCACTTGATATAGTCCGTCCTCTGCTCCATTCAAGTTGTAGGACACTCAATTTACAAATCCTAAGCGAACTTTCCAAAAATATGTCCCTCAAAACCCTTAAATATGCTCTGTTTGAGCAACTTTTCGATTGTGAGTTGTACAAATTTATTAAGAGAATAATTTACAGATGCAATTGCGAGTTCGGAGAGTGTACGAGTGGCGCCGTCATTGCGGTCACAAAAGGGTGCCATCTGGACAAAGTCAGCGACGAACTTCGATTGGTGGGAGGTGGAGATAGTCTTCCGAGTATCGGGTCGCGGACGTATTGGTGCTGATGGTCTGGCTTTCTGGTATGCCACACAAAAAGGAGATTATAATGGTGCTGTATTTGGTTCTTCGGACCGCTGGAATGGTTTGGGCATCTTTTTCGATTCCTTCGATAACGACAATAAACATAATAATCCTTATATTATGGCTGTGGTGAATGATGGTACTAAACAGTTTGATCATCAAAACGATGGCACCACACAGCTTTTATCTGGCTGTTTGCGTGACTTCCGTAACAAACCCTTCCCGACACGCGCACGCATTGAGTACTATAACAATGTGCTAACTGTGCTTTTCCACAACGGCATGACGAACAATAATGAGGATTATGAAATGTGTCTACGTGCTGACGGTGTGCAATTACCCAAAAATGGTTTCTTTGGTATTTCGGCGGCGACTGGTGGTTTGGCTGATGATCATGATGTCTTCCATTTCTTGACAACGTCACTGCATCCGCCCGGTCAAGTGCCATCAGACCCGGTGAAAGTTCCAGAGAACTCTGAGAAGCTGACACAGGAATATAAGGAATACCAAGAAAAGTTGGAGAAACAAAAGCAAGAGTATAAGAAGGAGCATCCTGATGAGGTACGGCAGCAATGACTTGATATTGTTGTGTTTGGTTATTTTTTCTGTTTGACTTTTGAATTTTTGCTATTTTTTTACACAAACTGAATAATTTTCAAAAACGTAAACAACAATTGAACTTTGAAAATATTTCGATTTAGGTTAAAGACGATGATGAGTGGGAAGAATTCTTCGAATCGGAAAATCAACGTGAATTGCGTCAAATATTCCAGGGACAAAGTCAGATATTTGATCAATTGCGTGATCTTTCACGCAAAGTAGATGAGGTAATCGGACGCCAGGAGAACACACTATCGCTGGTGTCGCGAAGTGCCGGTGCGCCAGTACAACAAGTAGGTGGCGCCGCAGGTGCCGGTGTGCCACCTGTTGCCACAGGCACAATCAGCGGTACAATTACACGACCCGAAGTTGATCTGATGGTTGCAAATCAAAACGCTTTACTGGCGACCGCGCGTGAGATACGCACGCTAATTGGTGAAATTCAAGTACGCTCCGACACAATCATACAAAATCAACAACGTGCGCCCACAGCACAGGTGCAAGCCGCCGGTTATGATATTCAATCGGTCATCGCTGAGATGCGAGACGGTATGAATCAAGTGAAACAGGGCATGGCGCATGTCGGGCAGAAGTGAGTGCCACAGCTTAAATATTTGAAAATCAGTTTGTTATTTGCATTTTTCTTCTTCTACTTCTAGACTTGGCTCACCACAAGCGGTAACGGGTTGTCCAACAGGTAATTGTGTTGGCGTAACCCTGTTCCTAGCCGTGACTGTTGTGCAGCTGATACTCGTATTTGTATATCAATTTTTCAAGTGAGTGCAAGTGCAGTGAGAGTTTGTGTAATTAACGAATTTTAATAATTAATCATATATATTTTCTATTTAGGAGTCGCAGTGAAGCTCAAGCGAAGAAGTTCTACTAAACCAAATTCATGAACAACCGAATTACTATAGAAAATTACAATAATTTACGTGGAATTTGTATTTTTTTCTGCATGTAAATCATTTATGTAACACATTACATTAATTCGTTTTAACTTAAAGTGAAATGTTTCTTTACATTCTGTGTGTTAGCTACAGCTGCAGAATGTTAGCAACATTTTGTGAAAATTTCCATGAACAATTTGTATACCAAGAGAACAAAACAAAAGAAAGTGTAAAATTAAAATATGTCTAAAAAAAGAGTAGATAAAAATTTAAAAAACAAATAGTAAATGAATTTTGAAAAATATCATTAGCATTGCAAATGTTCAAACTGAAATGAGTTTGTATAAAAGTGGTCGTATCAGTGTGTTGTGTATTTAGCAATTATTTAAAGAAATATACCGCGTTGCATTTCTCATTTCAGTTTAATATTTTGTGTTATGTTCTCTTTGTCCAATAACTATATAATTAAGTGAACGTTAGAAGGCTAACCCTTTTTTTTAATAATTATTAGTTTAACGTGATTTCTCTTCCTCTTTCACACTTTCACTCTCTCTCTCTCCTTTTATTAACTTTTTTATATTCTATTACTCAACTCTTACTATCGGCCTTTACCAATATATTTCCTTTCAATCTGTGTAACCGCAAACAATTTCTGTGTTTTGTGAGATTTGTGCAGAAACTTACTTAATTTATTTCTAATGTCGTAAATGTTGAATTGCAGATATACATATATGATCATTCCAGTCTGATGGGATAATGAAAGTTGTACAGACTTTCCCATTGATGTATGTTAAGTTGATTATGTACATTAAATTTTGATTTCAATTGCGTTTTTCAATGAAAATTTTATAATAAAATCTATAAAAAAGTTGTTTTGTAAATTATAAGAATTTCGAGAAATTACAGTTTTGTTTTAAGAAAACCAAAAAAACGTCTAGCTTCGTTTAAGTAAAGCTTGATTTTCAACGACTAAGATCAGCCTCGAAATCCGGCGCAGAATCACCTTGCCAACAGGTGCCACTTTGGACTGAGTAGGCAATTGAAAAGTAAAGCCCTCTCTCGGTGAACCAAAATCAAACTCTACAAGTCGCTTATCATTCCCGTCCTGCTTTATGGTGCAGAAGCTTGGACGATGTCAACATCAGATGAGACGAGGCTAGGGAGTTTTCGTACGAGTTATACGACGACATTGACATAGTTCAGTAAATAAAAAGACAGCGGCTACGCTGGCTAGGTCATGTTGTCCGAAAGGACGAAAACACTGCTCTGAAAGTGTTCGGTTCAGTACCCGCAGGAGGAAGCCGAGGAAGGGGAAGGTTTCCACTCCGTTGGAGGGAACAGGTGGAGAGCGACCTGGTTACACTTGGAATCTCCAACTGGCGCCGAACTGCAAAGGAAAGAGAGGAGTGGCGCGCTCTCATCGATTCGGCTATAACCGGCTAAACGGTTCAACGCCAATCACATACATAAGATCAAAGATGAAGGTAAATTACGAACATCTCCACGTCTACGTGGCATAAAAGGATACAGATTTTTATTCGGTTAAAGATTGTGAACTCGGCAGAATTATTTGGGAACTGTTTTCTGTCACTACAACAACAACAACTATACTGGCTACAACACATTATCGGAATGCTTGGCTTGCGTAACTAAGACACAACCGGCAATTGTAAACCCATATAAATTTGTAATATAGACCAAGATGCCAATTTTTTGAATGTTTTTACCATAGTTAGAGGATATCATAGGCGTTTTGGCATTATCTGACTGTTGCTCCTCTTTCCAGTTCTGTTTTCTCTGCCCTGCCGTTTCGGATCAGAGGCACGCCTCTCCTGTGGTACATCAGTTACAGGCGCGTAGGTGTCACTATCTCCTGTAACTTTGCTAAGCTTTTTCGGGGGACTTTTCCTCGTATAGATGTCTGAGGTACCAATTGTCTTGAGTACCATATGTCGATGGTGACCCAGTGATGCACCTTTGGTGGTCACTGGCGGACGGATCGGATGCACTAGGTGAATGGAATTCTATTTATACATCACCACTTGATAGAGGTACCAATCATTCATAACATTCGGGGTTATCTGGGCAGCCTGCCTCAGGCTGGGGAGGATATTTTCCCTTTCAGTGTATCTTTCTCTTATGGGTCTCGTACTGGGCCGTTGCCCTTCCGTCCCTTCGCCGCTTTAGTGGGGTTCGTCTTTGCTCGACCCACTTTATCACCTTCTACCCGGTGGTCCAGTGGTCCACGGGCACTGCGTTTATCTAGCGGCGTGGACCAGCGGTGGTCCTCAAATATTTATACTTTCAATTCAAAAACCATACTAGAAATCATCATAAAAATCGTCATCGAAATCATCTTGTCCACATGATATATAGAAACATAGAAAAAATGCGACGGGTAGAACTTGTTAAACATGCTCCTCGAACAGCGAACGCTCCACTGCCGTTAAGGCATCCAGGAATCGTGAGTTGTGTGTACCCTTGTCGCTGCTGGTTTGTTTTTGTTTTTATTTTTGTTATTGTTGGTTGTTTTTTTTCGTTGTGGCAGATTTTAGTCAACTTCTTCCCACGGCTAATGTCAGATTCGACATTATGTGCCTGATGGAACTAGCATATCGCTCTGGCGGTGATCGACTGAGATGCAACTAAGTCCGTAAACTGCGTCCGCTTTTGTAACGGTACATGTTCTGGTTTTGCACATTGTGGATTGTTAGCCATCCTCCGCTTGTATGTGAAGGTTCTCTAGTGTATTTCCTACTGTGGGAAGGATATGTATCATATAGCTCTTATTGATTTACAGACTTACAAGGTTTCTTCATTGGTACCTCAATTACGATTTTGCACATATCGTATATTTTGAGAGTAGGCACGGTGAGATAGTTTTTTGATATTATGCAACATATTAATATCGGTGTGTTTATTTATCAAAGGGCGATGGATGATAACTTGAACCACTTGGAACTTAAACCGTCGGAAGCCTCAAACAATTGTCGGACAAAATAGCTCGCTGTTTGGTTCTATTGAAGAAAGCCAATCTATAATAGTCTTTATGCTTTCTTGGTTTTGATTGAGTTTTGACGATTACCCCCAGCCTACACTCACCAGAGGAACAATTGCAGATCTTATGATTTTGCACATATTTCGTCCTTTCATAGAGATTTACCAGTTGTCATATCTCTGCATTGAGGTTCTTTATTCCCTGTAATTGACTTGTAAGAAAGAATAGCCTCTATACTTTGCGGAGACATGAATTGGGATTTGAAATCGTATTTTGGATTCGCCAACGAATATAATGGTAGTAATTTGTAAGACGGTGAAGACAATGTTATCTCATTCCTTATTTTTTGTTATAATTTGAAGAATAATTAATTTCCTTGGAAAGACTGTTTGAACAACAATGGTAAGGGGCAGATGTACTGTTGGGGGAGCAATGACTGCAGTGTTTGATATCATATTCCAACGTTTCTTGTTTGTTACATTATACAGTCTTTATAATGATGACCCAAAGTTGCCAAAAGTCTTGTTCAGCTTTTCAGGGTACCAATTAGGCGTCGTGTGTGGAAATAATGACTATAATGAATATGAATTAAACAACAAGACATACGCAGAAATCTTGTTTGTTGTACGGGTTAAGCTGAAAGCCACCACGGAAGAATCATAATAGATGCAGACATTATTTTTAAAGTGTCGCCTCTTGACATGAACCTGGGAGTTGCCTCCTAAAAGATAATCGTCTGGTAAATTCCATTAGTAGGTCGGAGATGCCTTATAAAACATTTGTGTGCCAACTCAGTCACAAAATTTCCTTTGCTATATATACAACCCTTTTGTCATCACTTGACGTTACAACTCAAGTTCTTTCAGAACGTTCGACCACCGGTACTGGAAATTTGACTCAGGGGTAAGTAGGTTGTCTTCTATAGTGTATTAAGCAAATACACAGAGAAAACTTCTAAAAAAACGACCATCTTTTATTTAATCATTCGTTAATCATTCAACAAAATTTTGTTGTTTAATTTCTTTATTTACAAAGTTTTAGATCTGCAAATACTTTTGAATTCGCTCTACTATCATAAAAACACCGAAAATCAGTGCCCTGCTAACGCTGTCATTTTGGGCACAAACGATTTGATTGCTACTATACAGACCCAACTGTCCACAGCAGCGTTCCGACTATTTATGACCTACAGCTTGGCCAATTTCGAACTATTTTTTTCAAATTTATTCCTTCAATATTTCAATATTTACCATAAAAAGTATCAACAGAAATTCTGGTTTATTACAATTTACTTTGCATAAAAATTTAAATGTGTGTATGTGTGGGTATTACTACCAATTTGATTTCTGATGACATTGCCAAACGCAGAATTTGATTTCCACTACCCGACAATAAAACTTTGCCCACTCAATCGCGATTGCACAAAAGAAATCAGCAATGCGGCAAAAATGGCGCCGACTTGTCGGAAAAGTTTTCATATAAAAAAAAAATTCAAAACTGCTGTGTTGGCAATATTTATGAGGGGACAATTTGGACCCCGAAACGACTACTGTTTCAAAGAAATAAAACCGAAAAAAAATTGTCATCCCCAGACCTTGCTTTACATATGTACTTATCTAGAATTTAATATACATATACATATGTAGATATGTATATAATTTAACACACATGTATAATAGTTGAGGCTTAGTACATACCATATATGTACATATATTATATATTCATATTTCTAGACTTTGAGCACATAAATATTAATACATATATGTACATATAAATGTACTATGTATACATGACCATGTTTTATATAAATTCACAGTAAATATACATACAGCATATATATTTACTTTGTAAATAAATATGACCAATCGCAATGCCTTATCGCACTTAGCGCAAGGCAACTAGCTTAAAAGCATATCTAATAGCTTTATCTGCATGTGTGTGTGTGTACAGCGCATTCATTGGGGAGGCAAAACATGCCAGCCAATCAGAGCAGCTTTTGCTTTACATAAAACAAAATGGCTAACGAACTGGGGTGACTTTTGCGATAAGTGAGTGTATTTCCTTTATTTCGGCTGCGTTTTGAAACGCGTGCTAATATTTTCAAAATGTTTCGTCACTTTTTAATTTAAATGTGGTTTATATTAATTATGGATTAAATAAAATTTTAACTAAGGGTAAGTTTTCAATTCACCTACATGCATTTATTTATGAATACATAACTTACAAAGGTATTTGTACTTACATATGCAAAAATATATAAATAATTAAATATAATAAATATTATTTTACTACTCTAAAAAATATGTGTATGATATAGTTAAATATTTGGAGGAAAGAAGTTAATTTTTTCATTATTCTCAGCAATTTTGTTTTTTAATTATGATTTATATAGAACTATTTAACTATTTATGCTAAGATGTCTTAATATGTCGTTGGTAAAATTGTCATAATCAAAAATGACATAATAAATTCGTTTTTCTACTAAGTTATGTACCGGCTTTGAAAAGAAGCTCGACTAATAATTAATTTAAAAATAAATAGGTTCCATCATCTTCCTCAAGTTCCTACATTTTATCCAAAAGGCGATGAAGACTAAAAATTGATTTGAGGAACACATTGTCATCTCCTGTTATCACAGAATACCATCCAATCCTGTCGCTTTAAGAAAACTTAGTACCGCTACAGGGCTGATGGACGCGATACTTTCCCTTTGGGGGGAGAAAGACCCCATTGCATGACTCCTTAACCTCGCCATCTCATGGTAGTCCAGGAGTAGATGCTCAGTTGTTTCCTCTGCCAGATCACAAAACCTGCACGAATCCGGCGAGCAAATTGTGAGTTTGTTCAGATGACACCTTAGTCTGCAGTGGCCGGTGTAAAGTCCCACTAGTTGTCTCGTTATGTTTCTTGGGAGCGCAATAAGTTGTTTGAATCTATTCCGGATGTACCCCCATAGAAACAGTTAAGATTGGCGAAGTCCCTGCAAGTGCAGCCAGTAGCGATTCCTACTTGCCAATTCATCTTCTAATAGTCGATTACTGAGAACATGCCGACCAACAGCAATGAAGGGCTCCGGCCCTACCGGCCTAGCAAACGCGGGCTTTTTAGCTAGTTGGTCTGCAAATTCGTTGCCTTGTATACATTTGTATCCTGGTACCCAGAACAAGATTAAACTGTTGTTGGTGCACACTCTGTTAAGTTTAAG
Organism: Zeugodacus tau; assembly: GCA_031772095.1. NCBI lineage: Eukaryota > Metazoa > Arthropoda > Insecta > Diptera > Tephritidae > Zeugodacus > Zeugodacus tau. The sequence continues at coordinate 50,997,249 of CM062653.1, read as the reverse complement.
ATGATGAGTTATGTAGTAACATCAACGATATTTTAAAGAAAAACACATTTTTTAAAAGGTTATTTTTTTTTTACCAAATATATAACGTAACGTCAATCTACTGAATGTATAAATTGTTGATAAATATACATATTCGTATGAGACAAGAACTACTTCAATCCTTCCAAGTATAGTTTTCTACATTTAAAAATTGTTTTAGTCGAGCAGACAGAGAGCCCCATACTGATTTCAAATGAAGAGACACTATTTTATTTTCCGGATCATATTAAAATGTATAGTGCAATAAAATAAATTTTGTAATAAGTAATTAATTTCTTTCTTTGATGATCTATAGTACCTCATATTCATATATAGCTTTCAGTTTCCGACCAATATCGAATACTATTTTCTAATATTTCCTCGCTTACTTGCTCAAGCAATACATTTTATTCTGTGAATAATTTGACAGAGATCCGGAAGCGAAGATCAAAAGAAAACATCTGAAAGAGGGAAGTCCATATAAAATTTTCAACAAATCAATTTTTTTAAACTGAAACAAAATCTCGAATATTGGCGAGGTTATAACAAATTTAACGGAAAACGCCCGGTGTGTAAAGTAATAAAACTTTAAACGCGATTGTATCGAAATTTTGAAAAAGTTCTCGTGTTGTAACTCAAAAAGTTATTGACCGATTTGTCTGAAATTAAAATAAAACCTAATTCAGATATTTTGCGTTAATAATTTTTTTTTCTGTGAAATGTTTGACAATATGTATTAAAACATTGGCCTAAATTCAACATGGACTTCCCCTCCTTAACACCACAAATATAAAGAGGATCTCTGACAAAGATTTACTCTGAACTTAAATACATAGTGAACTACATATGCATACATACATATAGCGATAACTAATTATGAGGTTTTCAGCCAACTTTAGCTACTCTTTTGTTCAAATTTGTTAAAAAATAAATAAATAATTAATATTAAATAATAATTGCATTGAGGCAAAGTTGAAAATAAAAAATTAGAAATTACTGACATAACTGAAACATATACGGCGCTACCATTACTTTTCTCCTTTGCAAAAGATAACTGAAACACTTGTACTCTTACTGCATAAATAAATTAGGTACCAAAAATTAGGATAATCAGTTCCAAACCTTACTGAATAAAGAAATTTTTCGACCTTCTTGTATTTAGCGGAATGCACTACTGCTCTATATAAAAAAGCGCAGTTTCCTTGTTTCTGAATCATCCCCATGGCTTTGAAGCGTTTTGATATGGCTTGCTGTGTCACTTGCAACGATTCGGCCAATTCCTCTTGGGTTTGAAACGCATCTTGGTCGAGTAATGCTCGTTTTACAAGCATACGAGAAATCGCTGAAAGAGCCTAATACTATCCTAAAAGTCGCGTTTTAGAAGTGTTTCGACAATTGGAAGAAACGCTGACATAAGTGCATAACATCGAAAGGGGACTAATTTAAAGGCGGTAATATTAATGTGGAATGAATGAATAAAATTTGTCTTCATATAATTTGTCATAGTTAGTTCGACATATTAAGTTCGGCTTATTTATTTATTTAAATTGAGAAAAATGATATACATATGTACATATGCATTTTGTAACATTTGTTTTGACCATTTGTATGTGTGAAAATATATTTACAAACATAAATATGTATATCTCTGATATGTATAAAGGATTTTGCATTACATTAATTTTAATAATTTCCTGTTGTCACTGGAAGGACTTTTGACATTTATAGGCCTTATCCATTAGCGAAATTGAATTCATAAATCCGCTTGTGTAACTGAGATTTGCAAAAAATCACAACAGACGGCCTAACGGTTTAAGGGGGTGCATGTGCATACATACATACATATGTATAAATTTGTACATATGTAATGCGCATTGAATAGTTTGCTTTTCGTCTAAGTGAATTGCAAAGTTTGCATTGAACTGTATCCGCCATGAATCATGTTAAATATGACAGTAAAGAATTAATATGAGCTAAAAGAATTAATATTACCACAGTGGCTAAAGGGGATCAAGTAGCCTGAGACAAACGCAGCCACAACCATGTTGATGCACTTAATTCCAATAAAGGCCACACTTGCTTGTATCCTGCTACAATTTCTGTCAACTGAAGCTAATTCCGCCAGCCATTAGCCGTAAAGCAACTTAACTACATTAGTCACATTTCACAAGCGTTGCTACTCGATAAAGTTCCCCGCTCAGCTCAATGCCCTGTGAAACGAAACCAGAACTAAAATCGATGCACAAGTAGTTTCTGGTTTATTTCACTAGCATGACGAATCCTAGTTTGCTAGTGCATATCTTCTCAGTTGACAGTTATGTTGGTAGGTCTCACCCTCCCGAAGAGTAGATAGTGACTTGCTATGTGTTATTATTCCTTCTATTGACTTCAAATGACAATTTTTTTTATTGCTTTAGTTGTTGTTGTTGTTGTTGTCTATGCAATTGTTGTCAACGTATCCGCTAAGTGCGCAATCAAGCGTGTAGCAGCGATTCAATAAGTGAACTTTATTTATCAACACCCATGTCGAGCATTAGTTGTGTTTACAAACTTTACGACATGACCGCCAAGGGACGTATACGTTAAGTGTTACGCGTAGTGTTGCCACCAAACTGGAATAAAAAAATGTACTGTGTAAAATAGGCGTTTAAACACGTTTCGCAAATGATGATATCAGGTGGTTTCCGTCGACTACTATAATCTATTCCCAAGACGAACTCGAATTTATATCCAACATTGGCAGAATTGTCAAAATTATTAACTATGATGAATACCAGAAATGGGTCTTCTTAAATGTCCCTTAGGTTTGGAAATCTATGTTTTAATTCCAGTTCAGACTTGGCCATATTTTCAACTAATAATTGATCTTTCTTGCCTTGAAGCGCCTGACATTAGAATGTTGAAAGATCTGGAAGCCAGAAATGGAAGTCTACGAAACGGCAACTGAAAATTCATCATTTAAAATAAAATATGAAAGAAAATTATTAAATGTAAGGTCAAAGATCAAAGGTAGGTTTTACGAGAGATGATGTCTTCTGAACTAATCTTTTTTCTATAATTTCTCATTTTGTAAGTAAGTTCAATAACTTTTCAATAGTGCCCGAGTCGAGAGGGGTTATATCTAATCGTCAGGCACGTCTAGTATTACGTTTTTGTATTTTCTGGGTACGAAACCTGCTTCAAGTATTATATTTTTTAAAAGCGGGCGTCTCCTGGCAGACAAAGATAAACCTTTCTGCGTAGTTTTCTGTGTAGAAAGCTTTCATAAATTTCATTATTCTTTCTATACAAAAAACATGTAAATCCCTCCAAATGCCCAAATCAGAGAGGGCTCTACTAAGTTTTTTTTATATATCTCATAAACTACTAAAGCTATATCAACCAAACACTCTGGGATCATTAATTGATGAAATCGGATTATTGCCACTCTTATAAGAGTCATGTTGAAAGTTACAAAAAGTACATTAATTCAGTAAGGAAAAACACCAACCAAAATTGTATGGTAAAGATGGTAGAGAAAGGCTGAACTGAAATTCGGTTAAGCAATTTGAAATGGGCGTGGATCAAAAACCATAGCTTAGAAATTTGTCGACAAATTTCAACGAAACGATTCGAAACATTATCTTGATTGTTTGAAAATGAGCGGATTCGGTTCACAACCACGCCTACTTTTATATACCACAATTGTGAAGTGCATCTGATTCGTTGCAATCTATAAATTAAGCATCAGAGAAGATATCGGAACAAAACTTTGCACAATTACTCTAGTGTGGCACTGCCCATCTACAAATCGCCGATATCGGTCTATACATTTTTAAGTCCCCAAATATCGGACATTAGAACCTCTGTGTGACCTATTTTTTTTTTACCGAAAATTAGGTAAATCTCTCAGATATTGTAAAGATAGTCAGAGGAGATGTTTTCCTTATAATAGTGTGTCGTTCTGCCGAAAATGGGAAAGATCTTGTGAATACTTCCTCCAGCCCCTATATGCCGTATATATCCCCCCGGTGGAGTTTATGCCCTAAATATAGATTTAATATCATGGCAATATTAAGTGAACGTATAGCCTTGTATATGATGTATGTAACTTGATGGCGAAAATAACTGAAATCGGTCCAGGACCTCAGCTTCCATATACTGTATATGTATAATGATTTTCGTTATTCTAGTGGACTTTGTGTCGAATGTGTGGGTCGAATTGTGTGTTGTCATAATAAAATTACAAAAATTAATTGCAAAAGTATAAAATGTTCGGTTACACGAACGAACCCCTAAAATCCGACCCCTTCGATCTAAAACTCTTCAGTGTGGCAACACCCCGTTACACATTGCAAATAGCAAATTTCGCAAATTTCGCATGTTAATCGCGAGCGGGGTTATGCGAATTGTCTGCGCCGCACACACATACACACATACACATGTGATAAAGAAACCCTCTGCAATGCAACGGTGGTAGCTTTGCAGGCAGCCAAAGCAAAAGCGCAGCGACGCTAAAAGGCGCATCACAAACATTAAATCGAATCGCATTGCCACTAAATGTTGCAAGTATGAGCATGTGTGTGTTTGTAGACGCACATGTGGCCAAATAGAATTCACGCGTATCGATGGAAATTTTTATTTTTATTTATGAGCATTTAGTTAAGAGCATTTTCACATTGCCAACCCATGTTAAGCGCCCACAGAGAGACGAGCAAACTCGTCGTAAATCTTAAATATGCAATTGTGGCGAACAAAACGTTGCCAAAAAAAAATATATATTAAGGGGATGTATACACAAATAGACACATACAGGAGACATACATATGTACATACTTATATGAGTCGAATATATCACCGAGTGCACTCTGCGCTGTCAACTTAATTGCTCGATCCTGTTTAAGTTAAGCATTGTGAACAAGCCAAAAAAGAAAAAAATCAAAAGTAAATAAATTTATGCGCTGAAAATGTCAAGAAAGGATGCTTCATAAGGGCGACCTACCATTTAGATGAAATCGTCTGATAATGGTGACATCAATTTGAAACTCAATTGAGCTAAATGCTGCTCTTGCTCGCTGACAAATGCCGCTCCGCTATCAGTAAAGCTCATCAGTAGCGCTCTGCGCTGTCTATAGTGGTTTAAGGGCGACGTGTACCCCCCCGGTTGGACCAAAGATAAATTATTTGTGTCGTGTCGGCAAATGCAGTCACATTAAGGCGTTACAAGTGTTTACAACTTAAATACGTCAAGCATTCGAATTGACTTTGTGATGCAATCAGCCGGAAAGAGTGACGCACGCATACATACTTACATGTCTACATCGAGGCTGCATATCGTTGTACATGTGTGAGGATAATTTTGAAAAATTAATTTCGTACTCATGAATATGCAAAGTACACATTTTGTTCACAATTAATCTCTGTTAACACTCTGTCAACGAAGTGTCATCGCTTAGAGATCAACACTGTTTATTGAGTTAGGTGATTTTATCCACCAAATTTAAATAAATATAATATTTAGATTAATGGAAACTTTATAGGTCTCAAACTATTAAAAAGAACATAGATAATATCTACATATAAAAACCCTGTAAAATCAACCTCTCCCCATAGGAGATCAACTGCTCAAACCTTTACTTGACAGAAACGAAAGCTGTATCAACCTGAATAATGCAAAAAAATAGTCGTGAATTGATCTTCTAATGTGAAGATTGCGGACTCATCTTGACTTTTGTAGTCAATCGTTCTCTCTTTTATTCTTTTGCGAGATGATGTATCTAATGATGGGTCAGCTTTAATTTTTCCTGCAAGTTGTTTGGCATCCGACAGAGCAGATTCAAAGCCTTTATTTCTGTAGGTGAATATTAGACTGTGTCCAGCCTAGGGATGCAAACGATGTATCGATGTTTTTGAAACATCGATGTTTTCGTCAAAAAGCATGTTTTCGTAAAAAAGCATCGATGTTAGCCATCGATGTCTCGAATCTAAAAAACATCGATGCATCGATGTCACTTTCAACGATGTTTTATGTCGATGTTTTATATAAAAATTTGACTTCACACCTTCACACTTTTTCGGGTATTAACTCGAAACCCTCTATTTGGATAATATTTGATTAATATTGGATAATATTTATTTATACATTTTAATTCTGATGTAGGCTACTGCGTTAGATCAGAGATTCAAATTTCTGCATTTTAAAGATGCTATGGCTAAAAGAAATACTTTTTTTGTTTCATAAAAAATTAAAAGAATCGCGCTGATACAACGGAATCTTCGGATGAGTGTGAAACAGAATACTCGTTTGATATTTGGAACCAGAATAAACACTTGGTACACCAAAAGGTGAAATGTAAGCTGTAAAATTTATCTACAAATACAGGGACGGAAGGTTGAAGAGAAAGTGTATCTTGGCAGTTACCCCTACCAATTAGAAACCAATAGAGTTTGGGTTGACATGAATACTGTGTTTCCGGAGTTGTATAAATAGGCTTATTAATATTTACACATTGTGGCCACTTCAGTGCCGAGTAAACGACCGTTTTCTAAGCCCAGGGCAACTATCACGCAGAAGTAAAATCGAAAAGAAATGACATTGAAAAAGCTTTCCATGTCGTTGTTTTGAAATTCTGATATTTATTGAGAAAAAACTTTAACAGACATATAATGCTAAGTGGAATAAAATGTATCAACTTAAGGCGTACTACATTTCATTTATTTATGCTTCTGCTTCTGTATCCCTTAACTTTTCATACAAAATTTAAAATAAGTTAAAAAAGTTCAAAAATACATCGATGTTTCGATATATCGATGTTTTAATGGCCGATGTTTTTGATTTCGATGGGTTTTGAAGAAACATCGATACATCGAACCAGCGATGTTTCATTTCACGATGTTTGCATCCCTAGTCCAGCCTGCTTTCCCAACGAGTTGTGTATGATTTTTGAGAATGGTCCATCTCTGAATTGATTGGACCATTGCTGAAAAGAAGAATAGAACGTAGAAGTACTAGTTTCCTAAAAACGCGAACAATACGTGTTCTTGATGAGGAGACAGCATCGACGATAATAAAATTCATTGAATGTCATCCACATTGCATAAATGCTGCTCTCGGATTTAATTCGGGGACCATGGCTTGAACTCCTTTGTGTTTTTCTTTCATATTTATGTCATTATCATATCCTTGTCCATGTAAATTATTGATTTTGATGTTATTGAGAGTTTTTAGTAAACTATTTTTCAGTCCTTCACCCGTAGATGTATGAGCAAGTTTGAATTTGAATCCCCAAAAATGTTTTGGCAATATTGTGGCGCCTCCGCCGAAACTAATTAGACTTATTGATATACACAGTATTTATGCCAATATTCGATTTTGTAATGACATAAACACTTCCAAATTATTTTTGTGAAACACTGCAGAGGTAGCAATATTTGACAGATCAGATCAATCCTTTACTAATTATAATAATGGACAACATTGAAAATCCAATTTGAGAATATAGATATCTGTTATTACCGCTCATATTTCAGAGATAAAGTATTCGCATTACATAGCGGGGATTAAGATGGTGGTGAAACTGCAACATTGATATCTATATTCGCGAAATTTCGGGGGTTTCTGTGTTTAGATTAATGTTTTAGGAACTAGGATAAGATCTCACAAATGGCAAAAATCATTTTAAGTAAACCAATCCATATAAGAGGCTCCAAAATAGAGAACGAGTGGGCATTTTATCATTTGCAATGTAAAACTCACGGCACGGGTTCCAAGTGACACGAATTAGACATCTGTATAACCCAAACATATCTGGTTTAAATATTTATACTAAATCAACATAATACAAAATTTTAATTGGAAATTTGAAAATTCCCGTTATTTTTTGAACACACCTCGTAACTATAGTAAATGTATATGTCGCTCTCTAATTTAGCATAATCTCTTTGCAAGCTTATCTTATCTCCACATCTAGAACTTCTAGTTTCTGGTTATTTCTATAAAGTTGAAAGGATAGATAATCAAAGAAAATATCCAGATTTGAACTTGCTTAATCAAGGATCAAGCTGAAAGAAATCAAAATTATTTATTTTATTATAATTTTCTCCATAATTAATTTATAACCTAACTATAAAACAACGTTTGTTTTGAAGTGACATCTTCTGGGTAATAATCTCCAGGTAGAGAAATCTTTTTTAACGATTCTCAAACATTTCGATAGTGTTAAGTTTCTCGGACTTCAAAATAGTTCTGGGGCCTAGTTCAGAGCTACATCAGCTCATCAGAGCTACAAATTATCGAATTCAGATTCGAGCTTCATTTATTTATTTTTTTGAAATTAGATATACATACTTCTAAAATTAATATTTTTGTGGTTTATTGGAGTTCGAAAACAGAAATAAAAAACTTTAAGTGGTTGACAGTAACCCTCGATTTATATACAAACATCAATTTGTTTTCCTTTGTAATGATTTTATATTAGTAGCTAGTTATTAAAGAGTAAATGCTTTTTGAGTGCGAAATATACCCCCGCCGCATATCCCGCTCGCGCACACAAAAGAAATTTCAAGCACTTTAGAGAGATAAAAAAACGAAAATGAAAATAAATACGAGTTATGGCAAGCAATATAAATGAAAATAAAAACACATTAACCAAAACTAAAACGCCGAGTTGAATAAATAAATAGAATCCGTTGCTGCTAAAATATCCAAAGTTGTAAAAAGTCACGAATACGTATGTAGATGAAATTACTCTGATGTATGTATGTATAACTGTGTGTGTGAGTTCGTAATTTTAGTGTCAGAAATTTGAACTGTAAATGTGGAAAATGTGGAGAGGGAGCCGCTTTAAAATTTGTGCATCTTCTCAAGCGGAAAAGCGTAACAAGGGTTGGCTGGCTGGCTGTCGCGGGGGCAAGAACAATGACAACCCAATAAAGCCACAAATTATTTTTATAGCTGCCTATTTCCTACATCCTACATCCTTTGGCAAACATGCATCTCTGTGTGTCTGTATATGTGTGTGTCTGCTGTAAATAGAGATGGGATTTTACCCGGAAAAAACCCCAATGTGGGAAAAAATAGGGAAAAAACCCGGGGAAAATTACCGAATGGGATAATATTCGGGTTTTTTCATATTACTAACTTTGTTTATTTTCATAATTCAATAAATACGTTATATATGTACATATACTCCATGCTCTCTAATTAAATAAAATGAGCAGTGGCGTACGCGTTGGTGATCTATCTATCTCACACGTTGTTTTGCCTTCGTACTGTGCGCACTTGTGTTAATTTGTTGGTATAATTGACGACTTGGATTTTGTTTTGTGGACTTTTGATTGCCTAGTGCTTAAATACGTGATTTCTGGACCATGGTAGAAAATTGTATAAAACTACTGGAACCTATAACAGATAAAATTTTCAAACTTGAAGGCAATGGAATACTTATAAATGAAGTTTATATAGCCTTCAAAGATATTAAGTCTACATTTAATTTTGCATTTCCGGATATATCCATTCTAAATGAGCATCATAAACAAGATATTACAAATGCTGTAATTAGGCGAACAAGTAATTGTTTGAAACCCATTCATTTTGCTGCATATTTATTAGATCCAAGATCGCAAGGCATTGAATTAGAAGAAGAACACGAAGTGGATGCCATGGAGTTTATACATGACGTGAGCCAATCGCTCAATATTGACGTTGGTGTTGATTTAGCCAATTATAGAGCTAAACAGGGTTTATGGAGTAGATCATTTATATGGAAACATGTCGCCGAAATGAACCCGGTAATTTGGTGGAGAGGACTCTGCAGATCCAAATTGCTGAGTAGGGTTGCAGTGCGTATTCTAACTGCTCCCTGTACTTCAGCAGCCACTGAACGATCTTTTAGCACTCATGCGCATATACATAGCCACAAACGAAATAGATTGACTACAGACAGGGCAGCAAAAATAGCTTTTATATCGTATAATTGGAACTTGTTACACAAACATAAAGTTGATGACAATGACGATGATGACGAGCCGTTATCTACACCCAGGCAATTGTCAAGTCCGTTTGGTATCCCAATAAATGAAGAACGACCTTCAACATCTCGTGAAAATACAAAACTAATAGAATTTAGCAATATTAATAATATATTTAATGATCATGACAGTAGCGATAGTGACTAAAAATTTTCAATTGTGAAAAAACACCTTTATTACTTTTGTAAAGTGTAATAAATATTTGTTAGTAAGTATCTCTCCTTGTTTTATTTATTTTTTGGTCAAAGGTTCTTTCACCACCACAATGCGCAGAAAAAATCTTATAATAAAACAAGAAGACGTCTTTTTGTTGTTATAATAAACTGCTGGTTTTAGTTTAGTTCCTGAATCAGGGTACACATTTTCACTTTTCGAACACTAGGCAACTGCTAGTGCCCTATATACGCTGGCGCAAAGTATGTGCGCATCGCAAAGTATGTATTTTTCGCTGCATTTGTTCTAAAAATAATAAAAAACTGTTAATTTTTTTAAGATCGTGATAATTACGTTCTATAATGAAAATACCCGTCAATTGGGTTTTTTCCCACATAAATACCCGGTTTTTTCCCAAATGGGAAAAAACCTGGGTTTATTCCCGTTGGGTTTTTTCCCACTGCCCATCTCTAGCTGTAATAAACTTATAGTGGCGCACTATGTCCTTGTTTGCAAGCCAAGTCAGTCAGCCAGTTGAAGAAATATTTGAACGAAATTGTCATAACTAAATTTGATAACTTTATGCTTAAAAACAAAAAATTAAATGAGTCCAAGAAATGCATATCCGAAATTATCTACACAGCTCGCAACCCCAAGCGTTGAGTTTATATACGAGCATGGATGACACTAAAAAGAAAGGAAATACGCAGTTGTAGTTGTTGCGTCAAAAGCCATAAACAAAACATTATGCCTTGTCACTGCTGAAAGCCGGTCATTAAGAATTTCTAGTTGAGAGGATGCGCCTCTGCACTGGGAGAAATAATTATAGAATTTTTGAATGTTAAAGGAGTTTTGTTGGGGGATAATGGATTCTCGGGAAGTACTTGAATACTTATGAATTTTATGGTAGCGACAGAAAATATTCCCCAGTTTATTTCGGGGAATCTAGCCGCGTTGACAGTTCTTAGCTAGATAAAAAATGGGGTATAGCTGGTTACGTATGGTCGACTGACATGGGAACCGGCTCATTAATTCCTCGTTACCAATGGTTGTCGCCATGACTTCTAATAATGCCAAAAATGTGATAGACCTCTATTTCTACACTCATCTCTGCTGATCACCCAGTCAGTATACTTCAGAGATTATTGTCTATAAAAGTGAAGTTAATATTTATTTAGCCCAAGAACTTCCTCTAGAAGATAATAGCTTTCCCCGAAGAATTTTGACATAGGTAGGTAGGTAAAGTGAATATCGCACGACACACTTAGGCATTTTGGAAGCCCATCACCGGGACTAGACATGTCCTCTCTGAGCCATCCTGTGGTCTTGATAAAGTTGTTCAATTCAATGGAACTACGGAGACATAGAAGATGCTTTAATGTCTCCTCCTCTTCTACTTCTTGGCTGCTTCTGCAATAGTTATTGTATATACGGGACTAGACATGTCCTCTATGAACCATACTGTGGTGTTGATAAAGTTGTTTAACTCAACTTGGTAGCTTCTGCGATAGTCATTGTATGGTTTCCCCAGTCTACTGGCATGCCTACCAAACAGAATAGAATCAGTTAACACTCGTTCTAAAGTTCTTAAGTTGTTTCTTTTAAATTTCAATAAACGGAGTGTGCGGCCTTTATTCCATTCAGGTCACCTTTTTTTGCTTGTTGAGTAACTCAGAGATTGTTTCCACCGAGACTCGGTTATGTCTATGACGTCGATTAAATGGTATTTTGATATACAAAATTACAATTCTTGATTCCCATTTATGGAGTCAGAGAAATAGGAAGAAGCTTGTACTAATAAGTGTTCTATCGTGTCGTCGAAGGTAGGAAACACGAAGCTCCGCTCGGAGTCGAAAATTAATTTTAAATGGACAATTCTTGGTATTTCGTTGAAAAATATTGATATAGCTCCGAAGCGTCGTAGGCGATTATACTGGTTGTATTGATTCTAAACTAGGCCGAGACAATATCCGAATAACAAAGAAAACAGTTTTTTCATATCAGGCAATATCAGGTTTTTGATGGATCTTTGAAATAAATTCATTAGAAATTCCAAAAGGATTTGAAACATACTTAGGACTTATAAAATTAGTGGATTAGGCACACAGTGGTTTTAGAGGTTTTGGTATCTATAGAATTATTATCGAAGAATATACCTTTGTCAGACGCTAACCTTAAAATCGTGTCCGTGTTAAAGGTCCGGTAAAGCAAGTATTTCCAAGAAATATAAGTCAAATCTAAATGTGCTGCTGGTCGCAGAAAGTTTTTTTTAAACAAAGACGAGTTTTCACTGCTATCTGTTGATGTTGTTCGACAAATATAGAGATTTTTTGGGATGAAAATTTTGTCTTCAAACATATCACGTTTCAAACAAGTCCGGATAAAAGTTGGATCACGACAGATTTTGAAGGAATACAAATCTGAAGATCTCTTTCAACTCTAACAATCCAAAATTCAATTAAAGCTTAGTGTAATAATTTTTTTCAGTGTACAAATTACCGGAAGATGCTCATCTGAGATACATTATTGCACATTTCGGTTACGTCCCCACGGAGCTTTTAAAATTTTAATTAATGACAATTTCATTAAGCGTACACAGCATTCGTTTTCGTACTTTTGGCTGAAGTCCAGTTCACAAACGCTTCATTAAGGGGTGAGCGTGATGAGTGTAAGAATTGTATACATAACGGTTTAAGTGCAAAATCAGTTAGCTGCAATGCTTATAATCATTTCTTTCTTCGTGGTGACTTATTGTCCTTGTTTTTTTTGGCCGCGAAGGCTCGCATCGCTTAATCGCTCAGGCGGACAGATGTGCAAATGGCGTTTTCGTTTTACTTTCCAAATCGCACAGCTCATCCTTGGTCCGTAGTGCAATGAGTAAATTGCGGAAATTTATGGCTGCGCAAATTGTTTAATGACTTTGTTTAGCATTTACCAAATTTTATTTCGTGTCAATAACGGAGGGTGAATTCTTTCGGTCAAATCACGCAGGCGGCAAGCAAGTGCAACAACATTAATTTTTAACGGCTCGTTGACTCTGAAGTGTGAACAAGTTTGGAGTAGTAGTAAACTCTCTTACGTTGTAGTGGAATGGTATGTTAGTGGTGGATGGTTCACATACATATCAGGCCGTGAAACTGCCCAAGACGTAATCAATTATATCAGGGCTCTAAAAATTCTGTCGTTATCTTAAGCTCCATGAATTTTGTCCTCAAAAATTGGAATTGTAATCGTGTGAGATCTAATTGGTTCACACAATGCCTTTTTTTCGTTGACTTCACTTCGTGAACTCTTCAGAAACTAGTTATAATTAGTCAATACTTTCCAGCAATGCCGTTGGTAAAGAGATAAGAAGCAACGTCCAGTGACATCTTTTGTACGACGTGTGGTTTCGTACGGTCAGACTCTTGTTCCATATGTTGAGACTTAGAATTGACATCCCGTTAGAAAAAACTTCTGACGTTAGACACACTATGGTGAAGAAAACATTTACTAAAGGGTGTTAGCATATATAGAAGAATCAATATTTAAGATATTCAATAAAAATCTAACCAATGTGCATTGAATACAACCTAGTAATTTCATTCTTCAATAAGAAGAGGCGCTGGTTGTGGAATAGTATTCTTTGTCTTACAAATTACCAATTGTACATTGGCAAATTTAATCGAAATTAGTACATTAGAAATTGTTCATAAATTTCGGAAACACTTGTAATTTTCGGAGTATTTTCCAAATTTCGGAGTCATTCCTAAATTTCGGAATTATTCCTAAAATGCCGAGTTGTTTTTAAATGTGTAAAAAATGTTCAGAATATAGTGAAACGCTGCCTATCTTAATATCCGCTTTGATTTCTTTGTTTCATTCAGAAGCGTTCCAATAGCAATCCATGTAGAGTTTGAGTTATTTGAAAAATAGACGAATAACCATTGTATAATGATTTAGCGTATCGAGCGTACTGTGTGAAAGACTAAAGTCCGCCGTCAACAAACTGATTGGACCTTATCAGTGTGGCTTTAGACCCGGAAAATCCACAACTGACCAGACATTCACCATGCACCAAGTCTTGGAGAAGACCCGTGATAAGAGGATCGACACACACCATTTTTTTGTCGATTTTAAGGCTACTTTCGACAGCACGAAAAGGAGCTGCCTTTATGCCGCGATGTCTGAATTTGGTATCCCAGCAAAACTAATACGGCTGTGTAAGCTGACGTTGAGCAACACCTAAAGCTCCGTCAGGATCGGGAAGGACCTCTCCGAGCCGTTCGATACCAAACGAGGTTTCAGACAAGGTGACTCACTATCGTGTGACTTCTTTAACTTGATGCTGGAAAAAATAATACGAGCTGCAGAGCTAAATAGAGAAGGTACAATTTTCTATAAGAGTGTACAGCTGCTGGCGTATGCCGATGAAATTGATATCATCGGAAGCAACAACCGCGCAGTTTGTTCTGCTTTTTCCCGCATGGATAAGGAAGTGAAGCGTATGGGTCTGGTGGTGAATGAGGACAAGACGAAATCTCTCCTGTCATCAAACAAACAGTCAGCGCACTCGCGTCTTGGCTCCCACGTCACTGTAGACAATCATAACTACGAAGTCGTAGATAATTTCGTATACCTGAGAACCAGCATCAACAACACGAACAATGTCAGCCTCGAATGAGTTTTCGAGAGGAAAATTTTGCGCATGATTTATGGTCCTCAGAACATAGGCAACGGCGAATACCGCAGCCGATGGAACGATGAGGTGTACGAGTTATACGACGACATTCACATAGTTCAGCGAATGAAAAGACAGCGGCTACGTTGGCTAGGTCATGTAGTTCGAATGGACGAAAGTACTCCAGCTTTGAAAGTGTTCGATGCAGTACCCACCGGAGGAAGCCGAGGAAGGGGAAGGCCTACACTCCGTTGGAGGGACCAAGTGGATAGCGACCTGGTTACACTTGGAATCTCCAACTGGTGCCGAACTGCGAAGGAAAGAGAGAAGTGGCGCACTATCGTCGATTCCGCAATAACCGGCTAAACGGTTGCAACGCCTATATAGTGCTATCTCACTGTTTGATTAACAAAATAATTATGTATATATATAACATGTGGTATAAGCCGTGGTCCCAAGACGCTTGACTATTAGACATAAGCGGAAAACAAAGTTCTAATGAGAAGTTCAATGACGTTCCTGACTCCATGGAGAAATTTACAGAATTTTGATATACTTCGAGTCTACTTCGAGTTACAAATTTTGTGGACCTGTAGATAGAAGATATTAACTTGAGCAAAGCTAAAAGCTTATAAGAATCTATTTCATTTTGAGGTTGAGATGATATCACGATTAAAACTCACAAATTTTGCCGAATTGATCTGCAATCAATCCTTAGTGGTTGTGTTTTTAATTTAAGTTGTCTTTGAGCGGCTATGTGAAGTTCTCTTTGTGACATAAATATCTAGAATGGTATGGCAGTGCCTACAAATGGAATGCTAACAAAGGAAAAATATTGCATTTGTTCGGAACAAACTTAGAAGCGATTTAGTGGTATATAGAATTGGTCAGAAGATCCGTAAAATCATTGTCTGTGAGTGGAGAGATAAGTGTATGAAGATATCTTTAAAGCCTATACTATACTAGTGCTTCATGAAACGCAAAAATTCTAACCTTAATGATTCCAATGTTATTTAAGACGCATAATAACTTTATGAAACAAACAGATTTTTCGAATTACGTTTGCTTGTTTATTATTATGGATACAAAGTATATGATTATAATATTGCATTTCCCACCACTGTCTCCAACACCCGAATCTTAAGTGCTCCCTTGAGACAGTGTCATATGAAAATGTGGTGGTTTCAACCAGTTTTTCTATTTGTTTTTCTACAATTTGCCGTCATAAATCTTGGCAACCGCTCAACCGTTCGACTGACAGCAATTCCATTTGTATTTTTCAAGCAACGCGTGGAACCGTATGCACCCATATGTGAGTTCTGCATATGCAGAAAAGACAGTTACTTTTGTGTGGAAACAGCCACATATCAACGCTCTAGATGCCATTTGTAGTGTTTGTTTTCACATCCGCCTTCCGACGAAGACGCACATTAGAGGAAATCACCAACAAATGCGTGGCATGAGCAAAATTTATGGGCGCCGGCTTCGATTGCGTAGACATGTGAGGAGCGTGTAAGATGAGTAACCAAAAAAAATCGGGATAATGCAGAATATTGTGTATGTTCGCACACGCTTTGTCACAATATGGCAACAAAGACGCATCATCTTTCCGCCGAGTTCGTACTGCGAAGGGTTCCAGCACTCGCGCTCTCAATGTTGTTGGTCATTTAAGCCGTCGAAAAGTCGCTGACTTAACACGCTGTGGGGTACAGCCTTCCACTCGGCCGGATGTTGGACGCTTCCGACGAGCGGCATGGCAGACAACTTGCCGATTCTTCAGCACTTTCGATGAGGCGATTGGCGGAAGTGAACGACAGGCGTCCGATTGAGATTAATTCAATTTCACTCCATGCATATCCTTCGACAGCACAATTAATATGCTCACTCTCACTCTCACATGCATACATACATACGCCGTGATTTCCCAGCTTTTCGCAGTTTTGTTTGGGATATCAATACTGCTTGAGATTTCCCGCTGAATGCTTACAAAGAAGATATCATAAATTATGATGTACATGTACATATGTCTGGGGGTGTGTGTGTATGAGCGATATTTGCCGTATCTCAAAACAATTTCATATGCACATGTCCGTCCACACTTTTGCGAAAATAAAAATTCGTAACGGCAAACATTTAATTTTTTCACAATAACACAACTGCGCTTGTATATACATATGTATGTATGCATGTGTGTCTGCTGAGTTGCCAGTCACCAGTCACCACGCGCCCACACGCGTCATCCTTGCGAGTGCCGTCGCCTTGCAAGCGAATGGCTTGGAAGTCATGAATTTTATTTTTATGGCCTTTTTGTTTTTCATCGAAGAATTACAAAAGTTTTCCATACGAAGTTTCTTATTTATTGTGTTGTTGTTGTTGCTGCTTGTGCAACAATGCGCAAGGATACAACGAATGTGGATACAAATTCATTGGTTGCAGAAAGCAAAGTATTTTTTGTTTGCAAGTAGAAGACGGCGAGTGAAAAATATGTTGCGGAAATGACGATCGTTTGGCGAAAGTAGCGAGGAAGTTGCGAAAATTTGTTGAATAGCTTATGGCCGGCATAATAATTTATCATTCAGCAGCGGGAGAAGTCTAGTATTTTTGAGTGGAGTCGTTGGATTTCAAGAAGTTTGTTAAACTCGTTTACTTTAATCTATAATTGAGGTATACAGCTCGGCCATTTGTTTGGCTGAAATTCTCTGGCAAATGGAGGGTCTTAAAGGTTTTGAGGTCTAAGCAGCTAATGATCAGGAGGGGATTTATCAATAATTGTTGATGGTCAGATTACTAAACATAAACCCTTGCTTGGAGTTGGTCGAAACGCGTATGAAATGAAGACTGATGCTTGTTTAATGTGGAGTTCCAACGATCACATTAAACCACGATTGCCAATTCATCTTAAAGTTTTCCTATACTGGAATACTCGGAGAGTCTCTAATGACCGTTACATTATGACAATGGTTCATATACAGAGAACCCAAATTAATCAGTTCTCTTATAGCTGGAAGAAGAAATTATTCAATATGATGTCTAGGTTTATCTTTGAGATATTCGTTCTAATCATTTTAATCCTACTGCTAAACGTATACTGTCAAGGCCTATATTTCTGAAGTCCCCAAAACGCCGAACTTTCTATAATATTTTCCCGTAATTTTTCTAGTCGGTTCATAGCTGCAATTCTGGTGATCTTTGAAGTACCGGATGGACTTTGGTTGGTTGATTAAAATGGTAGGTCTTTAGAACTTGGTATTACTTAAATCCGGTAATGTTGAGCCGATTGTTATATACAAGTAGATATCGGAAAGACAAATGCCTTCAAATCCTTCTCTCCAATAGGCTAAAGAACAAAATAGAAGAAGAACGACGAAATTCCTTTACATAGTAACAACAATCGACAGAGATTCCTCTAATACATTTATTAACTATTTTTTCGTAAATTTTGTTCTGGAAGTCAAACTACTAACAAGACGAAGAGTTCGATTTGCCCAGTGAGTTCTGACTTTAATGAAATTGACTCCTACACAGCAAATTAATGCCTTCGCAACACCTTCCAACAGCAGAACACCTCTTCACATGTTCTACCCCAATCCTTTTAATTAATATCCTTGGTTTTATGGTTAAACTCCGTCAATACAGCTTGACGACAATGTGAAAGGTCGAACTGCACACCAAGCAGTTTCTATTAGGATGGTTTCGCCGAAATCACCCCTGTAGTAATGTGCTGGAAGCATAATTGTCTTCCTGGTGCATCAAGAGGTCAATCCTACAATACGTCGACGACATCGAACAATACGCCGACCTGATGTCCGACGTAGACACCTTCACAAATGCGTTAAACGCTATTCAGTGTAGCAATTAACAACTTCTTTGACTCCCTCCCAATGAAAGGCGTCCTTGGAATCAAATC
Organism: Zeugodacus tau; assembly: GCA_031772095.1. Taxonomy (NCBI): domain Eukaryota; kingdom Metazoa; phylum Arthropoda; class Insecta; order Diptera; family Tephritidae; genus Zeugodacus; species Zeugodacus tau. The sequence goes on along the minus strand of CM062653.1, from coordinate 50,978,503 downwards.
CCTGCCTATTGCAGACGACGAGCTCGAGTTGCCTCGTGAAACAAGTGTGAGACTTGCCCAACTGTGTTGTGGATATTGTAGCAGGCTAAACTCCTACTTATCCAAAATAGACCCTGGCATACCGAATATCTGTATTGCATGCAACGAATCCCCGCATGATATAACCATATCTTTTTATGCCCAACACTTCCGATTAATCTAACACCCATCTCCCGATCCGACTCTGTCTAAACAGTTCGTTTCCTGGGCCTGCCGTTAGATGACATTTATGACAACTAAATTTATAACTTCCGTTTCAACCAGGCTCTATAAAATCGTTATAACAACAACAACAATAACATTGAAAGTCAAGAAAAAGCTTTAGATTGATTTCAAAATAGGGGTAAGAGCAAATTATTTAATAATAATAATGAACCACACTTTTAAATAAACGCTTTAAATATATTAGAGAACGAGATATTGATTGTTTAACAAATTTAAAAGCAATAATTAAATTTTAGTACGCTCCATAATATTTATTATTGCTTTTTAGTACACATTGAACACACAGATGTCGCAGTGCATTGTTTTTTTTACAGAAATATGGTAAGGCACCTTGCTGTCAATCTGACAGCAGCGCAGTCATTGCTAATGGGCGTATGTGTGTTTTTTCTATTCTCCAGCAATGAAGTGAATCCTGAAAAGGTGTTTATTTTATGCAATTTAAGTGATTTTAAACGTGTAGTATTCGAAAATACATGTAAGTTTAAGTAAATTAATGTTGTGCGAACTCAGTAGTGTATATTTGTGTGTTTTATGTGTAGTTTTTGTGCAAAATATAAGCAGTTTACATTCAGCTGCTTGACAATGCCGATGGTCAGATTTTTGTGGCATCATCCCTCACAAATTGTTGTAAATAAATGCAAAGCATATACAATAATTATATTGGTATAATATTGTGAGTTCTTCCAGTAATAATAGTAGAGTTTTGCATTAAGAAAACATTTTACATGTTTTATGATGAAAAGTGCGCTGCATACAAACCAATAAGAAAATCATGAGATCTACGTACGTGTGTAGGGATGTATATACAGATCTGAATGTTTATTGCTGCATCTGTAAGAACGATTATATATTTTGTATATGTACTTATTTATGTCTAATTTATACATTGAAACGTAACACAGACTTCATTAAAAATAATAACCTGAAGTTTTGCACTACATTTATTTAACAACTTTATAGAGAAGGTGTACCTATGTATGTATGTATAATATAAATCTAAATATTACTGGTGAAAAAAATATAAATTTTTATCCTGCTAAAGATTGACAATTCGCCAGCATATTTCAAAACTATTTAGTGAAAGATTTGGGGTGCTAACAATACCCACGAACACCTTTTCCCATGTAAATAAAATTGTTCCAATCTAATTGGGTTATTTTTAGTAAAATATAAACACCTATCTTGTTAGAAAAAGTATTTCCGACCTATTGTTTAGAGGTATGCTTATATGAATGTATGTAGACAATAATACACAAATTCTTTTATTTCTGTTTTTAATTTATTAAATAATACACATAAAACGATTAAAATATAATTGTTAATACACTGATTGTTGAATTATAATATCAAAGTGCTGCAAATGATGTAAATATGAATCTGTCAATTGTATTTCATTAAAGATTAACATCTTATTATCATAAACGCAAAAACGTCTGCAATATACATTGAATTGCTATGAGTAATACTCGACATATTAAGCATCCATACATTTCACTACTTCCTTTCGTTACCCTATAGTTTTGTTACTCCACAAATTTTTCAATTTACCAATAAATACTTAAATTAGTCATTCGCGCTCGCGCAGCAAATGTGCTTTCATCACACATTTGTATTTATGCATTTTTGTATGTATGTATGGATACACTTCGTACATTTTACCGGCATGATCGTCATCAACTCTTGTAGCATTGAGGTTCCCCATTGGAGACTCTTTAGTGAGCACCGATGAGCAGATAGAGCGAATGACTCTGACATGCTGTATAAATGCTAACTAAAGTTATTTATAAATATTTAATGTTTTACTCTCCGGCTAGGCGCTAGCGCTCGTTTCGCCTACGGTGCATTGGTGGCGATATACTGATTTTATGTTTGCTGAACTCAGTTCGATAGAAGAAACGGTGTGAGCTGCTCCAACAAGCAGACGGTGCGCGTGAAAATACGTTTAAAACTTTTTAATTTGATTTAAACAAGGCAAAAAAAGAATTAAAGAATAACATTAGAATTTGCCAATTATCCAACAGTTGTTAGCTGATGGAAGTACAGAGTTTATTGTGAGCTAAAAAGGTACGAGTACGCAAAACGCAATTTTGGTAGCAAAGTGTAATTTGTACTTATGTATTTACATAGTATATATGTATATATATACGTTATAAGTGAATTCAAGCACAATTCAGTGTTTGTGAAAATAAAACATATGGTGATTTAGGAAAAAATATGTGGTTCTACTCATTGTAGCAGCAAATCTAAATTGATACCTTATAATTATGAAATGTGTATTAATAAATTTCTGATCGACATGTGTTTGAGAAATACCTAAAATACCTACATAATTAACATACATAGCTGTGTGTGTGATTTTCTAAACATAATAAAGTGCTAAATATCAATAATAGAATTATGTGTGGGTCAGCTTACTTTATAGTTGCGCAAAATTAGTGACTTCATTTAAATAAATAAATCAGTGTTGTGGTTTGTATATTGTTGTACTCTATAAAAGTGAAGTTTGTCTTTGACACTAAAAATACTTAATATATTTAAAAACATAAAAAGTGAGAACATGTGTTTATAAAGCATAGTAGAAGTTAAATTAATGTGCAAATTATGTATATATAAATCAACAAATTGTGCATTAGACAAAACTAAAAAAATTAAAGTTATGCAAAATTTTGTTATTTCGCACAAATATCATACATATTTATGTAGCTTGTCTCAAGCAAAAGCAATAATTTTGTGCTAAAATTGATATATAGTCAAAAAATTATTTGTTTGCTGCCTCATATATACGCTGTTTATTGGATAAAAACCAACGAATTACCTCATCGTTTCGGTGCCTCAATTGACTTGGCCGCCTCGAATTCTACCGCCTACCCGTTTCGTCTAACTCGCTTCGTTTTGCTAGCTGGTTGTTTGTTTATTCACTGGCCTTTGCGTTTGGAACTCGCCAGTGAGCAGTATTCTGCGTTTATTTGTATCTTTATATTTTGTTCTGTTTTTTTTTCAGATATAGTACATACATATACATATATATGTAGATACTTATGTATTTATAATCATAAATGTATGGGTATTACTTTCATGAAAACAGATATTTTGTGCTTGTTTTAAAAGTTTTACTAAGCGTATTTGTTTAAATACATATGTGAGTGTGTATATTACGTAGACTGATAGTTTATGGTTTATAAATGTACATTTATACATACATAAGCATACATAAGTACATGGAGGTTATGTACATATGTGAAAATATGTTCTACTTTAGAGTTTTGAGCTTGCTTTGCAATTTTATATAATTACGAACATATTTGCGTAAATACATAACAACATTTTGATTAAGTTGGTATGATTACTTTCTTTTTTTGCATGTTTGTTTGCTGATAATTGGATCGCATATTTTCTGTATTTCGGTTTGTTGAAATTGAGATATAAATTAATTGTTTTAATATAATTTAATAGAATTTTAATTATTTAGTTTGAGTTCGTTGCATTTTAAATTATGGGTAAATCAGTTTATTAATCTAGATTTTTAATTCTTTTCAAAGCCACCTAATTTTACCACGCCATTTCCTTATTTTTTATTGCTTGAAGAGATTGCTCAATCAATAAAGCTCCACTTCTAGTATGTAGTAAATTTTCGCATTAATTGCATATGTCTTTGCTGATAATACATTCGAGTATTTATTTTTTTTATGTAAATATGGTTGTCGGCCAGTTATCGCTGTGAATATCTTTAGAGAAATGCCAGTAGAATTGTTGATATTTGATTTGCAGTTCCTGAATCAACCAATAACTTGGAACCTTATCAAGGAAATATAAAAGCAGTTGAAAGACATTCTGAAATCGCAAACATTTACTGTTATTTTTATACAGTATAATCTGTTCCATTAAATCGATTGTATGGTTATAAAGGTTTTAATAGAACACTATTTATAAATACAAAGTTTTTATTAAATAACGAGCCTCCGGGAAGAATATTGTTATTTTCAAGTTTGAGGAATTTCGCTAAGATGAAAGTCCTTAGTTGGATTCGTGTGTCGTAGAAATGTGAATATTATAACATTGTAGATCGGTCACACTGTTCTGATGTGCACTGATTCAATCCACAAATATGCTTAAGTGTGTGGGCTTAATCATAACTAAAAATGAAAAACAATATTGTTCTGATATTTCATCATACATGTGTAGTGTGTTCATATGTATTGTGTTCCAAACTCTAATGAAGTGTAATAAAGCAAAAATGCTGCTTACTTTTGATATCATCACACTTCATAGTTTTGGAATGTGTTTAAACTTTTTGTTTTATTCTTTTCCTCCAGTTTTTTTGTGGCATGTGTTGATAAAACTCTCGCGCCTTTTATTTGCGTTTCACATTTTTTAAGTGGCATTATGTTGATGTGAAGTAAAATTATTTCGTAAACAAGTTATGTACGAAGTGACGTGTGTGTCTGTGTTTCTTTTATTTTGCAAACGCAATTTAATTACTTTACGACTATGTAAGCGATATGCGTGAACTAGTTTTTCAACTACGAGTAGTCTAAATATGCGTCTACGTGCGGGCGTAGAATTTTAGCGCAGACAAAGCTATTACTCTTTCGTGACTTTTTGGCTAATCTACATATATACATACACACATATATATATATATATATATATATAAACTTTATACTTTATTTTAATGATTTAAGAATAGCAGGTTCTTACACACATATCCATTAAGCTACTTAATAAATAGTAAACAAATGTGGAGCGCTTTGAAAATAATCATGCTCATGAAAAATTCACACCTAAGCATTATAGTCACGAGATTGCTTTAATCTACAAATAGTGGTACAAGTAGTAGAAAAAATACAAAAAAAAAAGAAATGTACTAAAATACATAAATACATTTAGAGACTACTCGCAGAAAATTCTACAGAATCTTTTTACAATTTTGAAAAGAATATTTTCTTTAAAATACCTATTTGAGGGAGGGTTAATATAGACACTAGAAGAATGGCGTCCTTTCTAGTGTCTTTAATGTGGTTGTATAGACAGAAAATATTCTTCAAATAATTTTGTGCTATGGAACCGACTATCATCTGCTTGACAATCTTTGGTTGTATAAAAATCCAGGGTTCTTTTTAGTTACGTATCCCCTCCTTTAGTGGTGGGAATGGTCGCCGTTTCTTCATTATTGTTGTTGTTGTAGCGGTTAACCGGCGAACGTGAATTAATTGTCATCGAAGTCATCTAAAGGGAGGCCCAAGAAACGATCTGTTTCGACGGGTCGGACCAAAATGAAAGGGTGTTAGATGTGTGGGGTTAATTGAACATGTAAAGAAGTTTCTTCATTCTTCATCCTTCCTCCAGTTATCTTCAAATAAGATGAATTGTTTCACTTTTACAACAATTGTGAAGTGAGAATGTGCCTTTTAGGAGTTTGAGAGTATCTTGGATGTCTTTTCAGTAATAAAAAATAAGAAAGAAGACTTTAAATGAATTTGTCCTTAATTCAATAGTCTAAATTGGCAAGAACCAGCAAGAATTCAACTAAGTAGAATTGAGCTAAAACTTGTTTTTGTAACTTTTTTAAGTATGGGATGTAAATCCAGCTTCTACTCTGCCATTATCTTACTAATTTTACTTTGAAGAAACTGTTTGTGGCATACACCGTAATGAGTTTCTCAATCAATCGATCAAATGAGAGGCCAAAAATTTAGAGTTCGATTACTAGATTACTATAAACCAGTATTTCAAAATTCTTCAAGCCATTGACACTAATATAGTATATATATTTATATATATTAGACCGGATGTTGTTTATCTAGTGTGTCTACCTTAAGCCTACTATCCCCAATCAGATCACGTCCCCATATTTTAAGGTCTTAAATGCCGTTGAACTGTCTATAGGTGTCTGTCAGTTTACTGTTTAACCCGAATTTTACGCCTGAAGTAAACACAAACGCACACAGACACATTTTTACAGGCGTCCTCATTTATTTGAGGCTCTTACATATATACAAGTACAATTTTGCTTTCATTTACTAACGCATACAAAATACAAAAAATATCGTAAAATTGTGTAAGCAATTCGAATTTTTATTTTTATTTACTTTTCCTTATACCCTTTTGAGTGCAGCGATTTTGCGTGAAGCAACTCACAAATATTGAAGCCAATTCATAGCCCCATCACGTTGTCTGCGGCGTCGATTAGTCATAGCCGCTTTCTGATTGTGTCTGTGTGAGTTTGTTTTACGTATTCGCTCTTTTTCATTATCAAATGGCTTTGTTTGTGAACATACACACCTTTTCATATATATATATATTTTTTTTTTTTATTTATGCAGTTTTTTCGCACATATTTACATACTCAACTGGACTTATCTCTAGGTCTATATGTGTGTATCTGCTTAAATATGTAGGGGTTCCCTCCCTATAATATGAAATATAAATTTTATGAATAACTCTATTCAATCCAGAAAGAATTCTTGCTATAATTATACACTACATACACACACAAACATACATATATACGCATATGGTAGTTTGCTTTGCACAGCTGATAACAAATAAGCGTGTGATAAAAGCAAAAAAATACGCCCATCAAGCTAAAAATAGTAAGCTGTCATACATGCGTGTACGTATGTTTGTATGTGTGCATGCAGTTTTATAGCGGGAGCGGCAAGCTGAACTGCTCATCGGTGTGTTAGTATAATAAGGAGTATTGAGCAGAGCGTGTCTCAATAGGTGATTTTATGCGTTAAAATTATTTTAAAATATTGTAATAAGCTCAATAAATAAATAAATTCATATTTAAGTACAAAAAGTATATAAATTTAATTTAATAATTTTGGGAATTTAATTTATTGGAATAATTAATATTTGGAATACAAAATCTAAATAAAAATTCAGTAACACTTTCTGAGCACTTTTTAGTGCCTAACTTACCTTCGATTGAATTTAGAAATGATATTGAGTCAGTTTGAAAGCCTAAAAATTTACTTTTTTTTAATTTATGAGAGTAAATAAAATAATTGTATGCCTTTTTACTCTTTAAAACAATTTATTGAATCTTTCTAGAGTTTGTTTTCTCTTTTACTTTCGTCTTAACGTAATTTTTGGATTTTGAATTTGAATTTTAAACAAATCGGTTAATAACTTTTTGAGACAATATTTGAGATTTCCTTTTCCTCTCTTCAGTATACGCTCAATATAATATATTTTCTGTTCATCACAAAAAAAAAATTGTTTTTGAAAATTTTACATGGACTTACTCCCTTAATTCCAAATTATTTTTTTTATAAAATATTTTTTTTTTGTAATAAATATTAATTTTTTTTTAATAGATATGAAAATATTGAAAACTATATTATCTATTCATATAGAAACAACCTATGTAAATCTTTTAAAAATTATTTTAAATTAATAGCATAAAAATTAGTAATAAAATATATCTCAGTCTTCATCTTGAAGCACCCTTTACTGTCAATCACATGAATAGAGTGGTTAGTGGCTTTATGCTCCTGTATATAGGGTACATACTTCCAGTCAAACCGACAGTGGCAATCGTTTGTGGTTGAGGATTATTGAAAATTATACAATTGTTTGTATGTATGCATGATATATAGGAGTGACCCAAAATGTTTAAATTGCTTAATTTGGACGCTTTGCTTTCGAATATGTATAAAAGGCATACAATTGTGCACGGACCGATCATGTACCCTGAAAAAGTCAGATATAGCATTTTCTGAGGCAAAAAAAAAACATATTAATATCGAAATATGAAATTAGTAATTTTAAAAATTTAATCATTAAAGAAACTTTATTCGACATTAGAACCACCCGTTACCACATTATTCTTCCCAACGCCAATGTTAGCGTGTTGAAACTGCATAAAATGAACTGGCATTGATTACGTCAGTAAATCATCACACCAGCTCATTCGTTCGCATGACTCTATTTATGCGGCATTTGCTTCGAGTCGCATAAATGTCCATTCTCAATTAAATAAATAAATAAATATTATATTAATAAAAGACTGTCTTTGTTGTGTGGAAAATCTTGACTTGATTCCACTGTTCATCGAACGGCAAACGCCCAACTCAAACCATATAAATTTTTATGTACAGTATACTTCTAAAACAAAACAATAGTCAAGATTTTTTCTCTTCATAGTAAATACATATGTATGTATGTAAATGTAAATATGTTTTTCATGTAAATCCATATGTTTTATTGAAGCAAATAAATGAATGAATTTTTTAAGTTTAAAAATGCATTTAATATTATAAAAATAGATAATTTATGTATATATTTGGAAAAGTAAATTATTCGAAAAAGGAAATTACCCAAAATACCAATCGATTTACTTTTCGAGAGTATACTGTACCTACGGACATATAAATATGTACAACAATGTTGTCATATTCGAAAACATATTGTGAATGGCGGAGCATTGCTTAATCAAGAAGTGCAATTCGAATTGGAACACATATACATACAGCTATATGTGTATTGGCTGACCGCGTTTCTCCCATTTGCGCTAATCGATTCTAAATGACAGACGGAATCGTGTTCAGAATCACTAAATCAAAAACTTTACTTTGAGATATACACCCTCGAGTGGCTTAATTATACAAATATTCCACTCAATCGTTTATTCTTCCTAGGTATGCAGCTGGGTATATCCAAGTTCATATAGGGCATTCCTGACATTCCCTAAAAAATTAATGAGCTATTATTTATATTTAAATTTATTTAGAATTCTAAAATATTTGATTACTATCGCGAATTAATTCGGTACTCAAATTAGGTATTGTGAGTAATATAGTATAATTGGTCTTATAAGGCACCGAAACCTTGATATGGAATCGCACACTACTCCTTAAGATATAATTTATTTTGAATTCATTGTTTCAGAACATACATATCTAAGCTAAGCTTACTCGGTCTCTAGTTCATAATTTTACAATAATTCGTAGATTGATTGCTTGAGTAATCGATATTTGTGAGCGTATAAGAAAAATTGGCGTATTCTTTACTTTCTTCTTCTTCTTGACTGGCGTAGACACCGCGTACGTGGTTGTAGCCGAGTCTTTACTTTGCATCCCCATTTTTTCGATACAAATGACAAGGTTATACCGCCTTTACTCGGTCGCCAGAGCCTCTTTTGCTAACCAGACAGGGGGTACCGCGGATAGGTGAGGTTGACAATCGGATGACAGCTAAATATTCTCTTTTCCAACGCTGATCCCCCCAATGTTCATTTAACCCTTGTATACGGTTGGGAAACATGGAATATTGTAGGCTCTGACATCCAAAAGCTGCAGGTTTTCATAAATCAATGACTTTGGAACATTTGCCATATTTTCTGGCCTGACACCGATTCTAAAACGGGCCAAACCAAACATTCCTGTGAGCCGAAATTCTGAAAAGAAATTGGAGCTAGCTCGGGCATGTTCTGAGGCAAGATCCAGATGCAATCACCCAGAACACTATCGACTGAAATCCATAAGGCAGCCGAAGGAAAGACCATTCATGGAATCTTGTAGCCTCTGACATCCAAAAGCTGCAAGTTTTCACAAATCAATGCCTTTGGAACATTTATCATATTTTCTGGCCTGTCACCGTTTCTAAAACGGTCTTCTGGTCACGCATAAATCAAATATCCCTGTGAGCCGAAACTCTGAAAAGAAATTGGAGCTAGCTCGGACATGTTCTGAACACTATCGACTGAAATCCACAAGTCAGCCGAAGGAAAGACCGATCCTATCTTACCGGGAGAAGAAATTTGGTAATCGTAATATTTAAAGTCCAAAAAAGTTGCAGTAAATTCAAGAGGCTAGCACAAACAAGATCGAAATAAATGGTAGAATCTCATTGTGGCGCTTTGCGCTTTGCGGAGCCAGAGTCTACAATATATAAATATTGCCTACATTTAGGCGCGCAGCTGAATTTTCTGATCTACTTATAAAAACTTAATTTAAAAATTCGAAACTTAGTATGTTGGCGAATTCTTTTCCGCCTTTCTTTGTAAGTTAAACTAGTCATGAACTTTAGTCATATTGGTGTAACAAGACATATGTACACATGAGTAATAGAAAAACTAGTGGCAGCCGAGCTGTGGGTGTTGCATTAGGCGTACAAACAAGAAATCTTTCAAGTGCCTAGCACTTTCACAACCTACTGTATACTTTAAATCTATCTAGTACATACATACATATATTTTCATATACCGCTAAGTGTGTGCATTTGCACTTTTCTAAATACTTGCATACTATACATATAGACCTACATAGTACTTGTAGCCTATGTTACTATATGTTGTATGTGGCGGCGCTTGCCTCATGCAATTTATAGTTCCGCCTGCGTTCGTCGGGAGTCGTCTACTCACCATTCACAGTGATGCGCCAGCACCAATCCTCATGCATTTCATTCAGACTTTATGGACTTGGCAACTTACTTTTACGTGTCGTCTTCATTGCTGTTGTTGTTGTTGTTGCAATTGTTGGCTATGAAAATGCCACGTTTTATAGTTGTTTCCGTAGCAACGGTGCCCGACTGACTGGAGCCAAAGAATTTTATTCAATACATTCACACATTCGCATTGCTTGTCCTACTATTACGCTATCATGACAAATAGTCATACATATCAACTGTTCATCCATATATACAGATACATATACACATGTGGTTCGTTTGACTCGTGTACTCGCGTTGAATTGGATTGGAAACACTTGTCGACTTATTACGTTAGCTAAATTGTAGTGACATTAAGACGACGACTTACTCACTGCATACCACTCGCTCTTACTCTTTGATAACATTTACGTTTGCTAATACAGTTAGTTTTGATTAAGAGTTTTAAGATTAAGAGGTATTTTTATAGCGATACTCTGAAAAATGTGTAAAGAAGATACTTCTTCTGCGCTTCTGTCGAATAAAAGGGTATTTTCGCGTAAGATTTCTTTTTATAATAAAAATTGTTGCGAAGGAAAGCAATGTAAGAATGACTGAATACGGTTTGAACCGAATTAAAGGTAGCCTCACAAGCGACCAGTGTAGCCATATCTGGATTATTGTTTTGACAATTCGCTTAAAATGTTCCATTAATATTTGAATTACCCATTCCTAAGTCAATTGAACCGTTAATTTTTTCCCTTTTCTAACAATGCTTAAAAAAGATCATATGCATAGTTCACCTAAAAGTATGTTACAAAGGGCAAGACCACATTTCGTTGTTTGTTCGTGAATTCTTGGCCAAAAACAATTTTGTAACGATGCCCAGTCCCCTTATTCGCCTGATCCGTGTGACTTTTTTCTAGTTCCAAAAACAAAGAGTACATACAAGATATCGCTGAAAGCACGAAAGTCGAATGAATAAATATTAAAAAAAAAAATCGAAAATTCCCGTTATTTTTTGAACACACCACAAAACTTCTATTGGATGATAGCATACCCGCTCCTCAAAAGTATGGAAATGATCTTATATCTAATTCTATAATAATATACTTTCTTATTCGTTAGTTGTACAAAAACATTTTACTCTATGCAGCATGTGGCGAGGGTATTAAAAAGGTCACTCCAATTGTGTAACTACTCGTTGTTTAATAGTCAGCAGCACACTACTTATGCGCAACTTCACGAGTATGTCGGTATATATATTGGAGTAATTTGAGTTGTGTCATTTTTTTAAACACATCCACGATTAGCCACATGACCGCGCTTTCATGGCAGCGAAAAGTGATTTTGTTTTTCTCGAGAAAATAGTAAATGTTTGCACAGAATGTAATAGGATAGGAGGAATGCTTGAAAGAAAAATATACATACATAGAAGTTTACGAGGTTACGAGGGTGGTTTGTTAGACTACTGAGCTTTGATATTCAAAAGCTCAGGTTTTTATCACTAAGTGGATTTTTTAAACATTAAAGGTAGCTCTGAATATTTACTAATATTTACTACAAGTTTTTCCAATGTCTCCATTTCGAAGAAAATTTTCGTCATATTTGTACAAGATCTCCGAATAATACCAGCTTATAGTCATCTATCCTTACCTTAATTGATTTTGCTACAAAAAAAGAGAATATCTTGCTCTGCATAATCTCTATTTTGACCAGAATGGCTTAAGGCCATGTATGCTGGATGTTATACTTCGGCAAATTCGAACAGTTGATATTATTTCATTTGTTGACTGTAGCAAATCACTTTATTGCCAAAAATGATCGCACCAGCGTTGCATTTCAACACATAATTTTAATTCTACATACTAAAACCACAAACTTACCGACCCACCCTCGTATATCTGTAAGCAACTGTAAACAAAGAGTTGCGCTCCGCACCATTAATGTGGCCAAGAAGGCTAAACCAAAAATGATAAAAGCGTAGGAAAACAGTAATAGTTTGAAATACGAGTAAATAAGAGCAGTTTGCATTGTTGAAGACACTGACTGTTTGTATTTGCACAGTGAGTGCCTCATCATCACATCAGCACACACAATGACACAAATCAATCAAAGACTTTGGCTTTGTCAGCGAGCGAGAGAGTGAGAGTGTGGCGAGATAATAGGCGCTAATAGCAAAGGCAGCGCACGTGTGTTGTGGTGGGCTCTAATTCCCTGTAGGAAAATTGATTTCTTGTCAATGATTTTCCGGGAATTTCGTGGTGTGGCATTCAAATATTTCGAATTAATTTAAAGTCTGTTCGACAAATTTTTCAAATAAATATGTATTTCTAAATCGGCATTTTACAAATCAAGGATTGGGTTCTTTATTCAAAGCAATGACTTTTAAAAGAACAATATAGCATAAGCTAAGTTATCTAGGGAAATTTCAGATTGAAGAAATTCTTCAAGCTAACAACTCTGAACAATCCCAAATATGTGATTTTTTAAATTACATACTTCTTTTCTCAAATTTTACTCAAAGACTATTTTTATAAACTCTATAAGTTCTAACGTCAATTTGGAAGTAATTTCGAATTATACTTACAATACTTCATAAATTCCCTCAATTATAATTCATTGCATATTACTTTCAAGGGTTTTTCGAATTTCTTCAAGGTTTCCAAAATGAATTATATTTTATTATAACTTTCTTCATAAAAAAGTATCCAATTGGATATTAAATGGATTATCTAAAAAGTCGGTTAAACTCGGACACATTAGGTTGTCTTTCATAGAATCTCAAGCCCTCAAAGAAAAAAAATATATTTGTATTTATTTTACTTTTATCATTACATGATTTGCTTCCGCGCCGAAATGTAGGCAACAAATTTTCATATTCACTTTTTCCTAAAAGGACAGTGCTGCTCAAAATGTTCCATTTATTTATTATTTATACCCATATATAAGAATATATATTTTTGATTATATACATAGATACATAACGGGTGATTTTTTAAGAGCTTGATAACTTTTTTAAAAAAAAAAACGCATAAAATTTGCAAAATCTCATCGGTTCTTTATTTGAAACGTTAGATTGGTTCATGACATTTACTTTTTGAAGATAATTTCATTTAAATGTTGACCGCGGCTGCGTCTTAGGTGGTCCATTCGGAAAGTCCAATTTTGGGCAACTTTTTCGAGCATTTCGGCCGGAATAGCCCGAATTTCTTCGGAAATGTTGTCTTCCAAAGCTGGAATAGTTGCTGGCTTATTTCTGTAGACTTTAGACTTGACGTAGCCCCACAAAAAATAGTCTAAAGGCGTTAAATCGCATGATCTTGGTGGCCAACTTACGGGTCCATTTCTTGAGATGAATTGTTCTCCGAAGTTTTCCCTCAAAATGGCCATAGAATCGCGAGCTGTGTGGCATGTAGCGCCATCTTGTTGAAACCACATGTCAACCAAGTTCAGTTCTTCCATTTTTGGCAACAAAAAGTTTGTTAGCATCGAACGATAGCGATCGCCATTCACCGTAACGTTGCGTCCAACAGCATCTTTGAAAAAATACGGTCCAATGATTCCACCAGCGTACAAACCACACCAAACAGTGCATTTTTCGGGATGCATGGGCAGTTCTTGAACGGCTTCTGGTTGCTCTTCACCCCAAATGCGGCAATTTTGCTTATTTACGTAGCCATTCAACCAGAAATGAGCCTCATCGCTGAACAAAATTTGTCGATAAAAAAGCGGATTTTCTGCCAACTTTTCTAGGGCCCATTCACTGAAAATTCGACGTTGCTCGTTAGTAAGTCTATTCATGATGAAATGTCAAAGCATACTGAGCATCTTTCTCTTTGACACCATGTCTGAAATCCCACGTGATCTGTCAAATACTAATGCATGGAAATCCTAACCTCAAAAAAATCACCCGTTATATATATATTAAAAATATATTTGTTTTCGTCCGACTCTTTCCTTGTATCCTCTTGTATGAAAGGGGTTAATTTAGCCGTATTATTTTGCCAAACGTCGCTGCTTGCTGCTGATGGTTATCTGGACATAATTTGCCACATTATGAGTAGATTATTTGGTCGATTCCACTTACTGCATCGACAGAGAGCTCGTGTCATTGCCATGGTGTGGATGTCAAAGAATACAATGAGATTAATTTAGATTTGTTTGTGCATTTGCGCTATATAACACGTGTGCTCTTACAAATATATGGTCATACATATACATATGTAGCTGCTTAGTTGTGGACTTCATCACTACTATTTCCACGAGCTTATATATAATATCATATATGTACGCATCTTTAAGGGGCTATACCAGTGTAACCTATAAACAAATAGGCGAATTTTTTTAAAAGAAAGTACTCGATCGATTGTTTCGAAGTTTGTTGCACATAATAACGTATATTTTCAGCTACATTTCAAATTTTTCTTATGCTATCTTCGGACGTGCCAATAAAAAGTTCTTCAACGCTGACATGATTCCGGTAGAATGAGTTGCTGAAACAAAAAAATTCAAAAAGGATATTAAAGCTAAATATATTTCCAATACAATGACCTACGATTTTAGAAAAATATCAAATTGACAAAATGGCCTAGTTCTGAAAAAAAATTTCGTTTTTTAGGTAAAAAAATGGTGTCTTTTTAAATGCCAAATTGACAATTTTCAACCAGTCAAAAAGATTGTAGGTCATTGTATAGTAAATATATTCAGGAATACTCAGTTTAAATTTGAAGTCAATCGGTCAATTTTTCATTGAGTTATGATGTCAGAAGTTTTGAGAAAAGTCGTTTCGAGAAAAACGCGTTTAAAGTTTCGATTATATGGGCTTATGCCTGCGAGGGGTCGCTCTTTGGAACGCTGTCATTCAAAAACTATTCAAGATACGACCTTACCGCTTTCACAGGGTATTTTTGAAAGTATAAACTATGGAATAAGCAAAAAATAAAAAACTCGATTTAATGAAAATGTCACACTGGTATAGCCCCTTAAAGTAGGTATATATAATTAAGTACTACTATTAGAGACACTTGATTGCGGCTTCTAGTTTGACAAAAAATCAATGTTTTTAATACATCGGCACTTAATACGCCCACATAAAAATTTACATTCCAATAACTCTCATGTTTTTATTTTTTTTTAACTGTGATTTTGAATTTTTTTTTTACTTTTTTTCTTTTTTTCTCTAAATATACGATTATTGTTATCGTTGTGGTTTTAACAAAGAAATTCACTTGAAAATCTTAAGTATGTCGTTTTTGCTGTGTTTTCCTGCGAATTGTGATAAAAAAGTGAGCTAATGCATATAAATGCAACAAAAAGTGAGTTAATAAATTTTTAATTTTTTTTTTATTTTATTTTTTTTATTTTGGTTGGTTTGGTTAGAAATTCTTGTTAAACAAATTATAAAAATAATAATAATGCAAAATACATATACGACTTTGTGAAATGAAATGCATATTTTACTGACTGAAAAGTAAATGATTTTACAAAAAATCTTAAACTTTCCTTATAAATTAATTCTAAATCACTTTCTCAGCGCTTAAAATTCATGGAAATATTTTCTAATGTTTAAAATTATTTGTTTTCAAGGAAAAATATTGATCATCCATCTTGCCAAATTCTCTCCACTATATTTTCGAAGATCATATACGGTCTTTTCCAGCTTCAATTTTGACAAATTTGTTTGTACAAACAGTTGGCTGCTAACCAAACAGTGAACACAGTTTTTAAGGGGTTATATACAGTTAGAATTTAAAAAAACTCGATTTTTTTTTTATTTAATTTTCTTAATGTACATATATTTAAGAATACACACAGAAAATTTCATATCGTTCCGGTGAATATTTTCAAAGTTACAAGCAAATGAAAAATTTGAAAAGGCGTTTCAGAGTGCTTGGAAGTACAAGGTCCAAACTTTAAACGCCTTTTTCTCAAAATGGTGTTTTCAAAGTCGGTGACCAACATTACTCGAAAACGGCTAGACCGATTAGTCTCAAATTTTAACACGACCTTCTTAAATATATTTTTTAGTACTTAATCGAAGATTTTTTCTCTCCGATAAATATATTTTTTTTTATAAACAATTTAAGGCCGAAATTTTTTTGAGAAACCGCCATTTTGTCAAAAAATTTTATTTTGCTTATTCCTTCGATTAATTACTAGATTTAACATTATTTTAACGAAATCTGTTTGGTTTTTTAATTTCGGATGATCCAGTTCCGAGATATAGTGGTCACCGCAAAACGTCTTTTTTGAGAGGAGCTCCTGGAGATCAGCTGTAGCTCTTTTTCAAATAAATATTTTTACTAGTACTAAGTCTTAAAATACAGTTAAAAGATACCATAATATGTGTATAAATTTTTGGATCAATAAATTCAAAAGTTTTCTCAGAAAAAATTATGGAAAATTCACTTTTTTTCTAACTGTATATAACCCCTTAAGAACCACTCTTTAAATCCTTTTTACACATCAATCCCACTTATATCACAACAGTGCTCTCTTTACCGTCAGTCAACAGTCGAGGATTAGTTGTTTTAAATGAGCGTTTTTTTTTCAAGTTCTTGACATTTGCTTCTTTTTACTAAGCTTTCCTCGGCATCAAAATTGCTTTGACATTTCAGCGTGAAACGCAAATGAAACAAAAATAATAATTTATTGCCGATTTTCTTTGGCAAGCTCGTCGTTTTCTTTACTAAAATAAAATTAAAATAACAACCAAGGTAAACAAAGCATATGTTTTTTTGTTTTTATTTCTAGCGTTTAGTTCCATTATGTATTATGCTTCCACTTCTCTATATGTATTAAACCACTTTGTAATTAAAAATGTTTTCGTTCGATTTTGAAGCAAGAAAGCACAGCGTAGATTGCCACAGCTAATGGACGCTAGTATTTCCAAACAAATTATGTATATTGAATTGAAATATATGTATATATATGTATATCCAATTTTATATATCATTTCGATGTGCGCTACCGTGTATTAAACGATGATCGGCAGCTGGCAGAGACATTGAATGAAACGCAGACAGTTTCTTCTCAAGCGTTACACCTTCTGATGATGATGATGAGCATAACAAATACATACAAATATACAATCGTACATAAATATATTTAGCATTAATGTGAGATTTTGTTTAATTTCTTGTAATCGTTTTTTGTTTTTTTGTTTTTTTGCTTTCTGTGATTTTTGGCTATCATTCAATTGGCAGCTTTTGATCTGTATGTGTGTGTGTGTTTGTGTCGGTATGATTCGTCATGTTTCTTTCTCTCAGTCCCATTGATGAATCACTATTTAATTTATAGAATTTATATTTTTTCGTAGAAATGCGTCTGTCTTTTGCTAGTAAACATTTGGCAGTGGTGTTGGTTTTGGTTTTGTTTTGCTTTTATGCAAATTTTGAGTACGTACATATGTACATATTAATAAATTATGATGGCAGAATTTTTGTTTATTAATTTGAACGAAAAAATTAAGAGAAGTCATAAGTAATTACTCGTAATAATAAAAGTAAATATAAAAAATAAATTAATAATAAAATAAAATAAAATTCAATTAAATTAAATAAAACAAAATAGAATAAAAAAAAATAAAAAAAATAAAATAAAATAAAATAGAATATAATAAAAAAAAAAAATAAAATAAAATAAAACAAAATAGAATAAAAAAATATAAAAAAATAAAAAAAAATGAAAAAAAAGAAATGAAATGAAATGAAATGAAATAAAATAAAATAAAACGAACAAAAAATGAACAAAAAATTAATTTTGGAAAAAAATAAACTCGAGTTAGAGAAACTTCGAGTTATAGAAATTTTCATTAAAACATAGATTTTTCAAAAAGCTGTAAAATATGGATTTAACCACAGTTTTAGTTATTTACTTCGCAAAAAGTTTTATTTAAATACATTAAAACATGTATTCTGTAATTTTTTTTGTTGCACTTTGCAATTGTTTGGCTCTTGACGTCTGTATCTCATGCCTTTGTTACACGATTTATGAAATCTATAAGCGTAATACATATTGTTTGTTCGCCTTTATAGAGACTCCTTTAAAATTGTTCTTTGATATTAAAATTTTAAATTTTTTATTATGCCCTGGTCGAAAAGTTCGATTTATGGAAGGAAATTTGTATGAAATTTGACTTCTATTGCCAATTTAAGAGTTCGCGTTAATGAGAACTTCAAGTTATAGAATTTTGAGATATGGAAGCAAATTTGTATGAAATTTGATTTCTGAACGCTATTGCCCATTCAAAAGATCGGGTTATGGAGTTCTTCAACTTATAGAAGTTCAACTGTATATGCATAAATTAAATATTATTTTCCTCTTAGTTTCTACGCATTTTGATGTTTTCGCATTTTCAAAAAATATAGTCATTCTTTTTATTATGAAAAGTAAAAGCAGATTTTAAATAACAGAAATATGTTTGAAAGTATTAGTACAGATGACATACATATAATTATCAACAAACGCATTAGTATTCAAGTTCAAAGTGGCGCTTGTAAAAAAATAAAGGCCTACCTCATGTAAGAATTAGTGATGAGCGATATTGCTATTTTTGAATCACTGTGATTTCAGTGATTGCTACTTTTAAATCACTGTGATTTTTTATTGCTATTGCGATCACAACAACAAAAACGAATTTATGAGAATTTGTACTCCAATTTTTTTTTTAATTTTTTACATATTCATGTTTATTAATTTTAACAATATCCTAAATTTACCTGCTTTTGTAATCACTATTAACTAATTAATATATTTTGGGTACATTTAACTGCTTTTGTAATCACCGTATCCAAAATTATCGAAATCACAACTAAAATTTCTACTGTGACCACTGAACAGTGATTGCTACTTTCGAACTGATATTGTTACTAAACAGTGATTGCTCCTTTCGAACTAATACTGGTACTGAACAGTGATTGCTACTTTCGAACTGATATTGTTACTAAACAGTGATTGCTCCTTTCGAACTAATACTGGTACTGAACAGTGATTGCTACTTTCGAACTGATACTGTTACTGAACAGTGATTGCTCCTTTCGAACTGATATTGTTACTGAACAGTGATTGCTCCTTTCGAACTGATACTGTTACTGAACAGTGATTGCTCCTTTCGAACTGATACTGTTACTGAACAGTGATTGCTCCTTTCGAACTGATACTGTTACTGAACAGTGATTGCTATTTTCGAACTGATACTGTTACTGAACAGTGATTGCTCCTTTCGAACTGATACTGTTACTGAACAGTGATTGCTATTTTCGAACTGATATTGTTACTGAACAGTGATTGCTACTTTCGAACTGATATTGTTACAGTGATCGAATTAGAATCACTGAACTGCTTTTGCTACAGTGATCGAATTAGAATTATTGAACTGTTATTGCTATAGTGATCGAATTAGAATTACTGAACACCTATATGTACTGTGATCGAACTCAAATTACTTAACTGCAATAGCGATTTTAAATCACTGATATTTACAAAAATTGATCGCTGTTGCTATAAGCGATTTTTCAATCACAGTGAAAAAATCACCGGTAGTGAAATATCGCTCATCACTAGTAAGAATGCAATGCGTCAATAGGTTATTTATTTTTTGCAATTACTCACTCATTTTGCTATTTTTTATGTCCACTATTTTTACATTATTCTGATTCATAACGCTTTCTTAAGTCATACTTTGGAAATTCTTTTCGAAATATGTACATACATACATACATATTATTTATTAAGCGTCTTCAGCATTATTATTTAGTCATAAAAATATGCGATCATTTTTTATTTGTAACTTAAATTGTATATATGTATCTAAGTTATATTAATTATGGACCGCATTTACACTCCAATGCTTATAAATAAAGTATTATATAAATTTTATCGGTCACTTAAAGTGAATTTCCCATTTCCCATTTCGATTTCTATATGGCGTACGTGCAAGTTGCACTAATTTTTTTATTGCATCCCATTCTGACCTCAATTACGTGCAGTCATTAAGCAACATATATTTATAATGAATTTCGATATTTCTTCGTCAAAAAGTTTTTATTGGCAGCACTGTAAGCAATTAGTGGCCTTCATAGAATTTGAACTAGATCTCTAATATAATGCAACTTTGCCTCAGTGACTGATCTTTTATTTTTTTCTAATAAAGCTCTATTCTCGGCAAAGGTTTTACAAAAATCTGAAATAGCATTACAAAAAATCATTAATCCTTCGGAGTTGTCTTTGAAAAAAATAATAAGTATTTATTTTATTAAAATTATTTAATTAATTTAGTGTTCTTGTAGTGGCAGAGAACTTGTCTCAAATAATTTGTTTTTATTAAACAGTCCTTTAATTGGATGAATATGGACTGTGCTACTTCGACTTGAAATAGATTTGTAACTTTTTACTTTGAAGACAGATTTCTTTACAATTTCCGAAAAGAAGGCCTATACTGAAACTGGATAATATCTCCTATAAAGCGGTGTTTTCAAAAACCAGCAATAACTCGTAAAAGAATCCAACATTGTAAAATGTAATGGACGATATAAAGTTCAAACATAGATCAGTTAAATACTTGGGCAGTCCTATTTTCTGTAAAATTATAGAACTTGAATTCTACCGTCTCCCACTTGTGGGTCAAAAACTATATCTCAGAAACTACTCGACTGATTTCAATGATATTTGATATATAACAGCCTCATGACAGCCTATTACAGATTGAAAATGGACGAAATCGTTTCACAAACAGGCTAACTTCCTATATAACATAATTTTTAATTCAATTTGATTTGTTTATTTGCAATATATTTATACTCTCGCAATTTATAGATAATAGACAATTTGACCCACATATTCGTCATATATATTTGTATTTGTGCAAAGTTCTATACCGATATCTTCACTAGTGCTTACTTTATATATTGTAAAGTAAACGATTCAGCTCGTCTTCAAAGTCCTGGTATATAGGAAATAGGCGTGGTTGTGAAGCGTTTTGGCCTATTTTCACAACATATCATTGGGATGTAAGGAAACTATTACAAACCATGTTTCATTGAAATCGGTCTAGTTGTTCCTGAGATATGGTTTTAGGCCCATAAGTGGGCGACGCCACGCCCATTATCCATTTTGTAAAAAAATCTGAGTGCAGCTTCCATCTGCCATTTCTTATGTGAAATTTAGTGCTTCTGACGTTTTTCGTTAGTGAGTTAACCCACTTTTAGTAATTTTCAACCTAACTTTTGTATGGGAGGTGGGCGTGGTTATGATCCGATTTCTTTCATTTTTGGACTGTATTAGGAAATGGCTAAAAAAAACGACTGCAGAAAGTTTTGTTTATATAGCTCTATTGGTTTGCGAGATATGTACAAAAAACTTAGTAGGGGGCCGGACCACGCCCACTTCCCCAAAAAAATTACATCCAAATATGCCCCTTCATAGTGCGATCCTTTGTACCAAATTTTATTTCCATAACTTTATTTATGGCTCAGTTATGGCACTTTATGTGTTTTCGGTTTTCGCCATTTTGTGGGCGTGGCAGTGGTCCGATTCTGCCCATCTTCAAAAGCAACCTTCCTATGGCGCCAAGAAATAAGTGTGTAAGTTTCATCAAGATATCTTAATTTTTACTCAAGTTACAGCTTGCACAGTCGGACGGACGGACGGACAGACAGACATTCACATCACATTTGAACTCCACTCTTCACTCTGATCACTTTGGTATATATAACCCTATATCTAACTCGTTTAGTTTTGGGTGTTACAAACAACCGTTATGTGAACAAAACTATAATTTCTCTTTAGCAACTTTGTTGCGAGAGTATAAAAATTTCAGTTATTTAGAAATATTTCACACTATTCAAATTCTTCCAAAGTGCGAGTGTGGCTAATATTCGACGGCATACAAACTCAGCCCTTTCTCATCTGTTATTTATGAATTTTTAAGATTTCTACACATCATTATGCTTCGAATAAATAAGCTTAACAGTTGCTCTGCTAATAAACGCAGAGACATCCACATAAATACATTGAATATATTAACTTTATAGGTCCATATATCTGCTTTTATGATATGCTATATGGGCACACATATATCCACACATATTTATAATAATAAATAATGACAATGGAAAGTGATTATCGTGTGATGATTTTGACATATTGTAAACACAACACCAAAAGTTCAGTCTATCAATTTCACTTTCATGTGTGTGGGGCATGCAACTGCTTCGTATTTGGAGCGTATACCATAATGCAACACTGCGTTAGCTGTCCGCCTACACACAAGGTGATGGATACATACGTATATATTTATATATATATATATATGTTATGTGTGTGTGTTTATAATAAACGTGACATTGTTTACATCCGCCGAATTGATGGACAGACATTGTGGCCGACCCACGCGACAGCTACGCGCCACTTGCTACGATTATAGTTACGTGTGTCCATATATGTATGTACTATATGTATATTCATGTGCTTGTGCATTCCTCTAAAGTAATCAAAAGCATTTAGAGTGCAACCGAGGTGCTACTGCATGTCGGCTGAGTGATTTCACGCTGGCCGCTTTCGTATGCGCGACCAATTTGTGCGTCGACAATGGGCAGCAACAAACGGTAACAAAGGTATGAAGCGTGTTGATGGCCTTAAATGGGCCAAATGCCTTTGCACCTACACACACTGGCGGCTAATTCGGCGTCAAGTCGCCATGGCTAACAAACATACAGACATACAGACATATTACAGCTATATATACACATCTATTAAGTGCATTTTGTTGTTGCTGTTGCATTGGTCGTGCTTTCGGCACGTGGCAAAAACAGCATGAGTATCCGCTAGTTAGTTTCTAGCAACAGGCACAGCAACACTTTCCACACTAACTCTGCTTGACTCTTTCTCTGTTCTGCGTGTCCATTTGTTCGTGCATGTTCGTAATTATTCGCATTCGTACACTTCGATCCGTTCCCTATTTGTGTGACTGCAATTGCAGTCTTCGTCATACGTTGCAGCATCAGTGTGCCCGACTATGCACTTCATAGAGTTCTTGCACCAAGTTCTTGCCTTGTCGTCGCGTCAGTCTTACGGCTAAAGGTGGTCGTCTCCGAGTTTTTTTTCTAATTAAGGCCCTGTGTAGCATTCCTGCACTTTACAGAGGTTGAGGCAGACAATTTTGACGTGGTCGTTTGCCTTCAAATGGCAAAGTTGTTGTGGGGCATCCGTCAGTGCGTTTTGGCGAGGAAAAGAAATTGTGCAATTTTACACCGTGAGAAAATGTGGACAAGGAAGAGAGAGTGAGATAGTAACTAATAAGATAATTTATATTATGTCTATTAGGTATCCGAAAGCATTCGATGAGCCTCAGCCGCACTTTTCTTGGAATTAAAAAAGAAAAAAAAAATTTCCCGCAAATGTCGAGAATTCGGCTCAAAAATTTTCAGTTGAGAATAAGTTTTGGATGCAAACAGATCTCTACAAATATTTTGTTGGGTTAATCTTGACACAAACGTCCAAGATCGATATAAAACGATTTAATCGACCAGTGCTTGACCGTAGGGACATCTATTGGAAAACGGCAGAAGCAAAGTTGTAGACCTAATATAATAAATCCTGGGTTTACTTATTGTACTTAATTTGATCTTATCATTTCTTTTGGATCTCATAAGGGTTGAAAAGAAGATATTACCTCTTCTCATCCAAAATTTTTTGTTTCTCTTCAACTAAAGATTAAATCCTAACCTCAACTGAATATGGAGATGCCTCAAAAGATTGTCGTGAGTTTAGTCATCACTCAGTTAATACTAAGGAAAATACGTCAAGCTTTTTAACTCATAATTTTATATAGAAAACTGAATTTAAAGCTAGTTGGGGCCCCCAGAGTTCTAGTTAATTGGTTTTGAGTTCGGAATCTTTGTAGACTATACTTGATGTAGAAATACTTGATAAGATGTGGATAAGACTCCTATTTAGCCTTTGAAATGTGTATTAGACCGAAGCAACGAATATTTGTTGCAGCGTTATTGAGATAAGGGGTCTATATAGATGAGACTCAATGGTAGCAGACTAAGGTACAGGTATAACCGGAAATGAGATATCGCGGACATTACAAAGTTTTATTTACTTTTAAGTACTTTTGACTCAGGAAGACCTTAAATATATAATTCAAAGAAAAAGCCGACGGTTTGGACTCCTCTACAACTGGAATCGAAGAATAAAGAGCGCTATCTCCATTTACTAGTTTCTTTTCGGATTGAAGAAACCACCATTTTATTGTGAAGTCTCAACTCTGTTTTCTGAATTTTAAGACCTCAATAGTAAATTGCCTCCGTCAGAATATAGAAATTTGGAGTGTGTGTTCAGACTATAATTTTAAGGGTTATACGTGTAGGAAATGAAATCTGGTGCTTTGTTTTTTATTTTATTTTCTGACAAAGTTGTTAAAAACTTTTGGAAGTTCAACAGAGTTTTTTGTATGGTAAACTCCCTGTTTGATAGTAGTGTTTATAGATTAATATCAAAGGCCCTATGTTCCATCTAGGATCTAAGGGTATATATACCAAAGTGACCAATTAGCACGAAACACACGATATATTCATTTACCTTTCTCAATCTCGCTGTGTAGCTTACCTTGATATTGTGATCTCCAAGAAAAGCCTCAATGGGAAAACTTGAACCCACCAATTTGGTATTGGAAATGTGACTGCAATATACAATACACACATATATATAAGCATAAGACATTGGCGTAGAAGTGCAATAACACCAAAGCGGTTTATCTGTGCTATGCACCGCTTACATGGTACCAAAGCTCGTACAAAGTTGCGGTAGCAGAAACCGCACGACCAATGCCTCACTGACATTGCTGGCCTGGTTCGGTCTGTTTGGCTAAGGTTTTCTCCTACGGGTGTGAATATATTTAGCAAGTGTGATATGGCGAATTCGTAGCAAATGGAAATCAATATGGAAAACACATTTCTCTCACAACCTTCTGTACTATTTTTCATGAGATGTACAGTTCATTGCTGCATTGCTAATTAATTTGTTGTTTTTATTGTTTCTTACAGATTCCTCACATCGAAAGTTAACAAAGATAAACAAACGAACGACAAAAATATCGCAATTTTTTTTACAACAATTTACGAAATTTATATCATTTTTGCTTAAACAAACAAGGTGAGTAATGATTACTTTTATTTCGAATTACATTACTTGGTAATTCGTTTTAATATTAATTAATTAATATTGACGTCAGTGATCTATATGCTTGTATTTGAGTAATGATTTATATCGGAAACACGACTTTGTGGTTGGTTATATTGTTTGATTCTTTGAAATGTATAATTCATAGAGTCTATATAAATCAGAATAAGTTTAGTCATTTCCTTTGATTTGGTAAAAGTTTATATTTATAGTGGTATACATTTTTTCGCAAAATTAGCTTTTATTAATATTTCCTTTTTAGTTGTTGATTCATGGCTCAAAACCTAAAACAAATATTCGACAACCTGATGTTGTCTTCTCCGTTATTAATGATATTTAATATCAAAGCTTTAGTTTTTCATTATAATTTTCTAATAAAACGTTGCCTATAATTAGGCGTATAAAAGCACATTTTCTATCGAAGACTCATACCTTAGTATCGTATCTTGTCCTAAAACAATGAAGCCTCAGCTTCCATATTCGCAAGGCATGACTCCGCGTGACTTTTTCCTATTTCCCAAAATAAGGAGAACCTTAAAGGTCCGTCGTTTTACAAGCATACGAGGTATCGCTGAAAGAGGATAGCCTGTGGCTCTTCTTCTTTTTGGCGGAGTCATGTCTGGCGAATATTGAAGCTGAGGCATCATTGTTTTTGGTCAATATTCGATATCAACGTGTGAGTCTTCGATAGAAAATGGGCTTTTATATGCCTAATTATAGGCAACATTTTATTAAAAAATTGTAATGAAAAACTAAAAAACGAATTTGAAAAGTGTATCGACAATTGTAAGAAACGCTAGCATAAGTGCATAATGTCGAATGGGGACTATTTCAAAGACGACAACATTCATATAGACGAATTAATAAATTAAAAAAAGATCCCGTTATTTTTTGAACACACTTCGTATGTGTATCATACAAAATTTCGAAGAAGGGAAATGAATGCGAACAAAATAGAAATTCGCAAAAGTCATTTTTCTATGTTCGGGCAAAGGTTCTCTTTCTGATCACTCTATAAAATCCTTCTCATAATCAGTCTTAAAATAATGATCTCTCGGACTTTCACAAATCAATGTATTAATAACATTTTAAACAGTCAATCGATTGTATAAAAATTTAAACCAGAGTCAAAACTTTCCCTGAGGAAAACAAGCATCGGCAAAAATGGAAATGAATCAAAGACAATCGGTTCTAGGATCTATTAGGTCTACAACTTTGCTTCCGCAGTTATCCAATAGATGTCACTATGGTCAAGCACTGATCGATTAAATTGATTTTTTTTATATCGATCTTGGACATTTGTGTCAACATTAACCCAACAAAATATTTGTAGAGATCTGTTTGCATCTCAAACTTTTTCTCAACTGAAAATGTCACTTTTTGAGCCGAATTCTCGACATTTGCAGGAAATTTTACTTTTCTTTTTTAATTCCAAGAAAAGTGCGGCTGAGGCTCATCGGATACGTACGGTGAGGCTGTCTTAAGTGAAAAGAAGCCTTAAATTTACAAAAAAAAAAACGGCGGAAGCAAAGTTGTAGACCTAATAAAATCGAGCTTCCATTGTTGAAGTATAAGATTTAAGTGATAAAAATAGCTTTTTTTTGAGAGAAAGAGGAAATCAGCATAGATATAACGGATTATAATGTTCTATGAAGTTATTCTTCGATAAAGTTATATATGAACCTAAATCGGAAGTAAATTTTAAATTCCAAATATAAAATCACGAAAGAAAGGACAACTTTTTTTTTGTTTTTTCTTTTTTGTTACAACAACAATTAGATGTTTTTTTTATACTCTCGCAACAAAGTTGCTAGAGAGAGTATTATAGTTTTGTTCACACAACGGTTGTTTGTAACACCCAAAATTAAACGAGTTAGATATAGGGTTATATATACCAAAGTGATCAGGGTGAAGAGTGGAATACAAATCCGAATGTCTGTTTGTCCGTCCGTCCGTCTGTGCAAGCTGTAACTTGAGTAAAAATTAAGATATCTTAATGAAACTTAGCACACTTATTTCTTGGCACATAGGAAGGTTGCTTTCGAAAGTGAGCAAAATCGGACCACTGTCACGCCCACAAAACGGCGAAAACCGAAAACACATAAAGTGCCATAACTAAGCCATAAATAAAGTTATGGAAATAAAATTTGATACAAAGGATCGCACTATGAAGGGGCATATTTTGGAGAAGTGGGCGTGGCCCCGCCCTCAAATAGGTTTTTTGTATATATCTCGCAAACCAATAAAACTATATAAACCAAACTTTCTGCAGTCTTTTAGCCACTTCTTAATACAGTCCAAAAATGAAAGAAATCGGATAATAACCAGGCCCACCTCCCATACAAAGGTTAGGTTGAAAATTACTAAAAGTGGGTTAACTCACTAACGAAAAACGTCAGAAACACTAAATTTCACATAAGAAATGGTAGATGGAAGCTGCACTCAGATTTTTATACAAAATGAAAAATGGGCGTGGCGTCGCCCACTTATGGGTCAAAAACCATATCTCAGGAACTACTCGACCGATTTCAATGAAACTTGGTTTGTAATAGTTTCCTTACATCCCAATGATATGTTGTGACAATAGGCCAAACTGCTTCACAACCTTCCTATATACCAGAACTTTGAAGATCTGAATCGTTTACTTTGCAATATATAAAGTAAGCATTAGTGAAGATATCGGTACAGAACTTTGCACAAATACTACGTTTATAGTGTGGCAGCCCCATTCTAAAAATCGCCGAAATCGGACCATAGGTTTTTAAGGCCCTATATATCGAACACGAGGACCTCGG
This sequence comes from Zeugodacus tau, assembly GCA_031772095.1. NCBI lineage: Eukaryota > Metazoa > Arthropoda > Insecta > Diptera > Tephritidae > Zeugodacus > Zeugodacus tau. The sequence continues at coordinate 50,949,881 of CM062653.1, read as the reverse complement.
TGCTTCTAACCTAATATTAGGGTTTCCAACTTTCAATGGACTTTATACAATATATATGACGAATATGTGGGTCAAATTGTGTATTATATAATATAAATAAAGTTAAATAAATAAATTGCGAGAGTATAAAATGTTCGGTTACACCCGAACTTAGCGCTTCCTTACTTGTTATTTACTATATTTTTTTCCAAAACTATATCACCATAGCTTACATTTATTACTTTTCTGAGTTGTTGATCTTACATAATGCGTGCTGAAATAGTTATAACTGTAAATTATGACTTTCATATTACATCGGTAGGTGCTTAATACAACTTGCAATCACACTTACATATTGCCATAAATATTTATTGACACATGAAAGAGTATGTAGTATATGCAAACGAGAAGTATAGCACAAAAGAATGGGAGACTAGGCAACTGAAAGGAGTATACTTGCCTATATACATGTTTATATGTATGTAAAATCGCACAAAGGCTCCATGTTGTCGCAGCTTCGTGACATTTTGTCCTTTCAGCATTGGGCAAACAACATGAAAACGTTCGCACTGTGAAATGCTCCTACTGCACACACACACACGTGCGCCAAATTGTGGTCTTCACATACACACACACAATCCTACTCATGTGGCAATACATTGATTGTGTTTGTGTATGTCGAAGCTTGTATTTAAGTCACAGACAAAATGGTCGCTAGGCGCCACATTGTCGCGCCAGTTGAGATTTCATGGCGGCTGCTGTGTACCGTTGGCAAGTGCACACACCAATATACACGCAAACTCACACTAATATACGAGTGCTTGTATTATTGTATGTTGAAGAGTGTGATATCCTGCCATTCGCTGGCGCTCTTGATAGATTTTACAATTTTTTTATGAAGAATATGACTACTTTACGAGTGAGTCGAGTGTGTGTGTTCGCAATTTTTATGTTATTCGACTATTGGTATTCTACTTACGCGACGATTGCACTGCTGTAATTAAGGGGAGTTGTGCAAAAACGATTAATTGCATTCCATCAAAAATTTACTGTTTTATTTCACAAGTGGACTAAGTGCAGTCTTCGGCGAACTATGTATTTACTCAAATTAATTAGCTATCTACAATACCACAAATTTGTTGATTGTTTTTGCGGTCTTCGCATTGTATTTAGGAGTAGTGTTGAAGGCCTTAAAAGGTTGTGTTATGATTTACGCGGCTACAATAATTTTAAGATTATAGGTTAGGTTGTTGTGATTTATACTCTATCGAGGTGTAAAAAATCAATAGCAGATAATATCCTTGGTTGTGGTACGAGAACAAATTTGTCTAAATTCGTACGCTTCGGCACGGATCAGAGTGTCATGGCGACCGCAGAAATACTCCTAATTAATAATTGAGCTTCCGTGAGTTTTGTCCGGCGAGTTCATTCTAGTTTGGGATTTCTTTAGAATTTCTTGCTCTAACTTCCAAAATGCTCTAGTGCTCTGAATCGTTAAGAAGCTGTTTGTATATATTCAGATCACAAAAATGTTCAACTGTGTTCGTAGTTCCTACCAAAAGTACGAGTTTGTAGATAGAACTTTTACATTTAAAAAGGCCTCGGTTACTTTCCCATTAACATTCTCTTGAAGTCTGAGAACAAGAAGAAATCGTTGGGTTATCTGTTTTATATAATTACTAGCAGACCACTCCGGCTTCGCACGGGTTTAAACAAACATTTCAAAAGTTATAAGTTTTTAACACTTTCCCGTTTCTTCAGTGGGTTCATTTTAAAAAAGTAAAATGAAGAAAATGTTATTCGACGACATAGTCCAGCGAATAAAAAGACAGCGGCTACGCTGGCTAGGCCACGTTGTTCGAATGGATGAAAGTGCTCCAGCTCTGAAAGTATTCGATGCAGTACCCGCTGGTGGAAGCCGAGGAAGAGGGAGACCTCCACTCCGATGGAAGGACCAGGTGGAGAGGGACCTGGCTTCGCTTGGTATAACCAATTGGTGCCAAACTGCCAGAAGGAGGGATACGTGGCGCGCTGTTGTGGACTCGGCTATAACCGCGTAAGCGGTGTCTACGCCAGTCAAGAAGAAGAAGAAAAAGAAAATGAAGAAAATTCGAATATAAAATTATATTTTATTTACAATGAGCTAAAACTTGATTACGAACTCTAGTCTTTGGTGTCCGATGTCTTTCTCTCTGATTATGAAGGCGTTGGGAACGCTCAGAGTTTGACGGTCTAGTGTGAGCTGGTATATTTCTAATATTTTGTTCTTCAAGCCACTGCACACGCTCCGTACTCGACTCTCAAGCGCGTACTTGACATGTTTTGAAATTTTGTTAAGCAAGGAGCTCGACTCTCTCGCACGCAATTGCGATGCGAAGAGAATTACTTGCAGGACGATTTTCAGTTTCAGATTAACGTTCTCCATCACGGAGTCTTTTTGATACCCTCATCTGGGAACTATTTCCAGAAAGTTGAGATTATAGATTGTAAAATATAGCCTATGTTACTCGGGGTGAATGTAGCTCTCCAATGGTGATAGAATTTTTGAAATCGGCACAGTAGTTTTCGAGTATATTCCATACAAACATATATACAAATCTTTCCTTTTTATAATAGTAGTATAGATTTGCTTAATAGTCTCTTTTGCAGTCCACTGGTTCTATCATTTTGGATGCTTATATGGCCGGTACGAAATTTAGGTAACCACTTGCAAATGGTATCACCGTCTGCAGAGACTGTAGAAAAGTAATCATACTATTTCTTCCGAAAGTTCGGTCACTCTAAATGAAACGCGCTGTTTCGATGGGATCGGAACTTATTGAAAGTAGTTTTAAAGCAGTCTCCTTGAATTGACATTCAAACAGATGATTGGTATCATATAGGGACTCTGATTGCTTGACATATCCGGGATTTGTCGGGGTCTAGTCTGGATAAGTAGGAGAGCTTTTTTTAAATATCAAGAACGCAATTTCATAAGGTTATTCTGGTTCCTCTCTGGTTTTCATCTGTAATAGGCGGTTGGATAACTACTAGAGTCGAGTATGGTATTATTTGCTGTTCAGTAAATGACGTTCTGAGCAAGCAATTGAAAAGTAAAGTCCTCTCTCGACGAACCAAAATCAAACTCTACAAGTCGCTTATCATTCCCGTCCTGATGTATGGCGCTGAAGCGTGGACGATGTCAACATCAGATGAGACGGCACTAGGAGTTTTCGAGAGGAAAATTTTGAGCAAGATTTATGGTCCTCAGAACATTGGCAACGGCGAATACCGCAGACGATGGAACGATGCGCTGTAGGATTTATACGACGACATTGACTTAGTTCAGCGAATGAAAAGACAGCGCCTACGCTGGCTAGGTCATGATGTCCAAATGTACGGAAACACTACAGCTCTGAAAGTGTTCGATGCAGTACCCGTCGGAGGAAGCCGAGGTAGGGGAAGGCCTCCTCTCCGTTGGAGGGACCAGGTGGAGAGCAAAAAAATATAGTGAAATATAGTTGCTTTTGAAATTTGCTCGCTCAGATGTGATCATCGACATATGGAAGGAATAACCTCTTGATGTTCCTGGGAGGCAGTCCGCATTTAAGTAAATGTCTGAATGGATAGTTACGATGAAAACATCCAGCTAGGAATGCCTCTTGAGAGAACATCACCAAGCATCCTATTAGGGTTTGGAGTAGGGCTCTTAAAATTATTCGATTAACCTGAAAACCGATTATTCGAATATCCGGTTTGTAACCGCTCGTACGAATATTAACCGGTTAGTACTATTCGATTAGTCGCAATGTTACGACTATTTGAATAGTCGTTCTACTGCGGTTATTCGAATAGTTATACTGTCACTATTCGAATAAATGGAAATTGTTTGAAATCCAAGCAGGCTTTGATTTTTGTTTGTTTTTACTTGTGAAAATGTCAATTGTGCGCATTTTTCCTGTGTTTTACATTTTTCAATAAAAATATAAATTTAATGAACTTACACTATTCGAATAGTCGACAACGAACGGTTAACCGGATAGTCGGAAATGAGCGGTTAATCGAATCGTCGACGACTGACGACTATCCGAATAGTGCAAACCGAATATTATTATTCGAATAATGCCGGTTATTCGGTTAATTCGGTTAGTCGAATACCAAGAGCTCTAGTTTGGAGCTTGAATCTGCGTCCCATTAGTACCGGGCGAACACTTTGGGTCTTATGAACGATTATGTCCTTATTATGGACTGAATAAGGTACACTTTAGATCTTTCGGAAATTGCCAATCTGCTGAGTTGTCGATTAATTAGCTCCTCGTGCTACAACATTAATCATTCGCTGCTTAAGATTGCCAACGACTGAACTAAAAAGTGCTCGAGTTAGCCAAATAGCATTTTCATGTTTTATGATGAAAATACACCGAACTATTTACTTTAATTAAGTGTGTTCACACTGCACGACGATTCCTACGCAAATTGCATGCAATATTGGACGTCCTGTCGGGCAGCACACTGCAGGCTGCAACATGATTTCGCTACTTTTTTAATATGATAATATTAAGCGTAGAAAACATTTCATTTTTTCTCAACTGAAGTATGTTTTACAAAAAACAACAATTTCGCTCGTTAGCTTGTTAGATCGCTCGTGCGATTAGCCTATTGCTCGCTTACACGGCGCACATCCTGTCGCGGTGGGTGGCGAGTGCTGCTGCGTTGTCATTGTGTTTGCTGCTTAAACAAGTTGTACCGCCGGAGTTTCGCCTTAACCTTGCTGCAGTGCATTTACGATAATGTAGTAATTGTTGTTGTTGTTGTGCCTTTTCAATGTGCGCAAATTAACTTAATCGCTGAAATCAGTTTGTTAGCATTAATTGTAGACTTCGAAGATTCTTCATTATCTCTCTTTGTTGGTATGTGTTTGTAGTTAGTAGTGGAATATATAACTGTAAATGTATATATATATTTATATATATGTATGTTAATATATAAGCGCAGTTCTTGACGTAGCATTTGTAGTGACGTTGTTAATTAAAAATCAAAGTCTACATTTAGGCGCAGCAACGCGCCAACTGCATAGCGGCGTACTTTTATGTATATAGACGTATATAAGTGCATATGTAGAGGCATATTAATACATAAGCACTTGTTTTTGGCATTCTGCATGTACTTATTGTTGTGGCCAAGTAGTTAACTATATATTTACATAATCATATATAATTATATACTCAAGTGAATACATACATATAAACAAAAGTCGCGGATAGACATATAGATTTAAGTAAATATATATACTTATATACACAAATACATATAAGTACGTATAAATACATATATATATATATATACTTATATACAAAAATACATATATATCAACTTGAACGCATTTTTTCTCGCAGTCCTACATATTGCTGTTGTCTTTCTCATATTAGACTCGTATATGGCGAGTGCGAATTTTCGTAGTGGTTGTCGCCGCCTGTCGCGTTTCTATATAATCCAACCCCATGGAGTGTGTGATTTTAGCGCTTTATAATCATACATGTGTTGTTGTAGTTGTAGCCACCCAGCAATTTCGGTCCACCACAAAGCCAGCCTCCAACCCCAGCCAGTCAGCCAGCTGAGCACATATACATATATACATATTTACGACTTTGCATCAGCGCGCCGACAGCGCAGCATCGAGACACACTTTTCACCCCTCCTGTGACTCGCTTGTCCTTTGACTTGCTGACTTTGTTGTTGCGAGCGCTGGCGTGGTGCGCTACTTGCCACTTGTCATTGCAAGCGGCCGACACTATTTTGTTTTTGTATTTACTTTGAACTTTTTGCGTGTAAGCGTGAAGCTGCGCAGCTTCCGATGGCGCATGCGCACAACATTGTCGCAGACACTTGCTATGCTGTGTTGTGTGCCACCACAGCAAACATTATCGCCAACGCAATTGCCAACAGCTTCATCAACATATTATAAAGTGGTGTTGTCCACCACCACCAACATCATTCTCATCACCACCAGCGGGTAGCTGCGCATACTAAGCGAACTTCTTCGAACGCTTACGACTAGTGGAATGGCTGAGTTAAGCAGCAGTGGCTCACGATGTGTCGGTGACGGAACACATCATTCTAGGCCTAACCACAGATCGGAAAGGACATCAGCGGCGAGCAGTAGCCAGTCAGCCAGCAGCAGCCAGCCAGCCAACCAGCTAGCCAGTGTTATCAACAGCTTAGCTGTGAGAAAGTGCTGGCCGTTTGTTACAACTCAGTTGTGCTTGCGACCTGCCACGTTACACTTGTCGAAAATGTAGCGCTGCGCAAAAGAATCTGCGAAAAAAACAAAAAATAATTCGAAGTCGAAAAGTTTTCAAGTTTTTACTCGAACGGTTGTGCTCAGCGTTTATACATTAGAGCGGAAACGAACACGCGTTTGATAAACAATTTGTTTGTTATTGTTGTTACTATTACATTAGATTTAACGGTTTTTTGCTTTTAAAACAATTTTATTCAATAAAATTGGAAAAAGTGCCTTGCGTTCTACAAGCTTGGAAGCATGTAGAGACGCCAAGTAACACCAAATCGCCTTAAAACACACACTAACAGTGCCTTAGAGACAAACGCAAATGTTTCGGTTTTAACAAAAAAAATTGAAAAAAAATTATAAAAAAAATAAAAAAAAAATTTAATTAAAATAAAATAAAATAAAAATAATAATAAATTAAAAAAATACATAATATATACGCTTTTTTTAAAATAATAACTGTAAAATAATTTTTTTCGTGCCTTAATCGCCGCAAACGCCTTACAATACAAACACACTCAATTAGCCTTACGAGATTGTGCCGTTGCCGTGTAACGTGTTTTTATTGTTTTAAACGTCGTTTTATTCGTTGTCCAACATCGTGTTTTTAAACTGCGCTCAACTCGCTTATTGTTGTTACCAAGTCAATCGAGACTAGTACTTTTTTACCGCAAATGTATACGTTTTAAAAAAGCTATTGCTGTTGTAATTTTAAAACTGTAATTGTTAAGCATCGTTTATTGTCGTTATCGCGTTACGTTGTCGTTTTGTTGTTCGTTTATTTTCGAAAATAAATTTGTTATACGAAAAATCAACGTTACGACGTGCGCTCCGTGTGCGACGTAACGTTGTTGGTGTCACATCACAACGTGCCTCAAACAGTTGTCGGCGATTCGATCGCGTTGAACAGCCCCGACGCACTAACCCGCCGGCGGGCCATAACCGTTCACCACGAATCGCACGTACGAGCTGCAGTAAACGATTTATAAAATCTTCACACAATTGCCTTGCGTTTTGTGCCCGATGTGCCTTCAAGTTTTTAAAAGTAACAATAACTCAGCAATGAGTTTAAATTGTCCAAAAAGTAAGTAGAGTTTGACCAAGGTGTTTTTTAATGAACAAATTCTATAAAACATTGTGTCTCATAAATTTGGGACTTTTAAATTTTTGAAATGTCTAACGTTTCTTTTCAAAGATCATGTAATCTTAAAAAAAAAATTCCGAACATTAGTTAAATTGTTGGCCAATTTCGAAGTGTCCTACTTGTTATTATTTACAAATATCGCATAAGTTGAAAATATATATTTTGTACAGACGAACGTATGGAACGCTAAATTAGGCAGAGGTCTCCCATCAATTCGTCGATTCGATAGTTTTCGAAATTAGCGTGTACAGAAAATTTTGACTTCATTTTTAGAACATCTAGGAGTACTTTGTAATACTGATCAATCCTTAATATAATGTTTTGTCTTTCAGACTGTAAAAACAACTTTAGCTGCAGCTTGAGCTATTAGCTTCTCGAAAGCTTGTTAAACGTATTAAATTGACTTCAAAATCGTTTGTAGGTTTGAAAATTTGGAACTGAATCCAAAAAGGTCTTTAAATAATTCCCTTTTTTCCTCGTTTTCACTATGCATCACAAAACCAATCTTGAGTCGATTTGCTAAGCTCAAAAATATGGATTTATATTTCATAAATATTAAATTCGAGTATACTCGTTGTCGAGGATGTTATGAATTACCAATTTATTCAAAGATGATCTCTAATTTGTTCTCTAGCTCTTGTTGGAGATTACACCAAATAAGAGTTTTTACCGCTTGCTTCGTTTACTCCCGTTGTTTCGAACTATGATTTATATCCACCTTTTTTACAGTTAATTGACAATTTTTGAAGTACTGCGAAAAGAAAACAAGTAAGGAAAGGCTAAGTTCGGGTGTAACCGAACATTTTATACTCTCGCAATTTATTTATTTAACTTTATTTATTATAATACACAATTTGACCCACATATTCGTCATATATATTGTATAAAGTCCATTGAAAGTTGGAAACCATAATATTAGGTTAGAAGCACCGAGGTCCTCGTGTTCGATATATGGGACCTAAAAACCTATGGTCCGATTTCGGCGATTTTTAGAATGGGGCTGCCACACTATTAACATAGTATTTATGCAAAGTTCTGCACCGATATCTTCACTAGTGCTTACTTTATATATTGTTATATGGTATGTTAATATGGTTTTTGACCCATAAGTGGGCGACGCCACGCCCATTTTCCATTTCGTAAAAAAATCTGAGTGCAGCTTCCATTTGCCATTTCTTATGTGAAATTTAGTGTTTCTGACGTTTTTCGTTAGTGAATTAACCCACTTTTAGTAATTTTCAGCCTAACTTTTGTATGGGAGGTGGGCGTGGTTATTATCCGATTTCTCTAATTTTTGGACTGTATTAGGAAGTGGCTAAAAAAAACGACTGCAGAAAGTTTGGTTTATATAGCTCTATTGGTTTGCGAGATATGTACAAAAAACTTAGTAGGGGGCGGGGCCACGCCCACTTCCCCAAAAAAATTACATCCAAATATGCCCCTTCATAGTGCGATCCTTCATACCAAATTTTATTTCCATAGCTTTATTTATGGCTTAGTTATGGCACTTTATGTGTTTTCGGTTTTCGCCATTTTGTGGGCGTGGCAGTGGTCCGATTTTGCTCATTTTCGAAAGCAACCTTCCTATGGTGCCAAGAAATAAGTGTGCCAGGTTTCATCAAGATATCTTAATTTTTACTCAAGTTACAGCTTGCACAGACGGACGGACGGACAGACAGACATTCGGATTTGAACTCCACACTTCACCCGGATCACTTTGGTATATATAACCCTATATCTAACTCGTTTAGTTTTGGGTGTTACAAACAACCGTTACGTGAACAAAACTATAATACTCTCTTTAGCAACTTTTGTTGCGAGAGTATAAAAATGATAAATAATGACTATTTAAATATTAATCTCAAATATGGTGTCGACATTTTTATTTGAAAATTTGGTACACAAAATATAAAACATATTTCTGACGAATTCAACAAACTTACAACAATCTTCAGTTGTTTGTAAACGGCTTGAAACCTCCATTGTTGGAGTCGCAAATATCACTTTTCTTGAAAATAATGACAGAACTCTGCTTAAATATCCTTGTTTTTCCCATAAGTGGGTTGAGACTATTCTACAACTTAGACTTGGTTCGACATTTTTCAGAAAATTTTCATGAAAAACAATAAACTCATTATTTTTTATGATAATCTAGTACTACAATTGTTTGCTAATCAGCACTTTAACCGATGGTTAACGTTAAAGTATACTTTAACAAAGTGGAAATTGAATTTTTTGTGAAATACTTTTTTGCGCTTCAAGTGTAAATAATATTTTGTGAAACGAAACGTCACATTTTCAACAACCGGAAAAAACATACGGTTAACTTTTAACCACTATTTTAACCAGAGGTTAAAAATACATTATTTTATTGAAGTTGTAAAATTTATATAATAACTTTTATAAAAGCGCTATAAAATTAATGAATATAAAATTAATAGAGTAATAAATAGGGTCTCTAATTAGATGTTATTTTTCAATACATGCCTTATTCGGCAATATTTACATACAAACATATGTATTGTATTTAGTGCCAAAACTCTATATTTAGTAATAAAATTACCGTACTGAATTGACTGCGTGTTTACACTTGTTAGCTTATCCATTAGCGACGCTGTGTGAATTTACGATGATTTCCTATAGAAAATACTGCATGAATTACAAACATTCCGTGTGTTGCCACACTTTTGCACATACATATTGCTGTTTACATATGTTTAATACGGTTTTATGTAGTGATTAGAATGCTTGCTGGGCACTTGATAGGCGCACACCTGCTGCGCCAAATTACGAGCGCGCGAAGGCGGCGACAAAATTCCATAGCGCGTACGCTGGCAGTCATTAAAGTCCATAGTTGGGCAGAGATAATTATTAGCCACAATTTGCCACCCCAAAACCCTGAACATAATGCACAGCTAAGGAGCTTGTGCGTTTGTGCGCTTTGTTTTCACGCTGACAAACAGCGGAAGTTGACTTTCTAGCTTACTTTTTCGCCCTCATTCTTCGTTACTCCTTGTCGTGCTATTCTTCCGTGCAAACAAATCATCCATCCATTTGAAATTAGATCCGCCAGAGTTATGACGGATATCACTTACAATCAACAAACATATTCCGCATAACAATGTGCTTTCTATTAATTATTATGCTTTTCGATGTGTAATCAAGTAGTAAATTTCATTAGTGCGTCCTGAAGCTTTTGTTTGTTGAAATTGATATTTGGCTGTGTCGCTATGTGTTTAGTGCAGTACGCATAAAAGTGTATAGTTGTCATTTTCATTGTTGATTTTTTTGTAGTTTTGTTATCGCTAATAGTCGATTCACACGACATTGCTAATTACTTCAATTACTTTTTTCTCTAAATTGTTTAATCTAGTTATGAATTCTTGCTGCACAATCTGAATTCCAACTTCGAGTGAATTTTTTTGTTATATTACCGTTTGCTGTTTATTACAATTCGAAAAAAAGATTTTTTAAGATTAATGAAAAAATTAAAAGTTTTGATACCCCTGAAAAAATGAAAAAAAATAATAATTTCACAATGTTAACTAAAAATAGTGTTGCATTCGAATTCAATTCAATTAAAAATCATTTTTTGACACTAAAAAAATTTGACTGAAAAAATAAAAGTTTGGGTACCCCTGAAAAAAATTAAACAAAAAAGTGTAATAATTACTTCAACATTTTAATTAAAAAAGGTTGCATTCAAACAATCCTTCTGACATTGTAGAAGAAAAGTTTGGGTACCCCTGAAAAAAATTAGATAAACAAATTTAATAATTTCTCCACAATTTTAATTATAACCAGTGTTGCATACATTGATAATATAATATTCTGGTTAAATTAGGTTTAATTATTTTTCTGATTAAATCATAAAACAAATGTTTGAGAACCACTGCAAATCAAAAAAAAAAAATAAATAAATAAACTAATGTTTAAATCTAAAGCGATCAAAAATTCTTCAGTGTTAAATAATACCATGGTTTCATTTATTGACTTTTATAGTATTTTCGGCGATAGCGCCGTTCCATATAATAGTAGTTATTTCACAGGATTGTATTTTAAATGTAGAAAATTTACTCCAACGATCCCATAGATTATTTATTACAAAGTTTGGTGTCAATGATTATATAATATAGTTGTATACAGAATAAGTGCTCAGTGATTTTGATACGAATAAATATTGAAAAAAAATTAAAGTTTGGGAACTACTGCAAATGCAGAAACTTCCATGCTACCGACTGGAGTCCATAAATAATTACAATATATTCAGTAATACATGACATCAGGGTTGCATTCATAGAATTTGACAATATTTCATGTTTTGCTGACGTCATAATACTACATAACAGTAGTTATTTGACAGTTTCTAAGCTCTGACATAGATTTTTTACTAGCTTGGCATTTACACTACATTTGAAGAACATACATTCCCAATAATTTTGACTAAATATGTCTTGATTCAATGATGTCATTCTAGCATATTTAATGAGTTTGTGTACATATCGTCTTTGGTCCATTATTCTTTACTACTCTCTTCATTTAAGTAAAGTAAGGATTAAAATTCATCATTCGCAAGTTTTACCACAAATCTCTTCTCTACAGCAGCTTAAATTTTCAGCCTTATTGCTGTGCGCACAATCTTTGCACATGCGCCTTCCAAGCGGAACAGTTGAATCCAACGCATACAGCGCGCATCATTTGCCGCATGCCCATTAGTAGTCTACCACATCTGGATACTATACACAAGCCTAACAGTATGCTACAGCTGTTTGCTGTAATTTTCCAGCTCTACAGAGCACTGTTAATGACTCTACAAACTCTACAAGGGTAGTTTGTGTTTCATTGCCATAACGTTTTCGTTCCGTTTCGTAAAATGAAAAGCTGTATGCGTTACGGGCACTTATAACTATGTATATACCGTTGGATTAGTGTGGAAAAACGCGCAGCAGCATTAAAACTCAGCGCGCGTGTGGGTAAGTTCATTGCCTACTAAGTGCCACCCTCTAGAGTGCCATGTGCCACTTTTGTGCGCCGTTTATTGTTCCAGTTTGCTGTAGCACAGCATCCATCCCCCAGAAATGTGTTGTGAACCGCATAGAAACGAATCAAGCCGCTTTACCACATATGTGTGTGTGTGTGTCACTGTATTGGTGTGAGACGTTTTCCAGGAGATGCACAGCAGAGATTTTAGCTTTTTGCGCTGTGCGTGATTTTCAGTTGTTGTGTGGAATTGGTGGCCAAAGGTTGTCTGCCGTCGGCGCGCTAGTGTTGAAAATAGAAAAAAAATTAATTTTTTTGCTGAAATTTAATAAGTGTTTAATTTACTGTGCTATTGAGCACAGAGTGTTAGCATATTGCAGTAGTGTTGCGAAAAGTGGGAGTGGCAGCGCGCCCCTCTTGTGTTAAGCGCTTTAAAGTAAAGCAGCTACGCATTGATAACCTCAAAATGCTTACGAAAATGGCAAAAAGTAAATGAAAATTTTGAAAATTATGAATTTATTTAATTTACAGTTACTTTTAGCGCAGTATTTGTGTAATTTTCGAAAGTTGAAATACAAAACTTGGTGAAACGCTGCAGTTTCTTAAATATTTGCTGTGAAAATTCAAGTTTTTTTGTGTATGAAATATAAATGTGAATACATGCATATACAGTAGACATACATACCGTGCGTGGCAGCGTATAATCACTTTGCTCCGCCATCCCTTTTTTAATTCAAATGACCGTAGAATATCGATTTTGTTTTATGCTTTTCATTCTTTCAATCTCGTTTTGGTGTAATTTGTATGAACTCGGCTGGCAAAAACCAAAGCCACAAAGCCATGGGCTGGGCTAGAAAACAACAAGACAAGGTTTAGTTTATTTAAAGATATACTGGTATATACAAACATAAAAAAAAAATCGTTAAAAAAATAAATGATTTGCTATGCTGGCTTTTAGTTCAGCTTTTACTGCTGACACAGACATATAAACTTATATACATGTGTATCATATAACATATCTATGTTATCAGAATAATATTTAACAGTGCGCTGTTATATATCCTTTTAATTACATACTTTATCAGCACACACAACCACACTCATAGCAGTACACATTATATTGACAAGGTGTGCCCCAGTGGCAAAGTGATGCTTTTACAGGCTTCTTCCTCTGTTTGTTTTTTCTACACTTCCTTTCTTATTGTATATGCTTTATTGAACAGTTAGTTCCATTTCCAGCTTGAACCACCGGAAAAAAGTATCGAATTAGATTCATAGGGCAAACATTCAAATAAAAGCAATCTGCAACTGCACGCATCTCACATACAAATAAACATTCAAACAAACACACAATGCAACTAAGCATTCTTCGTCAGGGGTTGTCTAATGCCTAGTGCAGAATTAAGTTTAAGAGCAAACATTAAACTAAACGTAAGCGCATTGCGGTAAAACATTTACATTTCCATTTACCGTTCAAGTCAAAGTAAGCGGTAGCGGCTGTAAGGAGGGTAGTTGTTGCTGGCAAACTGCCAATTATGCGTACAGTGAAGAAGCTACAAAGAAAATATTGACAAAAGATACATACAGATAGTTAGAAATGATAGGCAGCTAGCTTTTAATAACGGTTAAAAGCAATAAAAATGTATGTAGAATTTGAAATAATTAAAAACAAGTCCAAAAAAATTAAAAAAAAATGTAAATTAAAAAAAAAATCCAGAAAAAAATTAAAAGAAAATTATTCAGGAATATTTTAATAATTAAAAAATATATTTCTAACAATAATTTCCTTATACAGCAGTTAACAGCTTTCAATATCTTTATACATGTATAATAGATAAATAATACATCTGTATGTCTTAACAGTGTAATAGATATGAAGTCCTCAGAAAAAGTGGAGGGTTTTCTTCTTTGCAAACAAAACATAAAAAGAAAATCCTTATTTGCTTTGCCTGCCAGCCTTCTTCTCTTCCGCATTGCTTGTTCTTCAGGGTGGATTCTGTGTTCATTAATTTGCTGTGATTTTTCCATTGTCAAATATGCGCTTCTCAAGTATCTCCAGGCAGGCATTAAATACACATAAAGTAACGTCTTAAAGTGCCCAACGTCTACCATTGAAAATAATGATTGATAATAAGGGCTGGCAAAGATAATTTCCCATATTCCCTTATCTGGTTATACGTGCGGATTATTGGTTCACCTGGGTGAAATCATGATAGCATGGATGCTTTCATATTCGTTTTTAACCGAATTTAGGAAGTTCAGGTCGCTCTCCACCTGGTCCCTCCAACGGAGTGGAGGCCTTCCCCTTCCTCGGCTTCCTCCGGCGGGTACTGCATCGAACACTTTCAGGGCTGGAGTGTTTTCGTCCATTCGGACAACATGACCTAGCCAGCGTAGCCGCTGTCTTTTTATTCGCTGAACTATGTCAATGTCGTCGTATAACTCGTACAGCTCATCGTTCCATCGTCTGCGGTATTCGCCGTTGCCAATGTTCTTAGGACCATAAATCTTGCGCAAAATTTTCCTCTCGAAAACTCCTAGTGTCGTCTCATCTGATGTTGACATCGTCCAAGCTTCTGCACCGTAGATCAGGACGGGGATGATAAGCGACTTGTAGAGCTTGATTTTGGTTCGTCGAGAGAGGACTTTACTGTTCAATTGCCTACTCAGTCCAAAGTAGCACCTGTTGGCAAGAGTTATTCTGCGCTGGATTTCGAGGCTGACATTGTTCGTGTTGTTGATGCTGGTTCCCAGGTAAACGAAATTATCTACGACCTCGAAGTTATGACTGTCAACAGTGACGTGGGAGCCAAGACGCGAATGTGCCGACTGTTTGCTTGATGACAGGAGATATTTCGTCTTGTCCTCATTCACCTCCAGACCCATTCGCTTCGCCTCCTTATCCATGCGGGAAAAAGCAGAACAAACGGCGCGGTTGTTGCTTCCGATGATATCAATATCATCGGCGTACGCCAGGAGCTGTACACTCTTGTAAAAGATGGTACCCTCTCTGTTTAGCTCTGCAGCTCTTATAATTTTTTCCAGCATCAGGTTAAAGAAGTCGCACGATAGTGAGTCACCTTGTCTGAAACCTCGTTTGGTATCGAACGGCTCGGAGAGGTCCTTCCCAATCATGAATCGGATAGCATGGATACTTTAATATTCGTTTTTATCCGAATTTAGGAAGATGAGATTTATATTCGAATCTACAGTTATTCGTTTTTGCATTTATTCAAATTATAAAAAGTGGTTATATTTGTTCTCATATGTTTGAAAATCTAAAAAATATTTTCAAATTAGAGTCCTCATGTATAACTATCTTTGCGCTAAAACCTCCATAACTGTTTCTCAATTGGGCTTCCACTAGAGAATCGTAGCGTTATCAAGACTCAATTGCTACTTTGCAACCTTCTCAAGTTTCCAAAGTTCTTTGCAAACGAAATTTTTTTTTAATAAAATAATTGGCTCTCGTCTTGAGAATTATCTATTTGAACTCAAGTGTGCTTCCAAAAATATTATTGAGAACTAATAATTGGTTTATTATTTAGATCGAAACATGGATTTCATTGGGTAAAATGGGAAGTTTCAGGAAATTTTCAATAGTTTAAATTTAACTGTACAATTTTAAACTTTCTTTTTTAATATTTTAGACTTTATAAATTAAATAGTTGAAAAAAAATTGTTATCTTAACAATTTTTACGAACACGCTTCATTCGGTATACATTTTTGTACTAGGATTGCCCTAATTGATACCTTTACATTAAGTCGAATCCTTTCTTTTGTCACGTAAATGTCATAATATATAATAAAGAGCATGTTTGTCTAAGAATTTGACATTTCGTGTGACATATATTTGTTTATATATATATTTTTTTTTTTTTTTTATTTGTTTATTTTGCATACAGAATTTGACGCCTTAGTATAGAACTTTGTCATTTCACCACTGGGAATTAATATCATATTACATTATACATACATATATTTTTTATATACATAACCAGTCCAGTATAACCAGTCTAAGAATTTCTTTTTACATCAATCACAAAACAAAAATACTAATACATCTCGACTTTCTCTTGTTCTCTTCTCTTCCACAGTGCCTTTTAAAACTAAGTCTATAATTTTATTATCGAAAAACGCAAAAATCAATCATACTAACAATAAGAAGAACATAGTTAGTAGTCGATATCTGCATCACAAGTATACGCACCGAAGGAAAAGCGACGACAACGTCAACGCCAACGCCAACGACGACAAGTGCCAAAATGTCAACACTATCGTTACGTATACAGTTAGAGGGTGGCCGTGTCACAAAGACCATACAATTCCATCCCAATACGACAGTATTTGATGCCTGTAAAATAATACGGGATAAGTTTGCCGAAGCTGTGCAGGGACAACGTAAGTAGCAAAAAAAAAAAACAAAAAACAATGCGCATAACGGTAGTATACACAAACGATTATATAGGCATACATTGATATATAATCTCTATATATACATACCTACACAGTGTAGTATATATGTTTGTGTGCCACCTACGCACTTTGCCTCGCAGCTTACTTCCTTGTCTATCACACTATTTCCCGTTAATCATCACTGATTTTTTTCTTTTGCTTTTTCATCGCTTCTATCAACTGCTTCAACACACAGCCAGCGAATATGGACTATTTATATCGGATGAGCAACATCAACAGGGCGTTTGGCTGGAAGCCGGCCGTACGCTCGGCTATTATATACTCCATAATCAGGACACGCTGGAATATCGACGTAAATTGCGTACGTTGCGTGTACGTATGTTGGATGGTGCCGTAAAGACCATACTCGTCGATGACTCGCAACCAGTGTCGCAATTAATGGTGGTCATTTGCACGAAAATCGGCATTACCAATCATGAGGAGTACGGTTTGGTGCGCGAGGATAATGAAGCGCAGAATGAAAGTTTGCCGGATAATAAGTTTGGTACGTTGACGTTGCGTCGCAAATTCACCGAAAAGGATCGTGATGCGAAGATGGAAAGTTTGCGCCGAAAACTGAAAACCGATGATGAAAGTAAGTGACGTTAATTATTAAATATATATATTATATATACATACTTACATACATAACGTTGCAAGTTTAACATAAATTTCCACTTCCTTACTTGCAGTCAATTGGGTGGATGTCGGTAAGACATTGCGCGAACAAGGCATCGATGAGTCGGAGACAGTGTTGTTGCGTCGTCGCTTCTTCTTCTCGGATCAAAATATTGACTCACGTGATCCGGTACAATTGAATTTGCTGTACGTGCAGGCGCGTGACGCTATACTCGATGGCACACATCCCGTTACGCAGGAGAAAGGTACGTGTTGTTGTTTTCTATTTTATTGCAGCTGTGTAAAAAAATAAATAAATGTTGTTATTGTTGTTTATTTATATTACATTACAATAGCTTGTGAATTCGCTGGCATACAAGTGCACATACAATTCGGCCCACACAACGAAGCCAAGCATAAGCCCGGATTTTTAGAGTAAGTATATTTGCTTTTAACTGCGCCACACACGATTTAACATATATATTCCTCCCTTACTCCCACCAAAAAACAACCATCACCCACAGTTTAAAGGATTTCCTGCCGCAATCCTATGTACGTGTGAAGAGCATTGAAAAGAAAATATTTGCCGAACACAAGAAACACGTTGCTCTAACGGAAATCGACGCCAAAGTCTTGTACACGAAGACGGCACGTGAGTTGCCTACCTATGGTGTTACATTCTTCTTGGTGAAGGAGAAGATGAACGGACGCAATAAGTTGGTGCCACGTCTTTTGGGCGTGACCAAAGATTCCGTATTGCGTTTGGACGAACGCACCAAGGAGATTTTAGTATCGTGGCCATTGACGACGGTGCGTCGTTGGGGCGCTTCACCGAATACCTTCACATTGGATTTCGGTGATTATGCCAATCAATATTACTCGGTGCAGACCACCGAGGCGGAGCAAATTGTACAGCTAATCGCTGGTTATATTGATATTATATTGAAGAAGAAACAGACCAAAGATCATTTTGGTATCGAAGGTGATGAGGGCTCCACCATGGTGGAGGAGTCAGTTGCGCCCTCAAAGTAAGTATATTGCTAATGACTGAATGTGTGTGTGTTTGTTTGGAGATACTAATTGTATTTTCATTTTTACTTTACAGAGCAACATTCTTGCAACATGAAACCAATAAAATTGGTAAAATCAATACCGAATCGCTGGCACATCCCGAAATACTGCGTGCATCCGATGGTGAGTTGCTACCTTTTGGTGTCTCAATTTTTGCGCTTTAAGCTTCTTATATGAGTTATGAAAACTGATTTTTTTATTAAAACAAACATCGTACATTTTTTAAAAATATTTATTTTTGTATTTAAAATATTTTTGAAATTTTTTAAAAAATATTTTTGTAATTTTTTAAAAAATATTTTTCGATATTTTTGTTTTAATAATTTTTCGTAAATCTTTAATAAATATTTATTTATAATTTCTTTAAACTATTTTATTTTAATATTTATTTATTTATATTTTCTTTAAAATATTTTTGTAATTTTTTAAAAAATATTTTTGTACTTTTTTAAAAAACATTTTTCGATACTCTTTTCAAAATAATTTTTCGTAAATATTTAAATATTTATTTATTTATAATTTATTTAAAATATGTCTTTTTTATTTATTTCTTCTTTTATTTATTTATTTATATTTTCTTTAAAATATTTTTGTAAATATTAAAAAATATTTTTCGTATATTTTTAAAATATTTTTGTAAATTTTTAAAAAACATTTTTCGTATATTTTTAAAATATTTGTTTTTGTATATATTTTTCGCACGATTCGCATATAAATCTACGCACAAATTAATTAAAAAAATGTGAAAACAAAAAGGCGAGCGCAAGTACACACAAGGTGAAATGCAATCGGTACAATATGGCGCCTACGTGGGGCAAGTCAACCACGCCCATCAACCGCCAACGGTGAGTACCAGAAATTTGTCAATATAATGCTTACTTCATTTCTTTTTGTTTATTTTTTTCGCATTATCAATTAATTCTGTTTTGCCATGAGCTTTGTGTATGCCACCATACATACCTATACACATACAAACATACATATGTATATTAGTAACCATAAAATACTAATAAAAATTCATTTCATACAATTCATGCTGCATACACACCAAAAAAATAGGCCAAAGCGAAAATATACATAAAGTAGGTTAACAAGTTAACAAATATATTGAAATTTTGCTAATATTTTCTTCTAATTGACTATACTATACTGATAAAAAAAAAACACTTTTTATAGGCGAAGGAAGTACGCATAAGCCATATAAATTTAACCGACCCGCAACGCGCCTTACTTGGTTACATCTCGGCAGGTCAAGATGTCTTGCTGCGCGCTGATGAGGAGCTTAGAACGAAGGTATGTATCAGTACAGCGCTTGGTTCCATATGAAAAACACACTAAAATACCTATAATTACTTTTAGGCGCCCATACAGGAGCTCGGCACTGATTTGCGTTCGATCGAATGGCGCGAGAACACTTTGGACACATCGAAACAGGCGGTGACCAGTCATGTGGCCACCATGAATGCGGCTACCGCACAAATAATAACCGCTTCACAATTTGATGAGGTCGACACGGAGGCCATCTCCGCATCGGTTTCGCAAATAACACAAACCATACCGGAAGTAACGAAGGAGGTGCGTCTCATCGCCGCGCTCATGGAGGATAGCAACAATGGTGATCGTTTGTTGGATGCTGCGCGTAATTTATGCAATGCTTTCAGCGATTTGTTGAAGGCCGCCGAGCCAGAGAGCAAAGAACCTGCACAGAATCTCATTAATGCGGCCAGTCGTGTGGGTGAGGCCACGACGCATGTGCTCAGCACCATTGCCGAGGAGGAAGTGCCTGAGAATAGTGAATTGCATGATATGCTTTTGACCCTGGCCAAGGCCGTGGCGAATACCACCGCCGCTTTGATGTTGCGCGCCAAGGCGATTGCTGCCAGCTGTGAGGATGAGGAGTCGCGTAATCGTGTTATTGGTGCGGCCAGTCAGTGCGCGCTGGCGACTAGTCAGCTTGTGGCATGCGCTAAAGTTGTGGCACCGACGCTGCATAATGCCGCTTGTCGTGAGCAATTGGAGGGCGCGGCGCGTAATGTAGCGCGCGCTGTTAACAATTTGTGTGAGGTGTGCAATGATGCCACTAACGATCCGAAATTGAAGAATGATCTGCTCGCCGCGGCGCGTGATGTGTCGAAGAGTTTGAGCGATATGTTGGATCATGTGAAGTTGAGCTCACGCGAGTATGCTAGTCGCACCAGTCAGGAGATGAGTCCGGTGGAGAATGTTATTATCGGCACGGACATTTTGGTGTCATCCAACGATCCACAGGAGATGGTACGTCATGCCAAAACACTGGGACAAGCGACCGCACAATTGATACAGAGCATCAAGGGCGAGGCGGATCAACAGAAGGATGAGGATATGCAACGTCGTTTGCTTTCGGCTGCCAAGCAGTTGGCCGATGCTACAGCCAAACTTGTCGAAGCAGCGCGTCTCTGCTCGGGTAATCCACAAAATACCGAAAATCAAAATGCTTTGCGTCGTGCGGCCGAAGAGTTGCGTGAAATCACCACCACCACTGCCAATACGCCAGCCATGAAACGTGGTCTAATCCATCGTCTCGAGTATTGCTCCAAACAAGCTGCCTCGGCCGCGACGCAATGCATATCGGCGGCACAGAATGCCGTACAGCATAGCGATGACCACCAAACTAAGGAACAGTTGCTGCAGGACTGCAAACGCGCTGCCGACACCATACCACGTCTGGTGACCTCGGTGAAGACCACGCGTTCCAGTCCAGATGATCCTAATGCACAACTCAATCTCATCGAAGCTGCCGAGCAATTTATCGAACCAGCCATACAAGTGTCGCGTTCCGCACGCGCACTACAACCCACCGTCACCGACATACCCTCAGCGACACAGCTCTCCAAGAGCGCCTTGTATCTGGGTCAAACCGTATCCGAATTGAACTCGGCTGCGCAACGTGCACGTGAAGCTTGCGGCGGTCAAGAATTGGAATCTGCTTTGGAGGCGGTACGCAATCTGCACAATGTGCTGGACGATACACGTAAGGCCGCGCAATCGGGCAGCATTCGTCCATTACCTGGCGAGACAGTCGAAAATACAGCACAACAATTGCGCATATCTGCTAAGAATGTTGGTCTTGCGCTTAGACAATTGCTGTCGTCGGTTATACAAGAACAACGTCGCTACGCGGGTGTAGCAGGACGCGATACTGCCTTAGCGCTCGGTGATTTCACAAAGAGTGTGCATGGCGTCGCAGCAACAACGAAGAACCCGGTAGTCATTGATTGCGCCGATGATGTCGTACTACACTCGGCACGCCTGATTGAAGAAGCACAACGTACGCTGCAAAATGTCGGCAGCACCGATGCGTTAACAAAAGCTGGACGTGATGTTACTGCCGCGCTTTCGAAGACTGTCGATTGCATACCTGGTCAGCGTGAAGTCGATAACGCCTTGCGTAATGTGAGCGAATTGAGTGAAATACTCTCGATGAGCGAATTCCCACCATCCGAACGTAATTACAACATATTGCAGTCGGAGTTGAAACAAGTCGCCGAAGGACTCAGCGCGGCTAGCGGTCAAATTGTGCAGGCTTACGATAGTCCCGCCCAATTGGCCGATACGAGCCAAAACTTCGCGACCAACTATCGCGATATGCTCGCTGTTTCGATGGAGATGGTCGGTCAAACACCCGACGAGGTCGTACGCTCCGAAATGATCGATCGCTTGCGAAACGTTTCCACACAATCGTGTTCATTATTATCCGCCGCCAAGTCCATTGCCGCCGATCCGGGTCAACCGAATGCCAAGAATCTGTTGCATGCCGCAGCGCGTAGTGTCATCGAAAGTATTAATAAACTCGTCGACGCCAGCGTACAATCGGCGCCGGGACAAAAGGAGTGCGACAATGCCATACGTAACATTGAGGGGCTGCGAGTAATGCTCGACTATCCACATGAGCCCATCAACGAACAAGGCTACTTTGAATGCGTCGAAAATGCCACTGGTAAGTCACGCAATTTGGGTTACGCCATTTCCGAGATGATAAACAATGCCAAACAATCGAATCACGTTGGTTTTGGTCAGTCGGTGAACACTGTGGGAGAGTCCATACACAGCTTGATAGAGTCATCTGCACAAGCCGCCTACTTGATTGGCGTATCACATCCGAGCAGTGTCGCCGGACGTCCGGGTATCATTGATCAGGCGCAGCTAAGCTGGGCTTATCAAGGCATACGACAACATTGCGAGATCGTGAGCAGTGCCAAGGCAACGAAGCAACAAAAGATATCAGCGCTGACGGTAATCGCCAAACACACCAGTTATTTGTGCTCTATATGCCGACAGGCCAGCATGAACACCAACAATCCGGTGGCGAAGAATGAATTCATTGTGTTGGCCAAACAAGTTGCCACAGCCACCTCCAACTTGGTACAGGAAATAAAGGGTATTGAGGATGAACCATCCACACCAACACGCGCACGCCTCGTAGAACCGCTACTGGAGTCTGTGAAGGCGGTACGTCAATATGCTTCCAGTCCGGAATTCATTTCGGTGCCAGCAAAAATATCGGCGGAGGGACGCAAGGCGCAGGAACCGGTGATCAATGCCGGACGCGGTGTCATCGACGGCGTTATTGAAATGGTTAAGGCCGCAAAATCTTTGGCACTCTCACCTGATGATCCACCAGTGTGGCAACAACTTTCCAATGCCTCAGCGCCCGTCTCCGAATCCGTCAAACGTTTGGTGGACAACATACGCGAGAAAGCGCCGGGTCAAGCACAATGTGACCAAGTCTTGCAAACGCTGAACACATGCACACGTGAGTTGGACAGCTGCGCCATGGCTGTGAGCGCACAGGGTTTGAGTCAGCGACGCGATAATAATCTACACGGCTTCAGTGGTCAAACATTGAATTCCGCGGCAGAGTTGATTGACAAACTCGAACCGATACGCATGGCGGGCAAGAACAATGCTGAGCAATTAGGACACGCTGTTGGCGAGATTTCACGCTACATTGTGCCCATGGTGAATGGCGCCATCGGCGCTTGCACACACATCGTGCACACTAACCAACAAATGAGCTTGATCAACCAAACCAAATCGGTGGTGGAGAGCGCTGTAACGCTGGTGCAAGCTGCCAAGGAATCGGCTGGTAATCCACGTTCCACTAACGCACATACACATCTGGATGAGTCTATCGATTTCACACGCCAGGCCATACAAGAGCTAACGGAAACTGTTGAGAAGATCAACGCTGAGATGGGTGTCGTAACTGGGCTAATGGAGCAAGTAAATCGTGCCATTACACGTTTGACCGACAAACGTCAATCGCTGCTTAATGCCTCCTACTCCGACTCATTCGTCGACTATCAAACGCGCATGGTGCAATCGGCTAAGGAAATTGCACGTCTGGCAAATGAGATGAACGCCAAAGCCACCATCGAACCGCAGGTGTTGCCACAACTCGCCTTAGAAATGACTCAGCATTACTCGCAGCTGACGCAGGATTCGGTGGGCGCATCCACGACCACATCCACACCGGATGTTGCTATGCGCATACGTTCGAGCGTGGTGGATTTGGGTCGCTCAGTGAGCTCCATGATACAATCGGGCGCCACCGGTGCACGTCCCAACGACGCGTCGAGCCAAAATGAAATCTCACGCAATGCGCGTGACGTCTCCGAAAAGGTGGCTCAGGTCTTGGCGGCACTGCAGGCTGGTTCGCGTGGCACACAGGCATGCATCAATGCCGCGCACACTGTGTCCGGCATAATTGGTGACCTTGACACAACGATCATGTTTGCCACCGCCGGCACTTTGCATTCGGACGGTGATGGTTCGTTCGCCGATCATCGCGAACATATTCTACAAACCGCCAAGGCTTTGGTCGAGGACACCAAAGTACTGGTCACCGGCGCTGCGGGCACACAAGAGGAACTGGCGAACGCTGCACAGAACGCCGTCTCTACTATACGTAAGTTTTAAAAATATTTTTGTTTATAGTTTAATTAATTTCGAATTACTGCCTGTAGTACAACTTTCGGAAGCTGTTAAGCGTGGCGCTTGCAGTCTTGGCTCTACTCAGCCGGATTCGCAAGTTATGGTTATCAATGCTGTTAAAGATGTCGCTTCTGCTTTGGGTGATCTGATTAATGCCACCAAATTGGCCTCAGGCAAGCCCATTCACGACCCATCCATGCAAGATTTGAAGGAGAGCGCTAGGGTAAGTAGTGTTACCATATTCCTTAATTTTTTTTACAAATTACTTTTTTTATTATATATTTTATTTATTATTTTTCACACACACGTATTGAATTATCGTTTCAATACTAAAATTTGCCAGTCAGTTCTCAATGCTTTCGTTGTTGTGGTGCTTTTAATTTTTATTATCTTTCACATTAATATTTCAATTAATTAATTTTTTTTTTTTAATTTTTTTCTCGAAACGTTAGCTGTCTAACTTTAATATTTTTGTTGTATAAACACAGATTTTCTTGGCATATTAAACAATTCGCGTTTAACTTTCACCAAAGAAATTGCATTTGCTGCGTGCTCTAACAGAATATAATATAGACATATTTACATATATACATATTTAAGTAGTTTTTGTGTTTTTGGTACTTTGGACTGTTTCATTTTATTTTAACTGCATGTGTTCATTTCAAATTTTTACAATCAGCCAAGTTAGCTAGCGTTTAATGTTCCTTAAACAAAAATTTTATGAGAAAATAATTTAAGAAATAATCAAAGCAGCTCTTCCAGCATATTTTCTACGATTCTTCTTCCATTTAGACGTTCTTAATTTTTTTTGCGCGCCAAAAGGTAGGCAACAATATATGAACTTGAACCAGGGCGAGTCAGCAGTTGATGTTAGATAAAAAATTCTTCTTGCTGACGCTATGATTAATGAAATTTTATGAATTTCTCGCTTTATAATTGTGCTTTGGTAAGGGGATAGTATTTTTTTGGTCTATGACATTCTAAGATATAATTTTGTAAGCAAAAAAGGTCAAAGTTCTTGATCCGATGCGGAAAAAAATTATTTTAATTTGAACAATCCAGTTTTCAGCACCTAGTTTGCTCAGTACGGTTCTAAAGCTAAACATTTTGGAATTTTAATAGAATAATTATATTTATATTAGGTTTTTGGTGCAGGCATGAGACGATTAGGTTGTAAAAGGCTTAAATTTTTTAATTTAATTGAATTATAATTTTTATTTGATATTTGGAATATGGTATCAAATATTAGAATTCAAAGAATACTTACAACTGTGTTTATTCCAAATTTTTCTAAAAAATTATTGATATTAGTATGATATTCACTTAGAAGAAAAAAGAGATAATGAAGTCTATGGTTCAAAATTTACGTTAAAATTCATTTTCGAAAATTAACACAAATTAAATTTGTGAAATTTTTTAAGACGGACATTTATTAAACACAATTTTATAAATTTTTCGTTTAAATATTTTGTAAATGCATAAAAATCATATTTTTTGTGTCACATTCAATACATTTTAAAGCACTTTAAAATTTGGCAACAACAAAATCTGCAATTTCAATAATATTTGCATCACTTCAACGGACATTATTTTCTATATTATTATATATATAAAAGTCATCAAATTAACTAATACTTTTGAAAATCACTGTTTATAAAAACGAAATGGCTCTGGCACTTCATTTAATTCTTAAAAAACACATATTTTTATAAATATTCAATTTTGTGCATTTTAGGGTGGGTTACAAAAATAACAAATGTAATCAAAATAATAATTTATTGTAAATTATTATAGAATTAGTTGTGTATACACGTGCAATATTATATATTTTTCAATTTTTTCATATTTCGATACTACAGATAATCTTCTAAAGTACAAAAGGAAACTAATTTCGTCACTAAATTGTAAATATTTGCTTTGGGTGATATTTGTTGTTGTTTTTTTTAATAATATAGATTAATTGTGTTTCACATTTATGTATATAAAGCATATTCTCTGTGTAATGGCAGCCAACTCACACAAAAAAAATATTAATCACATAAAATTGGCCAAAAATTGTGCGCGAAAACATCTAATAAGCCTGCAATAAGCTTGTTGACAAACTCATATTATAAAAGCAATTGTAAATATGTATATGCAGTACCTGGCGGCATTAAACTCAAACTATGTGCAACATATCCTTGCACGCCTGGCACTTCACACTACATTGCACGCTCTCTATGTTCTCTGCTTCGTATAAATACTCATATATATAACTGCTCTTCTACTCTCGCAAAACTATCCACTGGTGACTCTTGCAACTCTTTCGCTGTGATCTCTAAACGCTTACGCAAAGAAATAAAGCTGCAAACTGCTAACAAATTTAAGCAATAAATCTAAAGCAATGTAAAAACAAACTCAAAAAATTAAAAAAAAAAAAAATCTCACATCAACACTACATACATACATACATACAAGTGTTATACGCATACTGTCATTGTCAACTCTCTTTTCTCTTCTTCCATTATATTTGTCGAAATCACTTGTACGTACGTGTGCGCGCCCATTTGTCCTGTCTAAATCAAAATCAAAAAATCAAAAAATATCAAAAATTAAAAAAAAAATCATAATCAACCCTGGGGGTAATGCAGACGCTTAAAGAAATGTGCACATCTGCTGCCGCCGCTGCTGGTACTACTAACACACTCTATGGCCAGCGCGCACTACATCGCCAGCCACTCATAAATCATGGAATACTTAGCGCTTAGGCCAGCAAAAGTGCCAGAGTGCAAGTCAAGCGATTTTTATATAAAAAAAAATATTATATACATACATATATTGAATAACACACGTCGACTTCATCTCGCCTAAAAGTGATTTAAGTAATCAGCCGCCACCGTCACATGCGCCTGCTTTTATTTTTTGACATTTTGGAGAATCGTGTTTTTTCATAAATCAAAAAACGAATCGACAACGCACCGCAAAATCAAAATTTTAACGCATAAATAATACAGAGAAAAAAACAACAACAACAAATCAACTGGATAAACTAATCTCTAGACTTTAGATTATTTAAAATAATAATAATACTAATATGAAATTCTTTAATTTTTTTTGGCTTGTAAGAATTTGCGGATGCTGTTGCACACGACTTGCTTTACGTTTTGGTAGCAATTTATAAATTATTATTTTGTTTATTTTTTCTGACTTTTGGAGGCTTCTACAGCTTCACTGCACACTGAAATAGAAGTAGTTGCCACACGTTTCACTTTTTGTTGAAAATTTGAAATTATGATGTATTGGAAAGAAATTATATAAAAGAAGAGCACCCAACTATCGGTATATTATTATAAAAGGCTTTGAATGGTTAGCGCTGTTAGAAACTCTTTATGCACCCAGTATTTGGACAGTAATCAAAAGAAAAGCACTTGTCTACGTAGTAATTATAAGCTTTCAATGTCAAAATATGCTTTCATCGATTCGATGAAATTTTTTTAGAAATTCATATTTAATCAAAATGTAGTTACGAACATTTAAATATGCTAAAATTTTATCGTTCATCGTTTGGATGTAACCTATCATGAGCTTCGAGTTCGAAAAAATATTAAACAGGTCTCGTCAATTCGATGATATTTTTTGTGAATTCCTATTTAATCAAAAATTAAATGCTAAAGTTTCAACGTTCATCGTTTAGATGTAAACTATCATAAGATTCGAGTATCGAAATAATATTGAGGTTTCATCGATTCGATGAAATTCATGTTTAATCAAAATGTGTACTCAAATTTGCCGTTGCGGCTCTTTAAATTGCTTCTTGTAGCGTTACATTGCATTTTAATAACTAAAAATTGTTCGTCGATTCGATGAATTCTCTAAGAACTTAGTATCGAACTACAAAAACAAAAGTTTAGCACTTTATTATTAAAAAATAAGTAAAATCATCGTTTTCTTCTGTTATTCTATTAGATGAATTTCATGAAAATGAGGTTATGTTGAATTTTGCTGTTTTCTACCTATAATTAAATTATATGATTTCAATAATCGCGTGGTCATTCTTTTCGAACAGCTAAAAGAATATGACACATCGTATTTTATCGACAAAATGGAGCCGTAGCTTAGCATAAAGTGCGCAGACACTTCAATGAATATAAGATAATCCAAGATATTTGAAAAAAAATTAAATTTTTTGAATATGTAGTGAAAATATCTCATGACATAAAATTTGCATCAATATTTTTTGTAAAAAATAACTTTCATGAGATAAATTTAAATAAAAAAATAGTTTTATAGAAAATTAATTAACTTTTATAGCAATTCAAAGTATTTTTTTCTAAATTAGTATGAAAAACTAATCGATTTTTTGCCAAAAATAGGTTTCACGTAATTAAATGACAAACAAAAACTGTTTTGAACTTAAAATAATTAAATTTAAAAAAAAAAATAAAAAATTCAAGAAAAACAATAAAAATTTTATATTTCCAGACAGAAAAAATCCACCACTAATCTACATTTTTTTATGATATTTTTCTAATTCTGAAACCCTAAACATACTAAAAACTGATATTTTTTAAATTATTTTTTAACTATCAAGACGCGTACGGCAGCATCTGCAATTTCAATTTCATATATCTACTAAGTTGTGTATTGTAAAACTCATACATATATACAAAATATCTTAGTCTAACGCAAATACTTAATTTTTTATACTTAACATGGAATTCGATATTAATAAATATGATAAAAAATAATTATTATCTAATAAATAAATATACTTTTGTGGGACTAGTCCGTTGTAACTGAAATATTTTGTGTATTTTATTTTAAATTTTACATATATAGTATAAATGAAAGTGCCATAGCCAGTGAAATTAATAAAAAAAAATAAAAAATATTTTTTTAAATAATAAAATTATAAAAGAAAATAATTTTAAAACAAAAAAAGTTTAAGGAATAAATTAAAAAAAAAAACTAATTTTAATTATTTATGTTTAGGTTAATTAATTTAATTATTAAGCATTTTTTTAATTTCTAAATTTTAATAAAAATTAATATTTTATTTTAAATTTTTTCAACCAGGTAATGGTGCTAAATGTATCTTCATTGCTGAAGACTGTCAAAGCGGTTGAGGATGAACACACACGTGGAACGCGCGCTATGGAGTCCACTGTCGAAGCCATTTCACAAGAAATACGCGTAAGTTTGAAACGAAAAAAAAATTCCATAGAAAAAAATAACAGAAACGAATATTTTTTTCTTAAATTTTCACTTATATCTAAATAATAATAATAAATAATTTCGTTTATTATTTCACAGGCCATCCACTCGCCACCTCCACCCGGCAGCGCACAATGTGGCCCTGAAGACTTGATACGCGTCACCAAGAATGTGACGCTGGCCACCGCGAAGGCTGTCGCCGCTGGTGCTTCCAATTTGCAGACCGATATTGTGGCTGCCGCCAATTTGGGACGTCGCGCAATATCCGAAATGTTGCTGATTTGTCGCTCGGTCGCATGGAATTGCGCCGAAACGGAAGACTTGCGTCAACGCACACTCGAAACTGGTGCCTCTGTGGGTGAATCGTATCGTGAACTCTTGAATGGCATTTTGCACAATTGTTCGGCCGATGATCGTGTACATTTGTCGCGTCGTGTGGCGAAGAGTGTCACCGATCTGGTGGCTATGGCACGCTTACTAAAGGGTTCCGATTGGATTGATCCAGAAGATCCGACAGTGATTGCTGAAAATGAGCTGCTCGGCGCGGCGGCATCTATTGATGCAGCGGCTAAGAAATTAGCTTCGCTACGCCCACGTCGTCAACCTGATGTGAAGGTGGGTGTTGTATATATTTATATAGATTAATTATTATGTGTGGTGTTGGGAATAATTATTTAATTAACAATCTAATGAAATGGTGTTGGAGTTTTTGTAACTAACTGTGCTTTAAAAAAATAATTTTATTGAAAAAAATTAAAAAAATTAATTTTAGGAAATAAAAAAAAATAATAATTAATCTAACAAAATTAACTGTGCTTTAAAAATTAAAAAAATTAACTCTGCTTTTGTGCAAAATTCACTAAATGAAAAACTAAAAAAAATTAATGGTGTGTGGTTTTATAATGTGTGTCTGCCCCTAAACTGCTACTAAACGCTAATAGTTCCAGTGAGATATGTTTGATATTCTTGGTTGTTACATTTAACGGTTCACCCAGGAATCAAACATATTATTACTGCGATTATTAATATGCTACTAAACAATATCACATATATAACGGTAAAAGGTTTCAATGCACTCAAAAAAAAAACATTTACAAATTTAATTTACACAAAATAAATAACAAAATAACAACCTCAAAACACCTCAATGAAAAACATATAAACTAAACATTTTTTCACTTCTCCAGATCGAGTTGGACGAGAATATGAAGTTCGATGAGATGATACTGGAGGCCGCCAAGGGCATTATGGCCGCCTCATCGGCTTTGGTGCGCGCTGCCAACGCGGCGCAACGCGAACTCATCGATCAGGGTAAAGTGGCACGTCGTCCGCTCACCTCTTCCGATGATGGACAATGGTCGGAGGGTCTCATATCGGCAGCGCGTCTTGTTGCAGCCGCCACACACAGCCTGGTGGAGGCCGCACAGAATTTGGTGCGCGGCGTAGGCACTGAAGAGATGCTTATCTCCACCGCTAAGCAGGTGGCCGCCTCTACGGCACAACTGCTCATCGCTTGCAAAGTGAAATCGAATCCAAATTCAGAAGCTGGACGCCGCCTACAAGCCGCCGGCAATCAAGTCATCAAGTCGACGGAGAATTTGGTGCGCGCCGCACAACAGGGCCTAGAGGATGAGGAGGAGAAGACATTGAAAATCAACACCTCAATGGTGGATGGCATGGCGCAGGAGATTAATGCGCGCTCCGATATACTCCGCATGGAGAAACAGCTGGAGGAGGCGCGCCAGAAACTCATCACCATCAGGCATGCGCGCGCGTTGCAGAAGAAGACGGACGATAGTGATTCGGAGTATGCGCAATCCACTTATGGCACATTGCAGAAGAGTCAAAATAATGTATGTATATGTTAGCAAATTGCTTTGTTATTGTTGTTGTTGTTGTGCGATTTTTTATTTCGTTGTTGCATATATTATTTTAATTGATGTAGCTTTGCATTGAAGAAGAAGAAGAAGATGAACAGCTCGTTCAATGAGTGGCCAACACACTGCCGAAATTTTATTGTATACGAAAATAAAAAAAACGAATTGCATGTTTGTTATTTTTAAAAATTACAACAAAAAATAAAAAATATGTTTAAATGTGAATTGGCAAGCAATTGGTGTTGAGTGAAATAAGTGTGTTGCTCGCTGTGCATAACAATTTATTTTAATTAATGTAGACTAACGGCATTTTTGTTTTGTTAATACAAAAACAAAAACAACAACTGATTGCATTTACTTTCACCACTAATGTTTATGCTAACAAAAATAATAACGTCAACCATTCTAACTTCATTCCTAAATCTAACCTTTAGACACTAAACCGTTCGACGGGCTACCCCTCGGATGTACCCAACTCACCGAGCTACTACAGTCAACAACAACAGCAACAGCAGACGAAACATCATTACAACTATGCCGCACATCCGCAGCATTTCCATCATCCCGCTGCCGTGTCGCCACCACCACCACCAATGAGCCACCAGTATGCCAGCGCTGGTGATGTGAACGGTGGCATTGAGTTGCCACCACCACCACCACCACTATCCACCACACTCTACAACATGCAGGCGGCCACTGCAGCCGGCAGCACTTTTAGACCTAACCCCAAACTAACAGCCAACGCCGTGCCACGCCCCTACCCAGGTAGCCCCACAGCCGCCGGTGGTGGCAGTTTATTAGGTACTAACAGCGGTGTTAGCGGTGCTAAACTCACACAATCACCCACTTCTGTAGCGAATGTTAGTAATTATCATCAACAACAACAACAGCAATCTTTTGAAAATACCGCCACAACACAACATAAGTCAACGGTTAATCGCAAATTGGAAGCCTGTGTACAAGATTTGCATGACAAGACATTCGGTCAAGGCGGTGTAGTGCAAATAACCGGTGCGGGCGCATATCCTGGTCAAAACTATGAAGGCTACACCTCGAGGTGAGTTTAGCGAGGGTGTTAAGGCAATGTGAGGTTAATTACAAAATTTGTGTTTGAGGTTATGTTGAGAATGTTTAATCGAAAGTAAATTTTCAGTGGAATATACTTGATTTTGTTCATAAAAGAACAATATTTTTTAGAATTTATTAAAAATGTGAAATAAAAAATATGACTTTTGAATTCTAGTTTTTTAGGGAATTTTCTTAATAATTTTTAAGACTATGAGTAAAGCTAATAATAAATGAAACTCTTGCAGTTTATCCAAGTTGAGTTGAGTATATTATATACCAAAGCTGGAACCTGATATTGTTTTGGCATTTAGACATGTATCATTCTTCCCGATATCTATATATTAATCGGTCACTCTGAAATAATACTGCCAAAATAGGCTATGAGAGTTAGAAGTGATCGAGTCTTCACAGTTACCAATTTAACTTATATTAATGGGGCTAATATTCCATTGGAATTGGATTGGAGAATTGGATAGTTTTGGATTCGTATCAGATTCGAAATTCGAAAATCTGGCTATAATTTTCAGAAATTTTGTATTGAAAATATTTTTTTCGAAGCTCGATAGAGTTCAAAACCAAAATTACAGGTTAGGTCTTTTTTGGCGAAGGAATTCATTATAAATATTGAGTTTATTAAATTTCGAAAAATTGAAACTTTTTTTTAATTCCGAATTGGAATTTAATGCATATTCTTGTTCGAAATGATGAGCAAACCGAATTGTTTAGAATAAACTTAAATTTTTTAATGGTTGTTAAATCAAGAGAAATCAATATTGAATCTGAAAGTTTGAATATATTTAGAATTAGGTTTTAAAAGTAGATTCCAAAAATTCTATTGAAAAAAATTTTGAAAATTTTTAAATTCAGTATTTATATTAAAATCAATACTAATTATTTCGAATTTTCAGATATGAAACGCGCAACTTCGAGAAGAGCAATGAAACGGTAGAAAAGCCATTGGACTCCAATTTCTCACAACTAACGCTCAGCACTGATGGTGGTAAAGTCAGCATCATTGATCAGGGTTCCGAGCGTTTGACATCGATGACACAGCGTGTAATGGAACGCAAAACATTTAGCACCACAACCGAGACGCGTTCGGAGAAGAAAACCGAATCGCATAGTTTTCGCATGGAGTAGAGATTTAAATAAGTTTTAGATGCGAATACAAACACAAAAAGCAAATAAGCAAAACAAAAATTATAATAAAACAAAAAAATAAAAAATATGTAATAACCTCAAAAAATTTTGAACATTAAAAAAAATAAATATTAAAAAATAAAACTAAATTATAATTAATAATAAAAAAATTATAATTAATAAAAAAATTTAATTATAATTAATATTAAAAAATACATAAAATAATAATTTAAAAATTGCATAAAATGAACAAATTGTAAATGTATAATTGTAAAATTTTGGCAAGCATGTTGGTGCTATTAATCTAACTGTTGTGCTCATTAACAGCCTAACGGTTTGCCACAACATTTGCTTACGGATAAATGCCACTTTGCCAAAATAAATTACCGTTTTGTAGGCGCTTAAGAAATGATTGCCAAAAGTGCTTTTAAATGTACTAATTTATAATTAAAATAATAATTAATAATAATAAACTACTTGTAATAATAATCATGCATTGATATTTAGATATTAGTGAGTAAAAATAGAGTTTTGATATGTTTATGGTTTTGACAAAATAAATTATATATGTATATTTTGCGCAAAACAAAAACAAAAGAAACGGTGTAAAACAGTTACAAATGCAACTACTCACCGTTTTGCTCGCCAAATTGTGCCGTTATAATGTAATAATTGTGTTATTTCTTTTGCCACTTTGTGTAACTGTGTTTGTAACTTTGTCTAGCGTTCTTTTTTAAGCGATTAATTCAAATTTTAATACAACGATCTGCAGTCCAAACGAAAATAATGATGATTTTGTGTTTGCCAACATGTTGCCTGTAATTGCATAATTTTAAATTTATTTACATATATAACACAATTAACTGTATTAATTATTATTTATAAAGCATTTGTAAGCAAAAAATTGCACCACTCACTACAAAAATTAAAAAAAAACTATACAATAAACCATATTATTATATTTAATTAAACAAAAACAAAATGTAAAAAAAAATATATATTATAATATTTGCAATGCTATATGTTTATATTGTAATTCAATCAACTGCATTATTGTCTAACGTCACGTGATTAATGTTTTTAAAACTTTTGTTTTGACACTTCGAATGGAAATATTTATATGTATGTATTTGTATTTGTATTTTTATTTTTATTTACCCATGCTAAATGCTAACTAAAATATATATTAGTCTTATTTGTACATACATACGTTTTTGTTTTGCTTACATTTATTTACGCGCATATAAACTAAAACAAAAAAATATTTTTTAAAATTTGTGTTTTCATGTATAACGGTTTTTTATTATTATTTGTACAATGAAATTAAATTAAATAAAAATAAGTATTAATAACAGAATTGGAGCTTTGTTTGTTTGGCTTTTTATCTAATCGCGGCGTAATTTATTTTATATTATAATATATCGTTATTGTTGCTATTGACAAGGGTGATTTCGAATTTCTTAGTTTTACGAAAATATAGTTTCGAAATTAGATGTTTTTGATATGACATCGCTCTGTTGACGAAACTTTAATTCGACTCTCATGTTAGAAAAAGTACGTATTAAAACAACAACAAAGTTATACAGTTGGATTCTACATGAGATAGTATGCGCATATTCTATTAAAGTGAAGATTACACTATACAATGTCTAGCGGATTATACCAGTCTTTTAGGTTTATACCAGCTACTTTCAAAGTTTTGGCGAATCAAAGTTGTATAGAGTTTAAAATACAGTTATGCATAAATATAAACGTTGGGCATTAAGGAGGGACTACTCTTTAAAGCGAAGACTATTCATTCGGTTTCGGAATGTAGGTCGTAAAAAGCTATCTGTTATATAAATAAGCTTGAGTGAAAAAATTGTATACACCACTAAATTAAGAGAAAAATGTTGATTATAGACTTATTTTGGCTTTCTTAGTAACTACAATTGAACATCCATAACCCAAACTTTTATAATTTGAAGTTCTCCATACTACTAATTTCGTTCCATAACTTAAACTTCCCTAACTCTAAGTTTTCCATAACTCGAACTCTTGAATTGGCCAAAAAGTCAAATTTTATACAAATTAGCTTCCATAACTCTAAGTCTCTCTAACTCGAAGTTTGTTTTGTGGATTGTGATGATTCGAGTTACGGAAGTTCAACTGTATTTCCTGTAATTAATAATTATTTAAAAAAAATCTTTTTCGAACTTCGAAACCAAACATTTCGATTTTGAAGGCTAACCTCTAAAATCGGGGAATGCAATTTTTTTTACTTATGTCTCAATCTTTCGGAAAAAAAATGTTTTCTCCAATATCCAGCCGAGTGTTGTACAGTATAATTGAAAGGATTAGAGAAAGAGCATAAACATTTTCGTATCTCGTTTTTATCTCGCAAATTTGTTAAATAGTTAAATAGTTTTATTGTTCGAGCAAAATTCTTTGTTGAAAAATGTATGATTCGAATTTCCATTACATTTTCGAGTATTGAACAAACGATTTATGCCATATTTGGAGTTTACCATCCCAACAGATTTCCCCCACAAAAATTGGATTTTTTTGCTGCTACAAAAACAATTTTAATTTTTTTAGGAAATTCATTTCCAACTTGAATCGAAAATCGTTATTTAGCGATATCTTGAAAATTACTTGAATACAAATATGTCATGAGAGTTTTTTATATGGCGAACAATTTATCATGAAAATTTGTTGAATTGCATATCAGCAAAAATTATATATTATATATAAGCCCATTTTATTTCTTTTGAATTAGTCAAGAAAGAAAGCTTTAGCTTTAGGTAGTCTTATAGAAAATATAGAATACCGAAGTATTTACTTATTAAATATTTTTAAGTTACAAGTTCGAAAAGAACAAATTCCAAAATCCTTTAAATGCTCCATACAGCTCCTAATAAGAGTTTATGCCATTTTATGAAAGAGTTTCGGAGAACCGAAATCTTTTAAATACTTTCTCCACAGATTTAAAATTTTCATTTTTATATTTGTTTCAATTATATTGAAAGGAACAATTTTAATATTAAGGATTAATTATTATTTTTCAATCAAATTTTTTTTTTTTAAACATATTTATGCATTTTTATCAATTTTTTTTTAATATTTGTTAAAATAAAATATATAAAATTCATATTCAGATTTGTCATTTTGGTTCCCATTAAAACAAAAGTTGAAAAGGATTTCCGCATTAAAATAACATTGTTTATTAAAAGTAAAATATATATGTATGTATATTTAATATATAAAGTTAATAAGTTTATTGGAGAATAGTATATTATTCACACATACAATATATGTAACTGTACAATCGTACAAAATAAATGCAACAAATAGTCTGTTCGTTAATATATCTTAGATACGTTTCCTAAAAGGCACAAATCACAACCGCAAGTTCACCGCAACGTTTACTTGTATTCCTGATTCAACTGGCGACCGATCAACCAACGACGAATCTCCGAGGTACCAGCACCGATCTCATACAATTTAGCATCGCGCAATATGCGACCGGTCGGATACTCATTGATATAACCATTACCACCAAGTATTTGTAAGGCATCCAGCGCAACTTGTGTGGCCTTCTCAGCACAGTACAGAATGACACCAGCACAATCCTTTGAACTACGCTCACCGCAATCGGCAGAACGCGCCACAGCATATAGGTACGAACGGCAGGCGCTCAGCGTGGTATACATATCGGCCATTTTGCCCTGCATCAGTTGGAATTCGCCAATGAGTTGACCCTTTTGTTTGCGTTGATGCGCATAGTCGAAGGAGACATCGATGGCGGCTTGCATTAGACCCACTGGGCCGGCGGCCAACACAAGGCGTTCATAATCCAAACCGGACATCAACACGTAGACGCCCTTATTCTCTTGACCCAAAATATTTTTAGCTGGCACTTTAAGGTCCTGGAAGACCAATTCGCAGGTGCTGCTGCCACGCATACCCAATTTATCGAGCTTCTGCGCCACACTGAAACCCTCCCACGCCGTCTCCACGATAAATGCCGTTATGGCATGCTTGTCCGCAACACCGCTATTCGTCTTGGCGTACACAATCAGCGAGTCTGCATCCGAGCCGTTGGTAATCCAGAATTTACTGCCATTGAGCACATAATAGTCACCCTTTTTCTCAGCGCGCAACTTCATCGAGACCACATCGGAGCCGGAACCTGGCTCGGACATGGCCAAACCACCCATATGCTCGCCACTGCACAATTTAGGCAGATATTTCTCCTTTTGTTCCTGTGTGCCGTTTTTCGTGAGCTGATTCACGCAGAGATTGGAGTGTGCGCCGTAGGAGAGCGCTACGCCGCCGGCAGCTCTGTGGTAGTGAAAAGCAGTTATTTATATAGCAATAAGTAACGCTCTACACTCACCTGGAAATCTCCTCCATGATAATACAATGATCGAGGTAAGTGCCACCGGTGCCACCGAAATCCGGCTCAGCTGTGATGCCTAGGAAGCCCAGTTCGCCCATTTTCTGCCAAAATGCGCGCAGATCTCTGTGTGCAACAGGTCAAAG
Source organism: Zeugodacus tau (assembly GCA_031772095.1). Taxonomy (NCBI): domain Eukaryota; kingdom Metazoa; phylum Arthropoda; class Insecta; order Diptera; family Tephritidae; genus Zeugodacus; species Zeugodacus tau. The sequence goes on along the minus strand of CM062653.1, from coordinate 50,911,590 downwards.
TACATTTCCATTTATGTAAACACAATATTCATTTTTTACTTCGAATAAGAAGAAACTCACTTGAAATTGTCATTCTTGTCGATCTCTTTGGCATATGGTGCCAATTCTTTTTGAAAGAAATTAAAAGCGATCTCACGCAATTTCTGTTGTTCCTCATTCAGGCCGTAGAATTTGTCGTTGACTGGATAGTATGCCGCTCCTCTGGCTTGTTGTGGTACGGCTGCAGCAACACAACGTGGCAACAAGTTGGTGAGGGATTTTGAGACGAAACGTAAACTTATTGACATTTTAACTGGATAAAAAACAAACGAGTAACAGGCACTTTGGGGGGTAATAAAAAATTGCTTCTGCAACTCGCTTTCAACAAGTACAAAAATATTGTACACTTCTAATCAGCAATCAGCTGTTGATTACATAACCGCACGTTTGCTATCAACACGATGTTGCCAGATGATTGCTGGGCGTTGACAACGGCGGAATTTTTAAAAACAAAAATTTAAAATTTATTTTTTTTTATTTTTTGTTTATAAAAAAGTTGTAAAATATTTTGCCGACATTTTTGAAAGGAAATAATTATATTCACGGCAAAAATTAAAATAAAGTCGCTTAAGTTTGTGATTGTTATGAAAGTCTCTTTGATTTCGCTCTTTTATAAATTTCAAAATAAAAGAGAGCCAAGCACTTTTAGCGCTCTGCAACTTTAATTGGTACAGTTGACACTATTTACCTTTAGAAACTTGACGAGAATAGAACAAATCAAGAGACCTATAGTTCTATCGTTCTCCAACCTGTCGTATTCGAATTGCATTTGAAAGAGAGCACTTTCGTAAGTAAACCCGCTCTTATAGCGCTGAAATGTTAGACCGAGTAGTTTGGGTTCTCTTTTTGCGGAACGCTGCCTTCTGCGAGGCACAATGAGCTGATTATACTCAATAATCGCTAGTAATACGAATAATTTGCCCTTATTTTACATTTCATAGTTGGTTTTTTAAGGTTATTAAAAAAATTGAGTGTTTTTATATATTATATATATATATATATTTTTATAAACGGTTTTGAAATAGGGACGCTACAAAAGTAGACCGATAGAGACTACATTCTAAACCATATTTTTCCCGCACTTTTGACATTTCTCTTCAGTAAGGTTTGCCATTTCATAATTGAAAGGTATACGATCCAACAACGAGTCGAAATTATTAAAATTTACTACCGAAATTTGGAGTCAGTGGCCTCAACTTTAAGAGCGCTACGTCCAATTTATGATCGGCATAATCATCCTGTCTGACCGCTCAATGATAACCGAATATTTTGCTCGAATTGCATGATATGGACTTGGACAATATATGATTCCAACAGGACAGCGCCAGAAGCCACATAGTTTGATGAATGTGTTATCTCACGAAAATTGGGTTCAACGTCTGGACTTCTGCAAGCGTTCCCGTGATGACCATGCAAAATAAATCGAGTTCCATACATAATGGCATCGAATGTACTTTCACGGGAATAAAAAATTTCATTGATATCCGAAACCGTTTTTGTTTAATATTAAAAAAAAAAAACAAGTAAGGAAGGGCTGACTTCGGGTGTAACCGAACATTTTATACTATCGCAATTTAACTTTATTTATATTATATAATACACAATTTGACCCACATATTCGTCATATATATTGTACAAAGTCCATTGAAAGTTGGAAACCATAATATTAGGTTAGAAGCACCGAGGTCCTCGTGTTCGATATATGGGGCCTTAAAAACCTATGGTCCGATTTCGGCGATTTTTAGAATGGGGCTGACACACTATTAATATAGAATTTGTGCAAAGTTCTGCACCGATATCTTCACTAGTACTTACTTTATATATTGTAAAGTAAACGATTCAGATCGTCTTCAAAGCTCTGGCATATAGGAAGTAGGCGTGGTTGTGAAGCGATTTGGCCTATTTTCACATCATATCATTGGGATGTAAGGAAACTATTACAAACCAAGTTTCATTGAAATCGGTCGAGTAGTTTCTGAGATATGGTTTTTGACCCATAAGTGATCGACGCCACGCCCATTTTCCATTTTGTAAAAAAATCTGAGAGCAGCTTTCATCTTCCATTTCTTATGTGAAATTTAGTGTTTCTGACGTTTTTCGTTAGTGAGTTAACCCACTTTTAGTAATTTTCAACCTAACTTTTGTATGGGAGGTGGTCGTGGTTATTATCCGATTTCTTTCATTTTTGGACTGTATTAGGAAGTGGCTAAAAAAAACGACTGCAGAAAGTTTGGTTTACATATCTCTATTGGTTTGCGAGATATGTACAAAAAACTTAGTAGGGGGCGGGGCCACGCCCACTTCCCCAAAAAAATTACATCCAAATATGCCCCTTCATAGTGCGATCCTTCATACCAAATTTTATTTCCATAGCTTTATTTATGGCTTAGTTATGGCACTTTATGTGTTTTCGGTTTTCGCCATTTTGTGGGCGTGGCAGTGGTCCGATTTTGCTCATTTTCGAAAGCAACCTTCCTATGGTGCCAAGAAATAAGTGTGCCAAGTTTCATCAAAGATATCTTAATTTTTACTCAAGTTACAGCTTGCACAGACGGACGGACGGACGGACAGACAGACATTCGGATTTGAACTCCACTCTTCACCCTGATCACTTTGGTATATATAACCCTATATCTAACTCGTTTAGTTTTGGGTGTTACAAACAACCGTTATGTGAACAAAACTATAATACTCTCTTTAGCAACATTTGTTGCGAGAGTATAAAAATTTAGGGATCTTATTAAAAACCCTTTATAAATTTATATCGGTATGACCCAACCCTATATCCATGAGGTGTGTTACTATATAGAAATTAATCTTCAAACAAGAAATCTAATTATTTATTATTCCATGTTCTGGAAGGAAGTTCCGTCGTTCCCTTGCAGTTTACGGTTAGATGGCTGAGGTGCCCGCATAAATAAGTGTCGCCCATTTTAGCGGTTCTCACTAATAATTCCGATTGATACTCATGTAAAATCTTATCAGAAGTAGTCTAGAAGAAGCCTAAATGGCATAATCTTAGCCCTCTTCCCATGATAGTTCTGCTTTTGCTGGACTAAAGTCAAAATATGTTGACTTTCACTCCTATAGCCATTCAGGTGAACTAGCTGTAATCGAAATCATTACCTTAGCAAATTTGTGTTAATCTGAGTACGTTTCATCGATATTTGATAGTTTAGAGCCACAAATATCGCCGTAAATTATATCGAAGTATGAGATTTAAAAACATTGAAATAGTCTATTGAGTCAAAATGAAGTGAGTAAGTTAGTACTTAGCAATGTCCGATTGAATGGGGACATTCTCCCTTTGTAAATTAAGATATAAGTCTGTGTTAGAAGAATGAAGTGGAAGAGAACATGGTTTTAGATGGTATAAGATGTAAACCTAAGAATTATACTGAATAAGAAACTACAACAGCTCTAAATTCTCATCGTAGGGTATCGAAGTTTTGGTGTTAATTTCGTTATAATAGTTTTTTTTTCTTCCAAAAAGTGTGTTATCATCATCAATCTCTTGTCGAGTGGACAACTTTTGACAACTCCCAACTTCAGTGCTACAACATACACGAATTATGTAAAAATGTGCATTCGTATGTATAAATCGTGCCCGAAAAGGCTGCACTCCTACTCCTATTTATTATATGTATGGATATGTCTGAAATTGTAACTGCTTGTTAAGATTTGTTGTCAACTAAAAGCACATATTTGTCTGCGACTTCTACTTCACACCTACTGCACTTTACTTGTGTGTATGTATGTTTATGCGAAAGGTTTGTTCGTGACTATAATGCCGCCCAAAATACAGCCGGACATGTAATGAATGTTAATCTGTAAGAATAACAACAACAATCGAACCAATTTTTTCTTGTTAAACCGTTAATGTCGAATGTTTGAACAGCAACTAGCAGCCGTTACATTTAACAAAGGACTAACAACAAGCAATGATACAATTCAAAGCTTGGAACTTGTGCCATGCAGGACAGTCGTCGGCTATTCTATTTCAGCTTTATTCTTCGACCGGTGAATTTTGGCTTCAACAGCATGGAAGTCAAGGGACCGAGTCCAAGTTTTCACTTTGCTTGAAATTGATCTCAGCTCTCATCGCGACAAAGAGCACGTAGGCTCCCACTGGATAGCTGAGAGGGCCGGACTTTTGTATGGATTAATAAACGCTCATGTATTAAAGAAGCGCTTTGAATCTGTCAAACATTTCATGTTGGACTTAAGTCAATTCGACGAAAATATGACTGAAGACATGATTACCCAATGTGATGTTTCCAGTTTTCAATGTTGGAGATAAAAATGTGCGAGGTGCTGAACTGTCTCTCCTTGCGAACTGTCTTAATGGTGTGCTGTCTTCTTGCAGTTTCTTCTTCTTCTTGACTGGCGTAAATAACGCTTACGCGGTAATAGCCGAGTTCACAACAGCGCGCCACGCATTTCTCTTTTGGCAGTTTGGCGCCAATTGGTAATACCATCGGAGTACAGGCGACCTAGCCAGCGTAGCCGCTGTCTTTTTATTCGCTGGATTATGTCTATGTCGTCGAATAACACATACATCTCATCATTCTATCTGCGGTATTCGCCGTTGCCAATGTTTTAGGAACCATAAATCTTCCGCAAAACCTTTCTCTCGAACACTCCTAGTGCCGCCTCATCGGTTGTTGACATCGTCCACGCTTCTGCACCATAAAGGACGGGAATGATGAGAGACTTGTAGAGTTTAGTCTTGCAGTTTACTACTGGATTACTAGGCTTTACGTGAAGTTATCGAGAACTCCTCCATTAATAGCCTCGCATGGCTCGAAGAACATCACAAGAGTTCTTGTGAGCTCTTTGTCCTCAGCATTCATATTTTCCTAGTTGTAAGGGGTTTAACGTTATTTGCTAAAGCGCAGCTGAAGAATCTTGGAACTCACCTTGTAATCATTTCAAATACAGTCGGATTTCTTATGATCTCCATTTTAAAGACTTTAGTAACATTCGAAGAAGCACTTCGAAAAGAAGGGAGAAGATCTTCTTTTGGGTTTTCGTACTGAGGTCAACTTGAAACTGAGGCAACCGAAAAAACTATATAAATAATAACAAAGATTTTCTCCAACCAAAGTAAGTAAGTTCCATTTGAGGTTTCGGATTGGGGTCAACTTGAAACATCGGAACAGTTACAGAAGCAACCGAAAAGAATTAGAGAAATAATAAAGTGGATGGTGTTATCCAATCGAAGTATGTTCCTGCAAGGATGCCAGACACGAGTCGTGTTTGAGTTTATACAAATGAATATATGTATGTAACTATGTATATCAAAATATGCCTGCCTATGTTTACAAAAAAAATCAAACCTCGTTCAAATCTATTTTTAGCTTTAAACAAATCGTTTTTCTCCTTTTGCATTCGTACCACGCGCCGCCAACAGGATGGCAAACGATAGACGGTAGAATGCGGTAAGCATGATTGCTCCATTTACTTTCTGCTCGAGCTTATCAACTCACGGCAACTAAGACGGTGCAACAGCAACAACAACAACATTGACAGAGAGCAAGCAAACTAAAATGCGCATGTCTCAACAATATGGATAGGTTGGAGTGCCTTGATATAAGTGTATCTGTGTGTGTGTGTGTTGGTGTGTGTGGGTGCCTTCGATGGCTCAACACATGACCATCATCACAACGTTTACATGAGCGCAGTTCACAGAAATGCCGACATAACTATTACAACAACAATGCGGTCAATAATAGCAACAATGAGCGGACAAATAAAAAGCAACAACAAAAGGAAAGAAATATGAAAAAACACAAAAACAACAACAAAGCGAGCAGTAAAAGGCTGCAAATGCCGATAAACAAATCAGAAAGCGCCGAAACGAATTGTAGTGACGCGCCATGCAATAAGGAAGCACACAGCCAAGTGGCTAACACACACTTCTGTAAATATATACAGCTATAAATATGTATATTAGAAGGACGCAAGGAGGTAAAGTAAAACGCAACACGGGCGCAATCGAAAGACACAATTGAAATCATATTTTAGTTGGAAACGCGTCATGCAGTCCGTTTGTGTAATGAGCGCATCGCTGCAGTGGGAATTCAATAGCAACAACAAAAACAAAAAATAAAGTGAACACACACACACACATGCATTGCAAGTGAAGGATGTTAAAATGAAGAGAATAGACGCTCGGCACTCGGCTATGCTTTTTGTTGCGTTGAAATTGTGATGAGCCAGCAATTAAATCGCTCAAGCTCAAGGATAACGCGAAAAATTGACATTGAATGCGCTGTAAATAGTTTGGTAATGAAGTCGCAGTCGAAGTTAAAGTTAAGTGCATAGTAAATTAAGTAAAAGTGAAAATATACGCACAAATATCGCTGCGAATTCTAAAGAGAGTATAGAAAGTGAGCGTGAAATAGCGAAAAAGTAAGTGAAGTTGGTGCAAAACGAATGAGGAAAGTGCATGCCTCAGTTAAAGAAGTGCTTTCAAATAAAAAAAAAAATAAAAAAAATTTAATATTTTTAAGCAAATTTTAGCATTATTGTTATATATTTATCAAAAAAAAAGTGAGATAATGCAAAAAATAAAAATCTAAAAATAGCTTTACAACAAATTTTGAAACCAAGTCAGCGCAAATTTAATACTAAATTAACTAGAATTTCAACTAAGCAAGGCGTTAAGCTGCAATATTTGCTTATGTAAATAACAAATAATAATATAAATAGTAACATAACAACAACAACAAGCAAGTTGTTGTGTGAAAATCGGTATTTGTGGCACAAGTTGCAAGGGTTGCATGCGAGCGTGTAAGTGCATTTCCCATTGCATACTCGTCTACTTAAGTGTAATTGTATGTCTGTATGTGTGTGGCACTCAATTCTGATTTATACGCATATTACAATGCAAACTGAATTGATGTAGAGCGCTAAAAGTTAATAGTTGCACATAATTGTTGTTGTTACTGACTTTCTAGATATTATTTGAAACATTTTTTTTCATAAAATTAAATTTATAAATTATTTTTATAATAAAATTTAATTTTTTAAACACTATATTTTCTCAAAGTTTTATAAAAAATTCGTACCAAGCTTTAAATATTTTTGTTAATTAAATTTTTGTATTTACTTTTGCTTCTAATTTTATTCAATTAATAATTTTCAATGTATTTCGCAAAAAAACAAAAACAACAAGTAAGGAAGGGCTAAGTTCGGGTGTAACCGAACATTTTATACTCTCGCAATTTATTTATTTAACTTTATTTATATTATATAATACACAATTTGACCCACATATTCGTCATATATATTGTATAAAGTCCATTGAAAGTTGGAAACCATAATATTAGGTTAGAAGCACCGAGGTCCTCGTGTTCGATATATGGGGCCTTAAAAACCTATGGTCCGATTTCGGCGATTTTTAGAATGGGGCTGCATAGTATTTGTGCAAAGTTCTGCACCGATATCTTCACTAGTGCTTACTTTATATATTGTAATGTAAACGATTCAGATCGTCTTCAAAGTTCTGGTATATAGGAAGTAGGCGTGGTTGTGAAGCGATTTGGCCTATTTTCACAACATATCATTGGGATATAAGGAAACTATTACAAACCAAGTTTCATTGCAATCGGTCGAGTAGTTTCTGAGATATGGTTTTTGACCCACAAGTGGGCGACGCCACGCCCATTTTCCATTTCTGCCATTTCTTATGTGAAATTTAGTGTTTCTGGCGTTTTTGGTTAGTGAGTTAACCCACTTTTAGTAATTTTCAATCTAACCTTTGTATGGGAGGGGGGCGTAGTTATTATCCGATTTCTTTCATTTTTGGACTGTATAAGGAAATGGCTAAAAGACACGACTGCAGAAAGTTTGGCTTATATAGCTTTATTGGTTTGCGAGTAATATACAAAAAACCTATTTGGGGGCGGGGTCACGCCCACCTCCCCAAAAAAATTACATCCTAATGTGCCCCTCCCTAATGGGATCCTATGTTCCAAATTGCATTTTCATAACTTTATTTATGGCTTAGTTATGGCACTTTATGTGTTTTCGGTTTTCGCCATTTTGTGGGCGTGGCAGTGGTCCGATTTTGCTCAACCTTCCTATGGTGCCAAGAAATAAGTGTGCCAAGTTTCATCAAGATATCTTAATTTTTACTCAAGTTACAGCTTGCCCAGACGGACGGACGGACGGACGGACAGACAGACATTCGGATTTGAACTCCACTCTTCACCCTGATCAATTTGGTATATATAACCCTATATCTAACTCGTTTAGTTTTGGGTGTTACAAACAACCGTTATATGAACAAAACTATAATACTCTCTTTAGCAACATTTGTTGCGAGAGTATAAAAATATAATTTTACTTTAATATTTATTCAGAAAAATTATAAATATTTATAAAAATATAATATTTAATCAGAAAATGGAAAATGGAAATTTTTTTATCATCACTTAATTTTTTATATAGTTTAATTTTAATTTTATAAAAAGATAAAAAAAAACAAAAACAATTTCCTTTATATTTTTAATTTAATTCAAATATATATTTTTTAAATCTTTTTTATTAAATATTAATATTACAATAGAAATGATTAACTATTTATAATAAATGTCTTTCTAAAGTTATTGAAATATTCGAAAAATTTGTAATAATAATTTAATTTTTTATGAAAAGTATTTATAAAAAAATAAAATAACTAATTAAAAAAAAAATCATTTTTATTTTCAAAATTCATAAAAAAATTATTATAAATTTATTTTAAAAGTTTTTGACAAATTAAAAAACAACATATTTTATTATTTATTTTTAATAATATTATTATTAATAATTTTATTTATAATAATTTTTATTTTTAATTATTATTTTTTCCTTTTTTAAATATATTTTTCAATATTAAATTTAGTTTTTCTTAAAAGAAAAACACTTTAAAATTTATTATAAAGAGAATGTAATATTTTTGATCAATTTATTGCTCAATTTTATATACAGTGGAACTTCTCTAACTCGAATCACCATAATCCACAAAAAACTTCGAGTTAGAGGGACTTCGAGTTATAGAAATTTTCATTAAAACATAAATTAAAAAAAAAAGCTGTAAAATATAGATTTACCCACAGTGTTAGTTATTTACTTCGCATAAAATACATTGAAACATATATTCTGTAATTTTGTTTGTTGTACTGTGCTATTTTTTGGCTATTGACGTCTGTATCTCATGTCTTTTTTACACGAGTTATGAAATCCATAAGTGCAATATCAAATTTTTTGTTCGCATCCATACCAATAAGGACTCCTTTAAAATTGTTCCTTGATAGTAGAATTTTAAATTTTGTATTATGCCCTGGTCGAAAAGTTCGATTTATGGAAGGAAATTTGTATGAAATTTTACTTCTATTGCCAATTCAAGAGTTCGAGTTATGGAAGTTCCACTGTATTTATTTTAAAAATATTTAATTTGTAATGACACACAACTAATTGTGTCCTCCACACTTGGCTCTACTATTAAATTAATATTTGATCAATCTATGTTTGCGCACAATAAAAAAACTCCACAGGCAGACATTTCGTGTTTGTTGCACACCAATGCGTATACGCAACCTTAAGTAGCCGATAGCCAATATGAAAAGTAATTTTTGTTTATGAAAGAAAAACCAAATTTTATTGTAATTGGTTTTGAGCTACGCACACCAATCGCTGGTAGTAAAATCAATAACTCATTAATACGAAATAAATGTGCCGTTAGGTTTTTATTTTCTTTCTTAAGGCAGCACGTCACTCGTGCACGCCAGACTCGCACGCACCATACTACACTTTTGTTGGTTGAGTAGTGGCACATAATGTACCGTTGTTTGGTGGAAACGAAAATAAATATTGTAACTAATATGTGTGTTGTATTTACGTAAATATATATGAATATAAAAGTTGCGATAAAAAATTGAGAAGTAGTAACAGGATAGTGGGGTGGTTGGAAGAAAACGTAAAATTTTGAATATATATAATATATATATTTCTCCGATAAATGTATGCCATGTTATAAATAACATTATCATTTAACTTCTGCGATAAGTTTATTGAGATCTCCAAATTGGCATCAGTGAAAGGTTTTTAACCCTAAACCCTAATAATTAATATCAAGATATATCTTGGAAATGTTTCCCTATCACACCAATAACAACATACTACACACTGTACACTCGGAGGTTCTTTCCGGGAAGGACATGTATTCAAAACTAACTGATTTTTGGTTCATAAAGGAATAAACTCTTGACAGACTCAATCAAGCTTTTCTCCATTTTTATCAAATTTACATGGTATTATTATCATGTAAGTTTGGATGTAAAGTCTGCATATATTAGTATACTTTCTACTGGAACACAGTGCAAACATGTAATCATTTGTTTTTGCATTCATGTGTAACTTTCATTTAAGAGTTACTATATATATACATATGGCTCTTCAAGTTTTAATATTAACTACTTCAGACGAGTAGAGATTTGGAGTGTTTACTATTCCTACAACATTTACTATTAAATTTTTTTTACATGAACAATGCTATGAGGCTTTTGTTAATATATACATAAATATATTATTTGAAATAAAGATATGACTACATTCTTTATTCCCTATTATTATACAGAGGTAGTCAAAATTATTTACACATCGAACGTTTTTTACAAATTTCACAGAAAAAGCTCTTGCTTGTTGTCGCAGTGTAAGAAAATGCTATCTTTTTGTAAACCTTGATATATTCCTGAGAGAATTGGCAAGAATAGCTAGAAATATGGCGGAGATATAAGCAAATGAACTGAAGACTCGCAGTAGTCAAAAGTATTTATACACCGCGATTTAGCCTTTAGCCTTGGATTTGGTTTGAGCAAGAGTAGTGATTGGCTTCTATTGCATTAATAACAAACTAACACAGCCTTAAAATATAAAAATTAATAAATAAAATGGCGAAAACAATGGAATTATCGATACTATCTAGATCGGAGGCTGTTACTAAGTTTAAAAGTGGTGTTTCGCCTTCGGAGTTATTTAAAATTTAAAGGATTTCAAGGAATACTGTTTATAATGTTATTAAATAGAAGGATACAAAATATTGGAAGGACAATTTAAAGAGAATTGGACGGATGAGCATAAAAATTTAAAAAATATCATTAAAAAATAACAGGATAATAGAGTTCAAGTTGTGTGTAAATACTTTTGACTACTGCGAGTCATCTCCAGTTACTCTTACCAAACTAACTTCGTTAGCTTAGAAAAAACTTTTGCTGTAGAATTTGTAAAAAATGTTAGATACGTAAATAATTTTGACTACCTCTGTATATAAGAAGCTGGTCTTCAGAAAAAAAAATATATATCAACAAATAAGAAAGGACAAAGTTCGGGTGTAACTGAACATTTTATACCCTCGCATTTTATATGTTTAATTTAATAAGGTAACACAATTTGACCCATATGTTGGGCATAAAGTTCACTAAAATAACGAAAATCGTTATATATAGTATATGAGAGCTGAGGTAAATCCTGGATTTTATGCGTTATTTATATGCAAGATTTAATCTTCATTTTATTTTAAGTTTTATCTCACATATTAACATATATATTATATATGGTATGAAGTCCACCGAATTTTGAAAATCCGCTTACCAGTTATATAGGGGCAATAGAATTTTTTCCTTTTTTGGCATATACTTTGATTTTCTGAAAGATTAACCGATATTTTTGGAATGCCAAAACAATGTTATGAACCGAATTTCATAGAAATTGTTGGTCTATTTTCTAAGAAATGATTTCGGATCCATAAGTGGGCGGCGCCACGCTCATCATCAATTTTTTATAACAAACTTAGTATAGTTTTTTTCTTTACTGAATCTAAGCAACATTTAGTATAATAAACATTGAATAAAGTTTTATGTAAATTAAACGGCTATTTGGCCCGCTAAGGTGCGAGCGCAATTTCCGAAAGGTGCACCAGACCACAGCTCATGTGTTACTTGAAACAATGGATTTGTGAGAAACACCTCAGGTCTGGGAATACAACCAGCACAGGACATAAAATTACTTTGGGGTAATATTGATATATATGAAAGACCAAACATAGTGTTCCATTTAGGAAAGGGGAAATTAAGTCAACTCGGTCAAACGAAAATAGCTGAATGCAGATCATGGTAGTAGAATGTTTAAACGATAGACTATTGTCTTTGAGAATGCCCTCTCAGTTGAGACGAGATTTATTTCACTGATCCAAAATGTTGCAAAATCAAAGAAATTGGAAACTATTTTATCAAATCCACACAATGGTACTTAGTTGAGACACAGTTGGGAGCACCATGAACCTAATGATGGCTGAAATACGGCCGAAAATAAGCCAAAAAGAAATATGACTAAGCTGCTGGAAGAGCTCTCGCAGTAATATTGATGAGATAAAGTCTGATATGATCGAAAAAATTCGCAAAAGGGTTAAGAAAAAGTAATAACCATTTCAATAATCGCTTAAACCCTCCTTTCTTTTTCTAGTTTATATATTTTTACACGTCTTGGCTCCCACGTCATTGTTGACAATCATAACTTTGAAGTCGTAGATAATTTCGTCTACTTAGGAACCAGCATCAAAAACATCACCAATGTTAGCCTCGAAAAATTTTGCGCAAGATTTATGGTCCTCTGAACATTGGCAACGGCGAATACCGCACACGATGGAACGCTGAGCTGTACGACTTATACGACGACATTGACTTAGTTCAGCGAATAAAAAGACAGCTGCTACACTGGCTAGGTCATGTTGTCCGAATGAACGAAAACACTCCAGCTTTGAAAGTTTTCGATGCAGTACCCGCCGGTTGAAGCAGAAGACGGGGAAGGCCTCCACTCTTTTGGAAAGACCTGGTTACCTAGTATTTTTCTTCGAAAAACGATTTAGTACGGAACAGATGCATTCTCTGTGGATTCTAGAAAAAAATTGTCTACTTTTGAGGAACCGATTTTCGATCTATCTTTTTATGTGTATTCGTTACCCATAATTCCTCACATCACTAATCTAATCATATACTCGTATATGCGACATTAGTTTCATATTCTCAAAGTGTGATTTTATCATTTAAAATTTGTTTTGCGACGTTTGCTCCGACGCAGAAATGTCTAATTTTATATATACACTTACATACATATATACATATAAAAATATATATAAATTACTTAAAATTTGGCAACAGTTTGTGCACAACAACAACAAATCACAAGTCGCAGACAACAAGTGTAAAGAGTCAAAGTAATTTTTAGCTGCTCAACAGTTGTTGTTGTTATTGCTGTTGCTGTTGCTGCTGCTGGCAATGCAATTGTTCCTTATGTTCTTGCGGGCAAAACTGTCGAACTGTTGCCATTACTACATGGCAGATGAAATCACACACACTGACAGATGCATGCCACAGTATATATGTATGTAGGTATGCATATAAATAATCAGCTTGGACCAATTCAGTATGTGGTGAACTTTTGTGAATGCACAGAGGTGTGTTGCGGTCAGCGCACTGCATCACCGAACCGTTTAATTATAAATTGCACGGTTTTTTCCCCGTCAATCATTTATAAATAAAGCACGAAATGCACGGTGTGCGTTTAATTAACGGTCACTGTGATTACGCAGCGTCGCGACAATTATTCGCGCAGTTCTTTCAACACCGCGACTGAGTACACATTGCAAGTGCTGCAGACACTTTGCTCAAGTGCGTTTCTTAGCAGTGCCAATCATTGTGTATATAAATACGTATATTTGCGAGGAATTTCCTACAGGGCAGCAAGGGAGAGCACAGTGGATGCATAAAATACACGTTACACGACTAACGCTCGGTTAATTTTTTCTTCGATGGAAAAATTCGTAATACCAGAGTGAAGTAGCCTATGCTGCGGTGTGTCTTATATATTTATAAATAAGTATGTATGTAAGTGCGTGTGTGTGTGCGTGCTCTTCAAGGTACGTACACTCAATTAAATCGTGACCACATTAGTGGTGACGCGTCGGTGACAGCTAAAAGAGAAACAGCGTGTTAAAGGAACAAATTTGACGAAAAAAAAAACAATTTTTAAAAATAAAAACAAAAAAAAATTATAAAAAGATTAAAAAAAATATCAAAAATAAAAACAAAAAAAATATAAAAAATTTAAAAAATTATCAAAAAAGAAAATTATAAAAAAAAATTTAAATAAAAACAAAAACAAAATATTAAAAAAAAAGAAACCATTAAAAATATCGTATAAAAGCGGCCATCCTAGCCGACCAACCAGCCCCAGAGCGCTGCCCAGTGCCGTTCGTTGAAAGCGAAATGGAAAAAACGACAAATCGTGGAGATCCAATGAATGTCGCCGCCGCTCGTTGATCGTTGTCGCAACTGCAGCTAGCGATCTTTGGTGGATCAGTCAGCAGATTCATAACGTAACGAACGACGAACGGACGCACATTGGAATGAACGCAACGCTCCGTTTAAGTAATAGAGAAATTGAAAAAAATATCTAAAAATGTGATTTCGAAACAATTTGTGCAGTGACTAACCATACTGAATGTAGGTACATATTTATTTAGCAAGTAAAAATAAATGAATTGATATGGCAACGCTAGGATCGCTTAAAGTGCGTGTGAACTAGCGACGCGTTTCAAAACCAAACAAAGCTCGACGAATTCGATTAGAGAGCAAAAGGCAGTGAGTAATAGTAGCTATGCGCCGGAACAATTTCGAGATAAAATAATAAAGCGCAGCGGAAAACGGGCGTTGTGATAGCGCTCTAGTGAACGACAATAACAATAACAACTGGCGTTGTGAGCGCAAGCTGTCCGGCTCCAGTTAATATGAGTGTTTGATTGAAGCTGCTGTGTCGCATAGCTTTGTTTAACTAAAAGCATCCAGCAGCCAATTAGTTGGCGTTTAGACGCCGAGTGTGAGCTAAAGCAGTGAACTAAGTGCGCGTGTTGATTGAATTTTTGCGAAAGATAAAAAGAGAAATAAAAAATAATAACAAATAAAATAAAAATAAAAAATTAATAAAATGAGAAAAATAAAAAAATAAAATACAATAAAAAATAATAATAAGAAAATTAAATAAATATATAAATAAAATATTTGAAACTCATAAAAAATTATTACAAAAAATATTTATAAACAAATAAGAATTATGGAAAATGAAAAATACAAATAAAAATAAAAAGTAATATAATCCTATGCTTAATAATTTAGTTTTTGTTTAAATGATGTTTAATTTTTTTTAATATAAAAACACTAAAGAAACTAAAAAAATATTAAATATTAA
Source organism: Zeugodacus tau (assembly GCA_031772095.1). Classification (NCBI taxonomy): domain Eukaryota; kingdom Metazoa; phylum Arthropoda; class Insecta; order Diptera; family Tephritidae; genus Zeugodacus; species Zeugodacus tau. The sequence goes on along the minus strand of CM062653.1, from coordinate 50,896,260 downwards.
TTACAAAATAGAAAAAATAAATTAATGACGGAATAAATAAAATATAATAATAAAAAAATTTAAATAATAAAAAATAAATAAATAGAGTGTCTACCCTGAATATTTTATTAACTTAAAAATAATATTTAAATTCGTATTATATTTTTTTTATATAAAAATTATAAAAAACTATAAAAAGATAAAAATAATTTATTTTAAAAATTAACATAAAGTGTATATTATAAATAAAGTTCATAAGCTTAATAATTTATTCTTTTAAGAATATTATTTAATTTTAATTATATAAAAAATATGAAAGAAACTGTAACTAAATAAATTATTAAAAGATGAGTAATAATCAAAAAATATAAAATTAATATAACTAAAACTTTATCAACAAAAAATAATTAATTAAAGTGTCTACTATGAATATTTTATTTATTTAAAAATAATATTTAATTATTTAGTTATAAAGAATTATAATAAAAACGGTACAAAAACAAAAGAAATTACAAAAAAACATAAAAAATAAATATAAAACTAAAATTTAAATAAATTATTAAAAAATTGGTATTAAAATTAAAAAAAAAATTGTAAATCAATATTACTAAAACTTTTATAATAAAATATAATTAATTAAAGTATTTACACTGAATAAGTTATTTATATAAAAATAATATTTAATTGCATTTTTTTTATAAAAAATTATGTAAAACTATAAAAATATAAATGAATTAAAAATTAAAAAATTGGTTAATCAAAAATTGAATATAAATGATAAAATAAAAGTGTCAACCATTCAAAAATAATAAAAATATAACATTAATAACAAAAATTATTAAATAAAGTAACCATGCTCAACAATTTACTAATTAAAATATATTAAAATAATTTAAATAAATAAATTATATTTATTTCTAAATATTTTTTCAAAATATTTTCCAACAGTTTTTTGTGTTCAATGCTAGCAGTAGCATACATATAAGCAACAACAACAACAAGCAACCAATGCCCAGTGCCAAATGAAAAACCAACGAAATGAATATTTAAATCATCGCATTAAAAATAACTTGTGAAAAAATAAATAAAATTCGAAAACAAAAAAAAAGAATAATGTGCTCAAATGAAATTAAAAATTCGAAAAGTAGCAACAACAAGAAATTTCAAAAGTAAAAATACTGTGCAAGAAAGTGTGTGAACGACAAAGTCTATATGGATGTATATATACATATGTAAATATAGACATATTTGAAATTTGACAAAAATAACGCGATTTTGTGGTGGTGCGCCGGCTAAGGCAGCTACGAAAAGCGCAACGAAAAAAGCAAAAAACAAAAAGTTGCCCAGTGGAGAACTGCAAATGAGCGCGCATTTCGCGAACACAGCGTGTATGGAAAATTAGAATTCAACGTCAAATTCACACACACACATACATATGAACATCTATATATATAAGTGTGTGAAAATAAATTTATTCGCAAATCACAAAGCAACGAACGACGCGCTTACATAAATACATAATCAATACACACACACACACATATGTAATTTAAATATATTTATATAAATATAAGTACACAGTGCAACACACCTTGCTTTACAGCAACAAATACAAGTGCACTCACCACGTGTAAATAAATTTTATAAAATTAACGAAACGCAAAAACAAAAACAGAAAAAACTTTTTTGTTGGCACTGTGTTTGTGCGCGGGTGTATGTATGCCGTATTTCATCAAAGTGACCCGAAAGTGACGTCAAATAATTTATCGTATCCAATCGCATAATGGAGGAGAAAAAGGAGGAGAAGAAACACCGGAAACGCAATTGCAAGCCTCGCCGCGTTCAACACCATCCCTGGGACGAAGGTATGCTATGCATGACCATTGCGTCGGCGTATACTTAACGCCAAAAACTCATTTGATTACGCATACGCAACGTTGTACATAATGCATGTACATAGTTGCAATAATGAAAGTAGTAGAAGTGATCGATTATTTTAATTTTGTTTTTCACGAAATTTTGTATTTTTATATTTATCAAGTGATATACAAAAAAATTTGAAAATGACATAAAAACTCAATTCACTGGTAGTATTTTACAACTTTACTTTCAAAGCAAATTTGACAAGTTATGACAGGTGTTTCGTGTAATGTTTAGCATTTTTAGCAGTTTTTTACTTATAAAAATAAAAACGAAAACAATTATAGATAAAACAGGACTACTAGATGACCCGTGAATTCTACAAATTGCCGTCTTTTTAAAATTTGAGATATGAACAGCTTGCTAAAACTAACATCTTTGATTTAAATTTCTAAAATTTTGTAATTGGAGTTCGCAAACACGTATTTTAGGTAGTCTGACTTCATTTTAAATCTTTTATTTACAATTAAATATATATTTAATTTATGGCAATCAACAAAATCACAAAAAAAGTAATATAATAAAAAGTAAAGAGATTTGGAAAATATAAATAATATAGAAAAAGAAATAATACAACAACAAAAATCAAAATTTAAAAACTTAATAAACCAAAAATAGTATACGAAGTGTGTTCAAAAAATAACGGGAATTTTTGTTTGTTTTTATATTATTATGTTCTTTTCAAAATCTGTAAATCTGTTGACTATCCCAAAAATCGGGTTTGAGCAGTGTTTCGATGATTGGAAGAGGCGAATGGGGATTATTTCGAAGGCAACATTATTAATGTAGACGAATAATTTAAAAAACAAGAAAAAACGTTAACTTCGGCTGTACCGAAGCTAATATACCCTTCACAGGTGCATTTCTTTTAGTAACTATGTGTTTAAGCAAATCTAAAGACGTAAGAAAAAGTAAGTAAAAAAAGGAAAACATTTTACTAATTCTTTTTAGCCGGTTTTTTTGCTAGAAACATGAAGGTTATATAGTTAACCGATCTGAACAATTTCTTTGGAGATTATATTATTACCTTAAGCAGTAATCCATGTCAAATTTCGTGAATATAAGATACCACGTCAAATTACAGCTTCTTGAAGAGAAAATAACATCTGCAAAAACGATATCTTAAAAACTGAAGGACTAGTTCGTATATATACAGACAGACGGACGGACAGACAGACGGGCATGGCTAAATCAACTCAGTTCAACAAACTTCGTGACAAACTTTATACCCTCTTCACGGCATAAAAAAACGAAAATTCTCGTTATTTTTTGAACACACCTTTACTAGCAAAAAAAAATAATTCTCAAACTAAAGGAATTTTGATTAATATTTTTTAATTGAAAAATTGTTTTTAAAATTTTTTAGAACAAATATTTAAAATTTTTCAATATTGTGAGCCAAATTTTAAGTGGTTTTAATGAAATAAAGTCGTTGCATTATTTCATCATTATTTAATAATTATAGTTCCATAGAATTACCAATTTTGTTGACATTTTGGGTAAAAACCCCATAAGTGGGTTTTTTGATACAAGTCTCACCACAAACTTTATTTAATTTGGCGCAAACACTGTCTACGTGGGGGTTTAACCCAACTTTGAGATTATGATTGGAATTGCCCACCAGATCCCATTTATTTTTTCAAATTTGGCAGCAAAATAAACTCATATTAGCAATTAATGACGTCTTGGCAATTTCATTTGAAGTTGAGAATTCCAGTTTTTTGTAAACGATGTAGATATTGAGATTGACTTTGAACACAGTACTTGTCGGTTATAAAGTATTTTTTTTTTTAATTTTCTAATTCATATTTGGAGCTTAAAGCACGTCTAGGATATTAACGTTTATTAACTTGTTGTGCTTTTTTGCAGTTACTGTATTGAAAATATTAGATTTAGTATTGAAAAAATATGTATATTCATTCGTTGAAATGAATATGTATGTATCAAATACATCAAAGTGCCACTCACTTCAGAACGTGTCTGATAAAGTCAACAAAAAATGAGGTTATCTGAATTTAATAAATCAATTTTCATATATCCAATGTCTTTAATAACATAATTGAACTCAGTTTTATCAAAAATATTAAAACCAGTAAGCCAGTTGACTAAGCAAAGTGCAAATCAGCTCAGTTTTTTCTCGATTCACAAAATATAATTTGGGTATAAATGGAAGAAATATACACACACCCGTAATTACAAGTGATTAGAGATGCATATAATATACAGTTGCAATACAGCACGCTGCAGTTAAAGCATTAATTTTGTCGTAAATAGATTTGTAATGAATGACTTCTACAAAAGCTCCGCGATAATGACAGCCAGTTTAAGTTGCCGGACTTGTAAAAAAAATTTATCATTTTGTTTGTTTATTTAAAGGCAATTAAATATATGCATATATATCGTATATATGTATGTACTCGTTTAAGTATAATCGCTTGTGACCGGCAGCGACACCAAAAAGACAAACTTGAAATGCTAAGAATGCATTTACTACAAGCAGTTAAATATATACATAGTATATACTATATATGTATTTTTAGCAAATTGATTATTTTTATACTCTCGCAACCTGTTGCACAGAGTATAATAGTTTTGTTCACCTAACGGTTGTTTGTGTCACCAAGAAATATAAGAGTTAGATACGGGGTTATATATACATAAATGATCAGGATGACGAGTAGATTTGAAATCCGGATGTCTGTCCGTCCGTCCGTCTGTCCGTCTGTCCGTCTGTCCGTGCAAGCGATAACTTGAGTAAAAATTAAGATATCTTAATGAAACTTGGAACACATGTTCCTTGGCACCCTGAGGAGGTTGCTTTCGAAAATGGGCAAAATCGGTCCACTGCCACGCTCACAAAATGGTGGAAACCAAAAACCTATACAGTGTCATAACTAAGCCATAAATAAAGTTATGAAAATGAAATTTGGAACATAGGATCTCATTAGGGAGGGGCACATTTGGATGTAATTTTTTTGGAAAAGTGGGCGTGACCCCGCCCCCAAATAGGTTTTTTGTATATAACTCGCAAACCAATAAAGTTATATAAGCCAAACTTTCTGCAGTCATTTCTTTTAGCCATTTCCTTATACAGTCCAAAAATGAGAAATCGGATAATAACCACGCCCACCTCCCATACAAAGGTTAGGTTGAAAATTACTAAAAGTGAGTTAACTCAGTAACGAAAAACGCCAGAAACACTTAATTTCACATAAGAAATGGCAGATAGAAGCTGCACTCAGATTTTTTTACAAAATGGAAAATGGGCGTGGCATCGCCCATTTATGGGTCAAAAACCATATCTCAGGAACTACTCGACCGATTTCAATGAAACTTGGTTTGTAATAGTTTTCTTACATCCCTATGATATGCTGTGAAAATAGGCCAAATCGCTTCACAACCACGCCAACTTCCTATATACCAGAACTTTGAAGACGATATGAATCGTTAACTTTACAATATATAAAGGAAGCACTAGTTAAGATATCGATGCAGAACTTTGCACAAATACTACCTTTATAGTGTGGAAGCCCCATTCTAAAAATCGCCGAAATCGGACCCTAGGTTTTCAAGGCTCCATGTATCGAACATGAGGACCTCGGTGCTTCTAACCTAATATTATGGTTTCCAACTTTCAATGGACTTTATACAATATATATGACGAATATGTGGGTCAAATTGTGTATTATTAATATAAATAAAGTTAAATAAATAAATTGCGAGAGTATAAAAAGTTCGGTTACACCCGAACTTAGCCTTTCCTTACTTGTTTCTCTTTATCTTCTTGTTTAATTGAAAATCAGGCAAAAAAAAGTTGAATGTTTGCTTTTTAATGCACAGAGACTGCGACAGGCACAGACGCAGACGCAAATCTATAAATATACATACATATGTACATGCATACGTACTTATTTACAATTGCAGCTATATGCATTAGGGTGGGTCTTAATTGTTTGGGAAAATTATTTAATATATTATGCTAGAAAAAAGGAGACAAAATTATGTTCTGATACCCATATCAAGCTCTAATTCGATTTTTTTAGAAAAATACAACCATTTTTATTGATGCACAAACATTTTAAGATCCACCCTAACACCTAAAACGCACACATATGTATATCTGTGTATCACTGTACGTGACCGGCTTATTATCTAAAAGGTGATTATTTTTACTGTTGCATAGAAGTTTTTATTTTAATTCTTGTTTATTTTTTTATTTATTTTTTTCTTTGTTTTTGTGCTCAGCAGCAACAAAACTCACAACATAAACAATAGAACCACTTGAACATTGCTCTCAACTACAATATATGTTTACGATGGGAAAGGCAACACACACAAACACTCGTAATGTCTGGCAAAGTGTCATGCACTTTGTTGTTGTATGAGTTAATTCATCATATTTGTACGCAATAATATGAAAAACCGCATATCGTTAATGAATTGCAAAAAAAAAAACGCAGCATACTATCCATATCCGCGACTATTGTGGTAAATGAATGAATATTGGTTATTCATAAGAAGTCAAATTGAAATTTAAGTGAGCTTAACTTAGCCACAAGTTAACTAAATGTGGTGTTGTTGGGTATTTAATATGAACTTAGTAAACTTAGTTGCAAGAGATTTCTGGGTGTCAGGTAACAGGTGTACATATACATGGTACATACTATACCAACTCTTAAATCAAATCAAAATCAAGGTATTGAAAAATATATAAAAGTGTATAAAACTTGTTCGTCCAGTATTTTTCGATAGAAACTTTATATATGTTTTTTCGAAGATCAAACTTTGACCCTTCATATCATTTGTCATATAAGCTTCACAGAAAATTTATATACACCATTGAATTAAGAGGAAAATGTAGATTATATCCATATTTTGTATTATTTTGTAACTATATTCGTTAAATAATATTTTTTTTTTTAAAAAGTCCTGTTTCGAACTTCGAATCCAAATATTTCCATTTCAGAGACTAACTTCGAAAATCGGAGAATACATTTTTTTTATACTCTCGCAACAAAGTTGCTAAAGAGAGTATTATAGTTTTGTTCACATAACGGTTGTTTGTAACACCCAAAACTAAACGAGTTAGATATAGGGTTATATATACCAAAGTGATCAGGGTGAAGAGTGGAGTTCAAATCCGGATGACTGTCTGTCCGTCCGTCAGACTTGAGTAAAAATTAAGATATCTTGATGAAACTTGGAACACTTGTTTCTTGGCACCATAGGAAGGTTGCTTTCGAAGGTGAGCAAAATCGGACGGAGCAAAATCGGAGATGAGCAAAATGGCGAAAACCGAAAACACATCAAGTACAAAGGATTGTTCTAGGAAGGGGCAAATTTAGATGTAATTTTTTTTGGGAAAGTGGGCATGATCCCGCCCCCTACTAAGTTTTTGTGCATATCTCGTAAAGCTATATCAACGAAATTTTCAGGAGTCGTTTTTTCATGCATTTCCTTATATAGTCCAAAAATGGAGGATATTGGATTATAACCACGCCCACCTGCCATACAAAGGTTATGTTGAAAACGACTAAAAATGCTTCAATTCAGTAAGGGAAAACACTAGAAATCTTAAATTTCATTATAAACAAGGTACAGAAGGGCTCCACCCAAATTGGTAAACAAAATTTTAAGTGGTAGGTCTCCGAAACTACTCGACCAATATCAATGAAATTTGGTTTGTAATCTTGCATCCCAATGATATGTTGTGAAAATAGGCCAAAATCGGTTCACAACCACGCCTACTTCCTATATAACAGAACTTTGAAGTTGATCTGAATCGTTTACTTTACAATATATAAAGTAAGCATTAGTGAAGATATCGGTGCAGAACTTTGCATAAATACTGCATTTATAGTGTGGCAGCCCCATTCTAAAAATCGCCGAAATCGGACCATAGGGTTTTAAAGCCCCATATATCAAACATGAGGGCCTTGGTGCTTCTAACCTAATATTAGGGTTTCCAACTTTCAATAGACTTTATACCATATACATATATGACGAATATGTGGGTCAAAGTGTCTATTATATAATATTAAATAAATAAATTGCGAGAGTATAAAATGTTCGGTCACAACCGATATAAAATGTTCGGTCACCCTTCCTTACTTGTTTACTTACGACTTAATCCCTTGGAAAAATTAGTTTGGTATAATACCCAGCAAAAAATTCGATTTTGACGTATAGTGTTATATTACTTGAAAATATATTTATTAATATACAAAAATTAAATGGAAATGGTAACCCTTGCACCCCATCTTTTGTTGCATTGAAACATATTTATAGTACCTTCAAACGTACTTGTTTTTCTTGAAATGTGTTGTGCAATATTTTCGAAAATTTTAATAACGGTAGTTGACTTTAGACTAAGCGATTGCAATTCAAATAAACGTTCTAACAAAAAACCCGATCTTCAATAATCATTCAATTGTTCCCCATTGTTCTGTCAGATGTTGTGGCTCGCAATTTAGGTGCGATAAAACCGTTTTATCTCGTTTAGAATTGCTTTCTATTTTTGTTCACTTGCTGGCAATCGAATGTAAAATAACCAAAAGCGGAAAGAATATTGCAAATTTGTTTTCAATCAGCTAATGTATTTCAATGTTCAAATAGCGAGGAATTTCAAGTATTTTCAATCACATGCCTTAAATATGCACATTCAATTAAGTTTGGGTTTAAAATTTTGCATTTCTAAATAAGTTGAGTTCAGCGAAGCGATTATTCGAGAACGCAAGTACAAAAGGGTTGTGAGGGAAATAGTTCAGAATTTGAAATGAAAAGATAATATTTAAATTTGCTCATATGATTACGACATTTAATTACTTTTTGTTATGAGAATCTCTTAACACTGATGGAAATTTGAGATTCACAAAGTGAATATATTTCGAATATGTTAATGAGATGCGACTAAAAACGTTCGAACGAAAGATTCCTTTTCTCTCTCTTGTTCTCTTAATGAGTACAATTTTCAAATTTAGTCTCAATTTGTTATTTATTGCTTGAAAACTTGAAAAGCTGTACTGTACTGTAGCTAATGGTAATAGATTGGGGCTAGGTATAAACAATTTGACCTGTGTTATGACCTTTCACTACGAAGAAACATCTTAAATATGAAAACAGTTATCTAATTATATAGAGATTAAGTAAGTCTAATAGCCTTTTCACACAGGAGTTAATTGATCAATTAACCAACGCTTGCCCGATTAAAGCACTGATTTGGACCGATTTACCATTAATAAGAAATGTAATTTAAATATTGGTCTACAACTTTGCTTCCGCCGTTTTTTTTGGAAATTTAAGACTTTTTTTGTATAAAACGGTTACAAAAATGTTATTCAAAATTTTGGCCGTCGCTAGCTACTACTTTTGACCATCTTTCTGGCAGCATACGTGTTCCGTGACAAAAAACTCCGCATCTTTCGAGTCGATCCAAGTATCAATCGAATTATTGACTTCTTCATAAGAACTGAAGTGCTCGTTAGCTAGACTGTGTGCCATCGATCGGAACAAGTGGTAGTCAGATGGAGCAACGTCTGGAGAATACGGCGGGTGGGGTAAGATCTCCCATTTCAGCGTCTCCAAATATTTTTTGACCACTTTTGCGACGTGAGGCCGAGCATTGTCATGCTGGAGAATGTCTTTCCTCGTACTGGGACCGTTTTTTCTTTTAGTGCTCGGCTCAAACGCATCAATTGTGTTCGGTATCGATCTCCTGTGATGGTTTCACTTGGCTTTAGCAGCATCTTCAGCATCTTTGAAAATCTTCTCCCTTCCATGCCGGTCTTCGACTTCATAATCACCATTCTTAGAACGTTGAAACCATTCGCGACATGTTCTTTCACTTAGGACAGCTTCACCGTACGTATCCGAAAGCATTCGATGAGCCTCAGTCGCACTTTTCTTGGGATTAAAAAAGAAAAGCAAAATTTCCGCAAATGTCGACAATTCGGCTCAAAAAGTTACATTTTCAGTTGAGAATAAGTTTGGGATGCAAACAGATCTCTACAAATATTTTGTTGAGTTAATGTTGACACAAATGTCCAAGATCGATATAAAACGATTTAATCGACCAGTGCTTGACCCTAGAGACATCTATTGGAAAACGGCGGAAGCAAAGTTGTGGACATAATAATTAATTAATTTGGATGTGCGAAAAAGCTATAAATTATTCGAAAACTGGTCGGAGACATATTATATTGAGATTGTATAAACAAAAATAAAATCTAAAACTTTTGTCAGACGAACGAATTACAATTTCAGCAATTATTTTCTATTTAAACTTTTTGATTTTTAAAAACAAAAATACTGAGAGCGTAATTGCTATCCAGAGAGTCGAGGATTAGTCAAGCCAAAATTTTAAATTGCAGATATCTTTCTAATGCTATGTTTCTCGGAAAAGAAGCCTCGGACAGTATTTCTAATATAAAAATGTTTCATAATTCCAACAGCCATTTAGCTGCGAATAGAAACGTTAGAACAATTTATTTGCAGGAAAACACCAAGAGAACAATCAAAAATAGCGGTAACAATTCTTTGAATGATATATTAAAAGTGTATACGTTTATTCAATAGAGAATAAATTGTTAACGATATAATGAAGTCATTGAGACTTCTCATTGTTCATTATTTTCATTCAATCAAACTTTTCGTGATCCACGTGAATAACGTAATCTAATTAAATAGCAATAAAGTACAGAAAGACAACATGATTTACTTACAACAATAAACGAGGCTTTTGCCTATTTGTGATTAAAAGCATGTCGAATATCTAAGCTTCTTCGTTTCCAATAACAAAAAAAAAAGAACTGTAAATCACATGTTCAATTAGCGTCCATCAAATTGATCGATGGGCAAAGTAAATATGAGATTAGAATTAACAAAGAATTCTACTGTACCAATCAATAGATGCTGCAGATAAGAAGCAAGTGCGGACTTCAATGAAAGCTCTGAAAATGTAAATTGCGCACAGTCTGCGCTAAAAGTGCTGCTCTATTTGCAGAATACAACAAGAGTTAGAAGGCTAGGCCGAGAAAGCGCAAATATGATTTATTTATTAATTTAATAAGAAAACTTAGTTACAGTGGTGGACAAAAATATGTGTATTAAATATTTAGAAGCATGTTTCAAACTATAAAAAATATTATTTTAAATTTGTTACAGAGTTTAGCGATACGAGTGGGGCATGTGGCGCAACATTAACAAGATTTTTGGTTTGCATGGCACCAGTAATGGGTAAATTATATAGAGAAAACAAAAACAAAAAAGTCAAATACATAAGTAAAAACCAAATTACTTAGTAATTTTGTAAGTTCTATGTGTCCGTGTGCATAAATGTGGAACAAATTCGTTTTAATGTTGTTCGCGTAAATTAAGTGCTCTTGGCAACGTGTAAATACATTCATTACAATGCATACATAGTACCTATATGTATTATTATCTACATATATACACTCATTTGTAATTGATTATTTATGTATGTTTGCTAAGTACAATCCATACATACAGACATTCAGATATGTAAATTGTACATTAGGGTGGGTCAATCGTTTTTATTTTGTTCCATCAGAGTATGCAAAGTAGAAGCGATTTGGGAACCGCAGCTAACTTCACACTAATTTCAAATTCGCTTTAGGATGGATTTGAGAGCGGTAAATAGCCAAATAGCTGTGTTCTTTTCTATCTTGGTTAAAAAAATAATAATTGTTGCATAAAGATGATACGAAAAATATAATGCATATTATATAAATTTCTAAAAAAAATTCTTAAACAATTTTAAAATGGATATTATTTGTGGAACTTTCCGGTGAGGCTTAATTTAATCAATTAACAATTGTTTTCATAAATAGTATAGACAATCAGTTAATTGACTTAATTAACGGAATGCCTAAAAGGTTACATTGATATATTATTATTATTTCAATATCAATGACAAATTTTTTTTTTTTTAAGATTCAATAAGTTATGAATTACGATTTTCTAAAAACCAAAATATTTTTATTTTGGAAAAAATAATTATTTTAATTAAATTAAATTTATCAATTTAGTCTGGTAGTAAGGGAAAAAATCTAGATAATCTCTTTTAGATTTTGTTTAAAAAAAATTATTAAAATTTTAGTACGAATACTGGGGAAATTTTTGGACTCACCTTTTTCAAGAGTCTTTAAGGGCGTTGGTGATTCTATGAACTCCTGCTATCTGAAATAAAAAAAATTATTTTAATTTACATAAGTAAAAAGCTAGTAAAAATTTAAATATACATAAGTAAATATGTTTTTAGTTTAACATTATTTTTTTGTAGAATGACGAACTTATTAGGTCTACAACTTTGCATCCGTCGTTTTCCAATAGATGTCTCTAGGGTCAAGCACTGGTCGATTAAATCGATTAAATCGTTTTATATCGATCTTGGACATTTGTGTCAACATTAACCCAACAAAATATTTGTAGAGATCTGTTTGCATCCCAAACTTATTCTCAACTGAAAATGTCACTTTTTGAGCTGAATTCTCGACATTTGCACGGAATACGCATGCTGCCAGAAAGATGGTGAAAAGTAGTAGCTAGCGACGGCCAATATTTTGAATAACATTTTTGTAACCGTTTTTATACAAAAAAGAGCCTTAAATTTACAAAAAAAAGACGGCGGAAGCAAAGTTGTAGACCTAATATAAAAAAATTAGTAGTTTTTTTTAAGAAATTAAAATTTTTCTAAAATAAATTATTGATGAATTTTTAGTTAAAATTAGGAGCGATAGTTTTTGAAAAATTTAGTGTTGAGAGAAACTGAGTTTTGCTTTTAGGACTTTAAAATTTTTCGAATCGCTTAGGCTACCCTAGCCCCTAAAAAAATAATAAATTTAACTATTACAGGTATAGTTTTCTAAATATGAACTACATAACTGTTTTAATTGCAAACTCTAAAAAATTTAATTAATAAAAATCTATACACCCTATTATATGTATAGATTGCAACAAAGTATGTAGTTACAATGACTCTTTTTACAATGTTGGCCCTCACATTCCCCTGATAAACATGGCACTGTGCTAATCAGTGCAGCTTTCTTCACTCTGCATTGCGACTTGAAAATGTTACTTCGGTACAACTTTTATCTTTAAACTACTGCACACTTTCTTGCATGTATAATATACATACATATATATTTTTGTATGTAGTAGTAGTCTTTGATTTAAGTAGTTAAACGTGTGCCAAGTAAATGCGCCAAACATAATTTCAAATTCATCATCAAAGCATATTTAAAGACATCTAAGTCGGGCAAACCTACGCCAATCTACATACGAGTATATACATAAATGTATGTATGTATGTAGAGATATATGCTATCTTAAATACATAGTCATTACACATGTGCGAACAGCCAAAATATGGCGAGCGATGAAAATTTGTCTGGCTAGTGTCCACATTTATGAAAATGTGTCATCGAATATCACTCTCTGCAGAGCCACGCACACAGACACACATTAACCACCAAGATCATGTTGACATAACTGTATGTATGTATGCACATCGGTACACTTTCTCGTATTCGTTGGTCACTTTTTGTGGGTGGGTGGATGCTTGGGCGATGATGTCGCTTGCTAACGGTGTTTACGAGCAGTTCTCTTATAAGTATATATACATAAGTATGTAAATCAGAATAAGTAGTGTGAAGATTGATTGAGACGCAACCTTCTTAACGCCGGAAAGAGAATTTATTTTTGTCGCAATTTTCTGCTGGTGTGCCTTTATATTCAGACATACTACATATATGTATGTATGACAAATACGTATATGTATATATAAGTATTTTGTACTACTGTATAACTTTAAGAAGATCAACGAAAATTTTGTTGTTTATTCGAATTATGTTTATTAAGATGCCGAATTTCATCTGGTAGGACTTTTCAACTTCAAACAATGAATTTATTAATATTTTGTAAATTGGCCGTATAACGATTTTAAAAACTTATTATTTTATCCTGATCAACGGCAACGTTTTGAATTATTTGTATACCCTCGAAGGATTATGAGTCGAGTTGAATTCCGGATGTCTGTTTGTCGACCGTGCAAGTGATAACTGGTGTAAAAATTAGATAGCTTAAACTTGGTAACCTACTACTTGGTACCATGAGAGCGTTGGTATTGCAAATCGGGCCATTAACATGGCCACAAAATCACCAGAATCACTAAATAGAAAATATGGTACCAAAGGGCTGCTCTCAAATTGATATAAAAAATGTACAATGGGTGTGACACTTTCCACTTATGGATCAAAAAGCATATCCCACAAACTTCTCGACTATCATCACCGAAATTTAGTACATATTGTTCTATTTTTCTTGCAAATCTGATGTTACGTCTTGAAAATGTTCGAAATCGGTTCACAGCCGCGCCTACTTCCCATAGAACTCAATTTTAAATACAATCCGATCGCTCACTTGAAAAAATATGAATGAAATTTTCGAAAAAATGGACTATAACTTTTCAAAGCCCCCACCATCAAATATGAGGACCTCAGTGCTTAAAAATATTCTTTACCGAAAAATTAAGTCTCCCAGATATTTTATAGGATATACATATGTAGGAAAAGGAGCCTGAAGTAGAATGAACTGATTTGGGTGGTATAAATTCAAGCAGATTAAAAATTATATGAGGGATATAAAGGCTAGGGATGACTAGTGCCAAATATTATTGTTAGAAATAGTTTCTCGTTTAATTTCCTTAATTTCTTACAAATTGACGAATATTTTCCGATGAGGAATATTTTCCTCCTCGGTGCTACATCTTAAAGCCGATGAAGATATCTAAATCAAATATTGTAAAGTGAGGGGATCTGATGGAAGTTCAAATGGTATCATTTAGGAAGTATTTGTGTCCTTAGTCCGATGTCGTTTATTTTAAAATTCTAATAATGAGTAATCGCTTAGTTTTGATTTAAGGGGGGAAAAGATCTTAAATCTTTTTTCATGAATTTTTTTAGAACAAATTATTGCTGTAGGCTTATTTTCTTATTATTATATGAAAGTACAACATTTGAAGGGCACTTAAAAAAAGTTTTATCGAAAAATAGCGAGGAATAACGGATTTATCGTCGATCTCTACAGGCACCTCGAAACGAAGTTGTTGTGCGGTGACCAGCCTACAGCATCAGTGGATCATCCGAAACCAAAAAATCAAAATGCTTCCTTTAGTTTATTAGTTTATCTTTCAATTGACGTCGAGTTTCTTTTAATTTTTAAATTTTTAAATTTTTGGTACCATTTTCAAGCCAAAATGACGATTTTGGACGAAAAAATCGAACTATTTGGTATTGTAAAATTGTTAGTAATTAAAATTTGGAAAAACTCGACGTCATTCGAGAGCTATATATGTATATGTAGAATATTTGTACAAAATTTCAAAACGATCGATGCAGTAGTTTTTTCTGTAGGTTGGTCACCGACTTTAAAAATGACATATTTGGGAAAATCGATTCAAAGTTTTGTACACTCAGCGCAGGTAGCTGGAAGGCGCGCAAACCTAAGTTAGAGGTACCGTTATTCAACCTGCTGTAACTTCGTTAGTTTTTCTCCGAATGACCTAAAACTTTAACACAATATTCTTGAGATGTTGATGGTTCAGAAAAAAAATCGAAAAATCGCCTTTAGATTCAGAAGAAAAATGGTTCAAATAGCAACTTTATTTAGTAGTTTTGGATATATTCCGAGATATGCGTATTCGGAAAAAGATAACACAGAAAATAATGTGTGAATGTTTGAAATTAGCGATCAATTTCATCGAGTTGGAATAAGAAGTTTGCTGATAGATTTTTTTAAACAATAAACCATAGTGTTTTTAAGGCTCTAAAGATGAGTCAGAGTAGTAATATACTTTGACACCTTTGGGGTCCGCCTCAGTAGCATCCAATCAGAACCAAATTGGTATGTGATTATATACTCGATCACAGCTTTGTCGCCTTAAAGTTTAAATTTGGACTTCTACATATAAGGTGGCCCTAATTTATGTATACGAGTATATTAACACTCACACATATTTGTCATATTTAAATCCAAAAGTGTTTAGCTACATAATTTCAAAATGATTGTCTATTGATCTTGATAGACCTCACATAGGTCAGCTGTGGACATGATATTATATATTTATAATAATACTGGCTAAGTACCATAACAACCGTCTAGATGACTTTAAAATAATTTCTGGAGCAATGATTTTTGACTTTATAATAATCTACAATTTTTAAAATTCTTTATAACACCCAAAAATGTTTTTAAAATACACGATTTCGCCCGAGTTCAACTCTCCCTTATTTTTATATTTCTCTAATTGATTTTATTATGAAACTAACTCACAAGTATTACCAGTTCTTGTTGGAACTATGCAGATTAAAGCAATCAACGATAGTGGTTGCGAATATTTAAACCGCTTATTGTTGTTTTTCTTTTTAGAACACTGTGGGAACTAAAAAAAAACTTGACTGTATTTTGTTACTGACAAAGAATTCGCAAGAATTTGCAATACTTAGTGGCAAGTTGATTTACATTCAGAGTTCAAAAGTCCAATTTAATGGACTATTATTTATAACGGATAATTGTTTTTCAATACAAAAATCATTTGAAGAAATAGAGACCAATTGCAAGTAGTGTAATTGCAGTTGGTCAAGGCGAGTGATTGGAAAAATATGCTTAATTCGCAGCAATAAATTTTTTTCATACAATTGCAAGGGGAGAAAAAAAATATTAAACAAATATTTAAGCGATAATAAATATTTAAAATTGAAATATATGAATAATAACAATAAAAGAGTTTTTAATTTTTTTCCTACTGAGTGAGTCAAGTTTTTGAAATTTTCTGACCCATTAAAAAAATAAATTCCAAAAAATTATATTTTTATAATAATACATATGTACCTACATATATAGTACGTGTTTATATACATATGTATGTATGTACTTAGCATCTGTTTGCCCATTGTTCGAAGTCACACATTTCATTGATTAGTATTTCTTAGCTAAAAGCCCGTTTTAAGCACTATTTTTCTCATCTCACATTTTAGCACAATTGTTGCTTAGTATAGCACGTTGTAGTTGTTGTTGTATGCCATTTATATTTAGTAAACTGCGTTGACGTTGTTGGCACAACAATTTAGTTTATTCATGTCATCGGCCAAAGATGAAATGAAATGAGTTGAAATGTGGGAGCAATACAAAAATAAAAAAGCTACAACAAAACAAGCAAAGAAGATTGCACGAAAATTGGCACAGAAATGTAAAGAATATAAAGAATACACTTAAATACAGCACACTCTTTCGAAAGCTTACGGCCCACAACACTGAGAGACGAGCTACTACTGAGCGTAAGCTATATTTGCACGCCACAAAATCTCCCACATCTAACTTTTTTTTACTTTTATTCAAAAGCTCAAATTCGCTCATCACCACTAAGCTTTTACTGATAAGCACGCTGCTATTTTTGTTGTTATTCTCTCATTAATTTGATGACCTGATCGCAGGCAACAAGTTTGCGTGTTGCTCTCTACCAAGTTATGTATGTATAAAAGTGATAAACAACGGTGAATCGTGCTTGAAAAGGGGTTGTTAGGCCTTGAGCTAAATTATAGACATACGTACACGATGCTGTCGACCTTGAAAAGCTCTTGTCAGCACTTGGAAAAAGTAATGCTGATCGCGTGTGCAGGAAAATTACGTGGGAAAAATATTTTCAAAAAATCAGAAAACCAACAAAAACACTTGTTGCTTTTTATTCGTAAAAATGTCTGATAAGGTACGCTTCGACAAAGTCTAACGTTAAGCGATAAGTCAACAAATCTACAATGTTATGTCATCTGTAAATTGCTCATTCTTAGAATCAGACGCTTACAGTACAGATGATCTGTTATTTACATAAGTAAGTAAGTGCGACTATTCGCACTTAGCAAATTTATTTTCAGTAGCGGACAATGAGCGGATATTTACAGTCAAATTAGACAAGTTACTTTTTCTAGTCGAACTTTTGTCAATAAATGAATTTTAAAATAACATTATATATATATTTGGCGTAGGAACCGCTTTAAGCGATTGTATCCGAATCCACCAGAGCGCGCCAATCGTTTCTCCATTTTGCTTTTTGGCGCCAACTGGAAACACCAAGTGAAGCCAGGTTACTTTCCACCTGGTCCTTCCATCGGAGTGGAGGTTGTCCTCTTCCGCGGCTTCCTCCAGCGGGTACTGCATCGAACACTTTCAGAGCTGGAGTGTTTGCATCCATCCGTCCATCTTACGCAAAACCTTTCTCTCGAAAACCCCAAGAGTCGTCTCATCGGATGTTGTCATCGTCCACGCTTCAGCGCCATACATCAGGACGGGAATAATGAGCGACTTATAGAATTTGATTTTGGTTCGTCGAGAGAGGACTTCACTTTTCAATTGCCTACCCAGTCCAAAGTAGCACCTGTTGGCAAGAGTGATTCTGCGTTGGATTTCGAGCCTGACATTGTTGGAGTTGTTAATGCTAGTTCCCAGGTAGACGAAATTATCTACAACTTCAAAGCTATGACTGTCAACAGTGACGTGGGAGTCAAGACGCGAGTGCGCTGACTGTTTGTTTGATGACAGGAGATATTTCATCTTGTCCTCGTTCACCACCAGACCCATTCGCTTCGCTTCCTTATCAAGTCTGGAAAAAGCAAAATAAACGGCGCGGTTGTTGCTTCCGACGATTCCGGCGAATAGAAAGAAATCAATTCGCCTCGCCATCCTTATAACTTTCATACAAATATTAGATCTTACATATATCTTCAAATTTTTAAGTGTTTTAAACAAAAACTATTATAGTCTGTGGAACATGTTTTGAAGTAAACGCTTTCAACGAAAATTTGTATCCAGATTGTATTTTACGAAATGTTTTGCCATTAGCTACACAAATATGAAGTGTATGCATGGCTATTGGAAATCGATTTTACTGACAGAAGTATTGAAAAACACGAGAGCATAACTGCATTATATTTCATGAGGTTTTTCGATTTTACAATACATTCTCCGCTCTAAAAATATTGTAAAATAAATTAAGAAAGATGAAGTGCATTGAATGACGACACGTCTTGTACTAATGGCAAAATGTTTAAATTAATATTATTATATTTTCAAAACAAAATATCCAACCTGACTTTTAGAATAACATAAAATTAGAACGCACGTTACAAATTGGAAGTGAAACTCATCTGGCACTTTGTAATCGTAGAAGGCACATATGTGTGCCAAATATTGCTATTATTATTTTCGGAAATGCATTCAAAAATCAATAAAAACATTCAAATGAGAAATTTATGGATTTCACTGCTTATGATTATATTATGGCAATACAAGCAATTAATGTATTGCTTGTAAGGCACGTTTAGGGCCAAAATATTTGTGTTTGAACTTTCATCTAATTAGGTGGAAAATTATATGTTTGTTGTTGCTTCAGTTGGACGGAGTAGCGGGTCAATACGTGACTAATATATTAAGAAAACGCACTAGTAATTGATAAAATCTAAATCCACGTAAAACGACTATTCTTTAACCAAATATATTGCAATTGAAAATATCGATAAATGCGATTATTTATTAACTAAAATTATGATTTTTGAAAAACCAAATTAAATATAACTATAGTTGTTTATAAAAAAAATTTGTAAAAATTAATAAATCGATTAATATTTATTAACTTAATTTAAAAGTATCGGCCATATGTTTTCGAAGTTTGAAAATAACGAACGAAAGAATGAAAATATGATAATTTTTGATGAAAAGAGATTATTAATACAGTAGTCTGCTTAACAGGCTTCAAAAAATCGATTTTTTGTTTTGTTTTAATCCTCTTCCAAAACTATCCAAGAATATGTCTTTAAAATTCCAGAGGTCAATTCGACATATTTTCGAAGCTAGAGCAGTTTTAGTGGCCGAGCGTCGAGCAGGTGCGAATGCTCAGGCAGACCTTTAAAGCGCGTTTTCTCGAGTTTTCATTTTCACAAGTGTTAGAAAACGGTGCCGGCGATAGCAAAAAGAATATATGTCCGATCGAAAAAAACTAAAGGGATCTAGCTTCAGTATTAAATTATCTTTTATTTGAACTAGACAAAATTAGTTGAAGTTGGACAAAAGTATTATTTAAACTACTTGTTTTGCAACTTAAAATCAATTTTTTTCTTAAAAAAATTAATTTTTTTTTTTTCAAAAAAATTTTCGAAAAAATTTGGAATTTTACTTCTTCGGTATTTGTTTAGTTCATAAAGAAAAGAAACTTATAAAAATCAAAAAAAAAATTGGTTCGACTGTTTCAGAGGCATCGCACGACCTCCATCACCGGCACCGATTTACAAGTGCAGACTCCAGGCGCTCCAGAAAAATGCATACAACTTTGAAAAAATTTCAATATTTTTTAATAATAAATATTGTTTTTTAAGCCTTAAATATAGTACACTATCGTCTTAAAATTCAATTAATTCCTTCCCTTTCAAAAAAAAAATTGCTATAAAAACACTTTTTTCGGCTTCTAAAGCAGACTACTGCCTTAAAAAAGCATCAATATGTGTAGTTGATATCGGGAAAATACATAAATTAAAGTAGTAAAATAGTATTTATATTTGATAAATGTCGAAAAAAAATATTTATTGGAAAATTAACTTATCAAATTATCGATTATTTTTATCGTTTTTTGTTTTTGTTTTAAATTTGACTACATAGAATTATAATGATGTGATCATAATTATTTTTGCTATATTTTACTTACATAAATGTATATCGATTCTATTTGTTCATCCAATTAAGACTAATGTTCAAAAAAAAATTATTTTTTTATTTAAAAAATATCAAGCTATCGCCCGAAAATACGTAAATATTAAAATAGTGTTTACTTTTATAGAAAAATAAGAAAATGAACAATAATTCCATCGGAGAAATCGATTTTTTTGTAAATAAAAAATAATACTACTAAAGTAAGAAAAGAAATTAACTATGATAATATTTTCAAAATAATTATCATTTCTTATCGGAGAGAAAACGAAAATTTAAAAAAAGAATTATTTTTTATTTTTTTTAATTTTTAAACGAAAAATATATAAATATTAAAATCTATCGATTCTATAGAAAAATAAATAAAATTTATAAACAATAATGCCAAAAGATTTTTTATCGAAAAAATATAGATCAAATACGCATCAGATCCAGACATTAAAAATTAGGCCTATTAAAATAGTAATCAGATTTGATAGCAATCGATTAAATATTAATCGATAAATGTATTATCGATCACTATGTATCGATAAATGTGATCGATTTTTTATGGAATAACGATTTGCTTGCTCTATAAAGATTAGTTCATTATTATTTTTTAAAGTTACGTACACAGATGTATTTATGCATGTCGGGAGAAGCCCTACTGCATACAAATTAACATATTTACAAATGTATATATGTGTAAATATCCGTGTAATATGTATAACCAGTATCACGAAACGTAAATTTGAGATACAAATAAATTGCAAATAATTTTATTAATAAAGAATCGTAGATTGTAGAATAAGAACAAGCACAAGAAATCGGCAACAGCGCCGCTCACCTTGGTGGGAAATCATGCAGAACGGACATAGATATATGTATTTAAAGGCACACATAACAAGCGCAAATATGCTTAGAAATAATAATGCATGTATGTATGCTAGTATGTAAGTGGGTACAAGTCGAATGCGCGCTGTGTGAAAATCAGCGACGCGCAGCTAATAAAACCGGTAAACCGTTAGCGGGCGACTGGGCAGTTGGGTGGCACTATGCATACATATGTTTAAGTATATCTGTATGTATGTATGTATGTCTGTGTATGCACATGCGTTTCGAATGCACAAAACGCTCCCAAGCACGCATTTGCATAGCAGGCCAATGTACGAAAGTGCGGATGTCGGCAAAAAAAAGAACCGGGCAAAAATGCCCAGCAATTAAAATGAAGCAAACAAACGAAAGACAACTCAAAATGAAATTCGAATGTCGTTTGACGCCAATTGATAATAAGTTTAAGCGTTTTGTTGTTGTTGTCGTTTTTGCTGTTATTCTTACGATTTGCTTTTCAAAAATTGCCACTATAATCACATGTGTTTATTTGTATTTGTACCTTACAAGTGTACTGCTGCAAATTTGCTGCTACAAATAAGGCGGTCACACCGCGGACAGCTGACGTCTGACGTTTTTAGCGGCGGCGGCGGCGGCTTGACGTTGTTAGTTGTGTACACAGTAGTTGAGTTGAGCAGCGTCTTGGTAGTATTCAAAACGCGATTAAACGTTAAACATGTGAAGCCGTCCGTCGTCGTCGTTCGACAGACAAATTGCTCAAATTAATATTTATAATTTTTTTTTGGTTTTTGTTATTTGTTGTTGTTTGTTTCTTAAAATTAAATAAATTACGTTAATTAGTTTCCATTAAGTTTTTAAATGCAATTTTATTTTTGCACTTTTTGTTGTTGTTGTTTTGCTTGAAATTATGTAAGAGCGCACAAAGAGCAGTTTGCGAGTAATCACGTGTGAAAATAATATTAAAAAAATTAGAAAAAATTATAAAAATAATTAAAAAGTTAGCAGAAAATGGTTTATGTGTTCCTAAGTGTTGTGGGAAATTATGGTGAGTGGCTGACGGATCTAGGTGACCCACTAAAAAAATTAAAAAAAATATATTAAATACCAATTAGAAGTATTCAAGTGAATTATCAGTTAAAAGTAGAAAAAAAAAATAAAAAAAAAAATTAATTTAATTAAAAAAAAAATAAAAAAAATTAATTTAATTTAAAAAAATAAAAAAAATAATAATTTTAAATTAAATTAAAATAAAATAAATAAATAAAAATTTAAAAATAATTAAATTAAAATTAAAAAAAAAAATCAAAAATTAAAAATTAATTTAATTAAAAAAAATCAAAAAAAAAATATAAATGAAATTACAATTAAAATAAAATAAATAAATAAAAATTAAAAATTTATTTGATCTAAAATAAATTCAAATTAGTATAAAAAATAAATTTTTCCAAGTTGACCTCTCAGTATTAAAATATGTGTGTTACGTATACGCAGTGTATGACAAGGCAGAGTCCTTTGTATACACATAAATTTTTATATACACACAAACAACTATTTAAATACAATTTCAATTCCATATGCACCCACGTGTCAACATCTCCACAACTATACACTACTACTATGCTTATAGTCGTAAACTATGAAGTGCCGTTAGTTCAAGGTTTAAGTACCCACTGATATACATATCTATCACATTTGTACAAACAAATTATATGACTTTTGTTATTGCGCGCGTACTTAAACTAGGCGCACGTCAACTGTGTGACTACTCAGCTGTCCTACAAATGCTAATGGAGCGCCAGCCAAATAAATCACATACACACACATACATGGCAAACAACAACAACAATTGTGTATGCAAAGGCATGCATGCCGCTTTGTGGGTGCACTTCAAGTGAAAGTATATTTGTAAATGTGATGTGTTAACTGTTTAAAAGTGCATACATATATATCTACATATAGCATTTGTTGTTGTTGTTGTTTTGCATCATCTTTCCGCATTGAACTTGACTTTGATGCGCCACATTGACTTTAGTGGAAGAACGCATTGAAGTTTGTCGGTATTCTCTGTGGCGGAAAAAACCCAAATAAGGAAATACGAGAGCTGTTAGATGTGGCAGTGAACTTTATATTTATTTATTTTTGTCTTAAGAAAGCGAGCAATGCGTAAACTTCGTTGAAAATGTTGTGAGGTGAATTTTATATACTAATCAAGCATTAAATTTATACGAAAAAAAAACATTTCTGAGCCATTTCGTTCAAAAGAACGAAATATGAAGGTCACCTCAATATTATAATTGAAAAGATATTCATATTTTACATATGGAATATGGAGAAGCTAAATGCGGGTTAGAGCAAGTAAATTCTTCAAATTAGTCAAGCGTGAGAGCTTAGACGTGGCGCGCTGTTGTGGACTCGGCTACAACGCCAGTGAAGAAGAAGAAGAGAGCTTAGACCACTTAAGAGAACTTATAACGCTATCCGTTCCTTTCCATCGTGATATGAAAAACTTCTCCCAAATGGATCAGCCATTCTCAGACGACTTAATTCAGTATAGTTCATAGTTCAGTTCATATGTATATTCAAACCGAAGATGTAAGAATTGATCAATATGATCAGAAAAGTTGTAGTGTTCCACCATGATAGTACAAGAACTCATACAAGTTTGATTACACGCCAAAAGCTTTTGCAACTTGAATGAAATATACCATATTCTCCAGACTTAACACCTTCGGACTAGTACTTGTTCCGGTCTCTGCAAAATTTTTTGGTTGGGCGAACCATCATCTCAAATCAGGACGTCAAAAACTATGTTGATCAGCTTTATGCATACAATAATCAATAATTTAAGAGCGCCGAATCAATCTCTTGCCCGAAAGATGGCACAGGAAATAGTCTAACGGCGCCAAATCGCCTGATTGTCATTTGACTGGGCCATTTCGTGAGGTAACACGTTCACCAAACTTGGTTTTCAATAATTCGATTGTGACATCCGCGATGTGGCTTGTGGCGCCGTTCTGTTGGAACCACATATTGTCAAAGTCCATATCATCCAATACGGACCAAAAATAATTGGTTATCATTGAACGGTAGCGATTTCAATTCACAGTATTGTGCCGGTCTTGATCATCATGGAAAAAGTACAACCCAATGACGCCGCCGGACCATAAATCGCACCAAACCGTATTTTTTCGGGATGCAATGGTGACTCATGGAGTACGTTTGGATTGCTGCCTGGTCAATAACGCAATATGGCACAATACGGTCCCTATCGGTCTACTTTTGTAGCATCCCTTTTGAAAACCCCTTTATAATTTTATATAATGTTTTATACCATAAAAAGTCGTGCTTAAATTGCACTAAAAAAATAGAAATTACTTAATGTATAACCCAACATGTATATGAAATTAATTATATACAAAAAACATAAAGTTATTTGATAAATTAATTTTTAAATACAAAAAATCAAAACAATTATCAAAACGATATGCATTTTCGGAAATTTTAATCAAAAATTTATTGACTTATCATACAACCCTCGCATTGAAAAGCTATTTTTGAAATACAATCACATTTCCGCTAGATTGAGCAGCATGAATTTAGTATCCCGCACTCCTGTGATTATTTACCTTTAAAGGTTATAAATTGTAAACATTTGAAAAAATAATTTACTTCCAATACATACATATGTACATATGTACAAATGTACTTATATATGTACATATTATTCATCTCTCTACTAGCAGTACTTGCTTAATTATTATTGTCTTAGCAATATTTTTTAACAAATTCATTGTTAATTAAAAATTGGCGTTGCCAAATAATTGCGACATGTGCAAACAAAACAACAAATGTGCGTACATATGTACTATACTTAAGTGTAGAAAATATGCGTAAAATTAAATTTAAAAGAAATTAAAAATAAAAACAAACAAAAGCAAATTGCATGACATTTATGTATTTTCGTTTGTTACGAAAAATTAATAAAAATGTCTGTGCTAAATAACTAAAAATATAAAAATACCATTAACGAAATATGGCGAGCAGATAACGAGGTTGCTTGTGGCAAAATTGAAATTACTCCACATAAATTATAAGGTCGATATGGATGACCTATAATTATTTCAATAGCGAGAGAGACAGTCTCGATAATTTCACTTTACATTTTCGTTTCAATAAGCAATGTTATGGATAATATATAACATTTATTGGAAAATTTGGATATATTTTCCGCCGTTTTTTTAAATTTAAGTTTTTTTTTTGTATAAAAACGGTTACAAATGTCGATGAGCCTCAGCCGGAATAATCTTGGAATTAAAAAAGAGAAGCAAAATTTCCCGCAAATGTCGAGAATTCGGCTCAAAAAGTGACATTTTCAGTTGAGAATAAGCTTGGAATGGAAACAGATCTCTACAAATATTTTGTTGGGTTAATGTTGACACAAATGTCCAAGATCGATATAAAAAAATCGATTTAATCGACCAGTGCTTGACCCTAGAGACATCTATTGGAAAACGGCGGAAGCAAAGCAAAAAAAAAAAAACATTTTTCTTTCAGTTTCTACAACTTTTCTGTCGCAAGAAGTCACTTAGGGGACCAACTTCTGTGGTTGTAAGATTTTCCAAAAAATTAGCGTAATCTCATACTTAATAAACTTAATGTTATATATCAAGATAAGATAGAAGATCTGCCAAACATCGAAACTAACGGTCTAAATTTTAATAAATATGACCTTTTCTAATTTAAATATGAATATGATGTTTCCACTAGCATAGCTTCTCTACTTCTATAATAGTTGGCTTCGGATCCAGACTTTTATTCGCTAAACCATTGATTGAATTGCCAGTATTCCTGAAAGTATTTGAACAACATTTTCTGACGATCCAACAACAGGGGATCGTTTCAATGAAGTACTCTCTATACGATTTAAATATACTACTATAGCGGCATACCTATATTTATTAAAATATTTAGGAATAATCCTAAGGAGATGGAATTCAGTAGCAAATCCAAAATAATAAAATGATTCTCAACTTTGTCTTGTGGGGAAAGATCTTTCAAACTTCTTCATCTTCTTGATTGGCGTAGACAATTGGTGATACCAGGTGCAGCCAGGTCTTTCTCCACCTGGTCTTATCAATGAAGTGGAGGTCTTACACCAACGGATACTGCTTTGAACACTTTCAAGGCTGGAGTGGTTTCATCGATTTGTCTTTTTATGCGCTGAACTATGTCAACGTCGTGGTATAACTCAAACAGTTCATTATTACAACGTCTGCGGTATTCGCCGTTGTCAATGTTAAAAGAACCATAAAGTTTTGAGATTCTATCTTAGTTTCTGAAATATTGTTTATGTTGGAAATATGTTTCATTGAAGTTCATGTAAAGCGTAAATCCCGGTTGAATCATCATATATGATTCTAACATGAAGTTCTCCATGAAGGTATTTAAATATTGCCAGTCAATCGATGAAGATCGAATTGAGTAAATCACTTCTAAACCAAAGTGAGATTCATTACAAAGGATTATGGCCGTTTGGATGGTTGGTCGTTTTTAGCTGTCAAATTTCTTGTAGGTCAAGTGATTAGAATACGTTAGAGTACTTTTATGGGGATAAGTCAAGGCAATCAAGTGTGTATGCTGTTATTCAAAATGTTATGTTTTAAAAAAAAAGTGAGTGAGATGAATGGACCAATAGCTTTTAAACTTCTATTACAATATTATTATGTCTTTTCATACACTTAAAAGTGTCTAGCAAAAGGGTCACTCATAATAATGCTAATTTACAGCGGGTCTTTGGGTTTCTAAACTAACTTCGTAAGTGTATATATAAATATGTTTATTTTGATATATTTTTTAAGACAAATAAGATATAAAAACACAACAATTTGAAGTTGACCTTATAGCGATGATTTTAAAAAACAAATCCCGTTAGTTTTCTATGGCATTAGTTCTGTGCAGCGCGTGCTAATTGTGTGCACACATAAATATTTTGCTTTGAAACCGCACGCAAAATAGACAAACAATTCTGAGTTAATAAAAACAACAACAACAAGCAAGAACTATGCACACTCTTTCCAAACAACTGATCTAATTTGGGATCGCATATTTATACATTAAACAGCAGCGAACTAGCTAAACACTGTCTAAAGCGAAAGACAAGAGCAGAGCGCGTATTTTGCTTTTTTACAATTTTTTCGAAATTTTTTTCGATTTTTTGTACACACATATTTACTCGGCCAATATTGAGCACAAACAGACCATGTCCAAATTAACTTCTACATACGGCCATATGTACATATTTATGAGTGCGAGTTGCATGAAAATGGCAATTGAGGAGAGCCAAAGGCGAGCAAGTAGAACGATGGACAGATAGAAATATGTGTGTGTGTGTGTTTGAGAAAAGAGCACACAAAACATAAAATAATTCAATGGAAAAGCTAGAAGTTTGTGCTCATGTGCGATGGCTTATACAAAAAAAACTAGACAACAATTAACCACCAGCCACCAAGTTCTTTAACGTTTTAATAACAAAAACAAATGGGAAAATTATAAAAATACGCGCAAGCAAACATTTAGAGAACGCTTTTAAACAAAAACGCACATCGTAAGAAAACAAAACAAAAAGTGAAAAATGAAAAATTGAGAAAATCCAATAGAAAATAGGAAAATTAAAACAAAAACAAAAGCAACACTTGAAAAAACAGCTTGCTCGCCTAGCTGCCAAATGGTCAAATGGCGAGCGAAAAGCAACAAAAAAAAAAACCGCAAAAGCTGCCACATTAACCGATCGGACGGCAATTTCCTGCGAATATCCGAATTTCAACCGAAAGACCCAACTCAGTGTGCTTAAGGTCATAAACGCGATCGGGGCGAATAATTGCGGATAATGAGCAGCGCGCATTCTCATTTTAGTGAATTACGAAATTCATAGTTGAAATAGTTTTGAATGGGTGTCCTTTATATTATTTGAAAAGTAAAAAAAAAAATAATAATAATAAAAACAACGAAAACGAACTTAGAAGATAGTGTTGAGTGTACTTTTAATAAAAGTGAAAAGGTATTATTTGTAAATATGCTATAAATATTACTAGCTCTTGGTATACTTGAGTCATAAAAGTGCATGAATTAAATTTTTATGTGCTTAAGTATGTAACTAGATGTTACAAAGTAAGGCCAATGAGCCAAAACGAATTTTTAAAATCATTTTAGGCTCTGAAAGTGTTTTATTTAATTTCGAAACAAAAAAATTACGCTGGAAAATGTTTTTTAAAAAATTCGAAAATAAATTTCGCGGTCTGAAAACGGGTTTTAATACTTTCGAAATTGAGTTTTGGTCGGGAAAATCAGTTTTGCGCTCTGAAAATGTTTTTTTTTTAATATTGAAAAAGTTGTACGCTAGGAAATATATAATTTTTTTTTTTTAATTTCGTAGTCTAAAAACATTTTTTAATATTTTCGAAAAATGAGTTTTGGGAAAATTAATAAATTTTAGTTCTGAAAATGTTTTTTTTGTAAGTTATAAAAATTAATTTAAAAAAACATGTTTTTTAAATTTTCTAAAACGTTTTTTAGATTTTCGAAAAACAGTTTCTCGTTTAGGAAGTTTTTTTTTAATTTCAAAAATCAGTTTATAGCTCGCATTT
Organism: Zeugodacus tau; assembly: GCA_031772095.1. NCBI lineage: Eukaryota > Metazoa > Arthropoda > Insecta > Diptera > Tephritidae > Zeugodacus > Zeugodacus tau. The sequence goes on along the minus strand of CM062653.1, from coordinate 50,867,119 downwards.
TATAAATTTCGAACTCTATTTGACATTCCAACGCGATTTTAAAATTTTGCGCTCTGAAAATGTTTTTTTTTGTATTTTGAAACGCTATGAAACATTTTTTTTTAATTTCGTAGTCTAAAAAAGTTTTTCAATATTTTCGAAAATGAATTTCGGCTGGGGAAATTTAATTTTGTGTCCTGAAAACTGTGTTTTTCTAAGATATAAAGATCAATTTCGAAATCAAATGTTTTTAAGATTTTCGAAAATGTTTTTAAGATTTTCGAAAATGTTTTTAAAAATTTCGAAAATGTTTTTTTAGGTTTGAAAAACATCTTCCCGCTAAGATAATATTTTAAAATTTTCGGAAATTAGTTTGCAGTTCAAACATGTTTTTTTTTTTAATTTCGAAATCGAAATCAAAGAAATTTGAAAATCAATTTTGTGTTCTGATTATTAAAAAAACAGTTTGCGCCTTAAAATGTTTTATAAATTTTCGAAAATATTTACGTGCTTTGGAAATTTGTTTTGAAAATTTCGAAAATTAGTTTAGTATTCGAATTTGTTTTTTTTTATATTTCAAAACTAATTTAGTACTTGAATTTGTTTTTTTTTTATATTTCAAAACTAAAGTTCTCACTTTATAATATTTTTTAAAGATTTAAAAAAAAAGTTTTGTCACTAATAATGCTTTTAAAATTTCGAAATACAATTTTGAGTACAAAAAAAATATTTTTTAAAAATATCAGCAATTTATAATGCTCTCTGAAAATACTTCGTAAAAGTTTCGAAAATGAATTGTGCGCTCTGAATTTTTTAGTTTTCGTAATTTCGACAAATGAAAATTGCTCGGAGTGTGCTTGGCGTGTTGCGAATGAGTATTTGTTTTTAAAAAATGTGTGGTATTTCGCAATCGCAAGCATAGTTGTTAATAAATTCAATCACCTGTGAAAAAAACTCACAAGTTTTAGTGCATATAAACAGGTGCGCTCTCATGTAGTATGTAACTGAAACACAACAAAAAAGTTCGTATGATTAGTGTAGATCTCTTATGCGTTGACCAAGCTAATGGACAATGCTGACCTGAATGAAAATTTTTCGAAACTTTATGAAACAACTTCAAAATTCTACAATATTCATTCTTATGTAATGCGCCCTTTTGATATACATACAAACATGCATACCGTTATACACGTCGCAGTACACTTGTGTTCGTTCTAAAAGTTCTTGTGCTGACGTCTCTTGAATTATTGCTGTTTCTGTTTCAGTTTCTATTATTTTCTGTGCCATTGCGATCACTTGTTTCTTATTCATTTCACGCATAAAACCGAATTGTTTTGTGGCCAAATGTACATATTCGCCGTCGTGTATTTGTGCTATTCGAACTAAAATTAGATGGCTGATGCTGATTGTTAATTTTGCATTATTCTCTTGCTTGTAGTGTCATTACCCGGTGCTGGAACTAGTCCGACAGCCGAGCAACAGACCATACTTGAAGTGCTCAACAATAAGCAAATACAACAACAACAGCAGCAACAAGACGTAACGGAGGCAACGCCAACTGCAACAGCTACAACAACAACTGCCGGTTCTCCAATAGCGACAGCGACAGCGTCATCCTCAGCACCAGCCGAAGGCTCCGCAGACGCTGCAGTTAATGTTACGACAAACGATGAGAATACAACGAGCACAGCAGTTAATGTGCCGTTAAACGAGGTGGATGCATTAAGTGCCGATGATCTAGTCAGCAGTCAAAGCACAATCAATACGGAAAGTAGTTCTTCTAGCAACGAAAGTGCAACGAGTCAAATACCGAATCCGGCAGTGACGTCAACGCCGGCGACAGAGGAAAGTACGGAGCGTTCAACGAACACTGCTACTGTCGGTGACACAGCAGCGACGAAAGAAACGATTACAATTCAACCGATTGCCGTCGATAGGCAATGCAGTGCGAACAGCACCTGCAGCAGCAGCGCCGATCAGGGTCATGTACTTGATATTGAATCTCATTTGATTGAGACATACAACGATTATCAAGCGGCCGACGATAGTGTTGGTATTAACGAACTGCCACCTCAGCATGATGAACTGACAGTGGGTTCGTCGAAAGTTGAGACGGATGCGAATGTACGAACGGTGATTGAAGTGGAGCCGGTTGGTGCGATACCGAAGAAACACATTGAGATTTTGTTGCCGACAAGTCGTGTGCAGCGTGCCGAAAGTGAATCGGAAAACATTGAGGACATCAAAATTACGTCCGAAGTTATAGCGGCAAGTTTGAATGGCAAGGTAGACGAACCGCTAGAGGAAGAAGAAGTAGTAGACGAAACAGAAGCGGAAACTGAAACGGAAGAAGTAGACAGTGAATTTGCGTTGTCCAGTGAGCCAAGTGATGCAATAAAAGCGACTGCAGAGAGGCTAGTCAACGAAATAGAACGCGAAGTCTTGGAGGCTTTGAGGAAAAACGAAGAAGCGCAAAATCAAGCAGAAACTGAGGCCGCCGAAGCCGCAGAGACACAAAACCAAGCAAAAACTGAGGCCGCCGAAGCCGCAGAGACACAAAGCCAAGCAAAAACTGAGAGCTCCGAAGCCTCAGAGACACCAAAACCAGCAGAAACTGTGGCCGTCGAAGTCTCAGTAACCGAAACAACAAAAACACTTAACAACGACGCAGTATCAGAAGAAGCGTATGTAATAGAAGAAAAGACTGAACAAGCCACAACCTTATTAGATGAAATAAGCAACTCATTAACGCAAAAGGTCGACGCACAATTATCCGAGGTAACTAGCATATTAAAGTCATCGAAATCCAGTCACGCCGCTAATGGTGATGTCGAACGAACGCAACACAACGAGCTTAAGATTGTGAATGTGCCTTCGCCGAAGACGCCATTGGATGAGGAGGAACGTAAACGGTTTTTAGAGTCTTTACCGCATTTGGATAGTAACGCTGAGGCGCAAAAGCTTGCCGACGATTGTAAACGTGAATACTATCAGTCGCTGAAGAAGTACCTAATACAAAGTCAAGCAGATCGGCCACCTGTACCGTTACAGACTTATCGTTGGGAGGATTTGCGGCGTGCCAAGGAAAGGGTAAGTCGGAAACAAGCTTCGTATATATGCGCTGTTATTAATGTATTTTTTATTTTTTGTTTTGCTTAGGGCGGCTACCCGTGGACACATTTATATAAGCGACCACTCGGCACAGACGAGGAACCCGAAATCGTTTTACTTTTACGTAAATCACAGGAATTTCGTTTTCTTTCGGAATCACCGAAGTCGCTGAAGAAAGTACGCATTGATGAGCAAGTTATAGTCAAGCAACCCGAACGTTATATACAAGAGCTTTCGGAAACCGAAGAGGATTATCCACAATCCGCGCCTGAAGACGAAGAAACACATAGCTTACGCAGCGAAAGTATATCTTGCGTCTCCGACTCTATACTTGCCACTGGGAAACCACGCAAGTCAACGCGTTTAGATAAGATACGCGGTTATCTGAGACGACGCAAAGGCGGACGTACCAACGAAGACGCACAATCACTGCCTTGCGCCTCCATTAGCAGTAGTCGACGACATAGTCAGGAAAATTTAGCGGCGCCACAACCGAATCCACAAATTCTTGTGAACGGCAAGAGCACCGAACAGAAGCATTGTTATCCCATCATGAAAAAACTGAAAAGTATGGCAGATCGCCAAAAGAAACGCTTGAATATAAAGCGTATTCACTTGGGCAAAGATGAGAAGATTGTGCTTGGCGAAGAAACGAAAATTTTGAAATTGAAAAAATCACCGAAAGCAGAACGCGGCGAAATACCACATTTCATAGAGAAACAAGATTCTGACGATGTGTTGGAGATAATGGAATTGGATGAGTCGCCAAGTCGTAAGCGTAGAGATGATGGCCGGCAAGACGAAGAGCGGTCGGAAGCTGCCAACGGCATACAAGAAGATAATGAACAAATGGATACAAATCAGAGCGAAGCTGTTAGTATTGTTGTACCCGATGAGATCATAGAGATACCGCAGTCAGTGGAAGAAAACAGTGAACTACCCACTACTAGTAAGCAGGCTGTCTCAACCGAAAACTTACAGCAGACAGAAGAAATTGAGGCTGAGGTCACTGCAGTCGAGGTTCCCACAAACGCCGCACCACCAAAGAAGGCGCCACGTCTACGACGAGAGCATGTGTATGAGGAAATCGAATCCGATTTGCCGCCAGAAGTTTTGGCCGCACCAACGGATGTGGGTGTTTTGGAGCTAGGCGCTATTGAGACGCTCAAAGAATCACTGGCGAAGCAGGACAACTCAGCTTTGAAACATATTGAAGAGGGTATAAAGCCATTGCCGCTTGATCGCATGGGTAGCAGTGAGGAGGAACAAGTAGCCGCAGCCACTGCCGCCGCTGCAGCTGATAAACCCTCCATTAATTTACTGGCGCCACTATCTTCCGTCGACTCTGCGTCATCGGATGAGGATCGCAATCGCGCACAACTCTCACCCGTCACGGAGGAAAGTGATGCAGCCAGTGTTGAAGACAATCTGCGTATTGTTGATGATCACGAACCGCTCGATCTGAAGCCGGCTATTAAGAAAGAGGCCTCACCCGCGCCCTCAGACAAGAAGGTGACCTTCTCGCATGTGGAAGACGAAGCGGAACCACATCGTGAAGACATCGAATTGCCAACGGAGGTGCAGGAAGCCACACAAGAGGCTGCACAGCGCAAGAGATGGACGAATATGAGGTGAGTTCACTGTAGCAAATACTAAAATCCGCATTTAATTTACCGCTATATTCATGCTAATCTTCATCTTTGTAAATGTGTACATTGCTTTCAGAAAACATTCCATTTTGCTAACACATTTCCTAATGAAAACGTTACTAACTCCACACCACCGCCGATACAAAAGCAAAGAATATCTCACAAACTCATATATTTATGTATATACGCACACATACTCATAAGCACATATCACATAAGACACCAATTGGCTACGCACATATAAAAAACAAATTGTATATACAAAACCGAAACTGTCAGAGGTGAGTGGTTATTTATATGTATTTTTGTATTAAAACCCCCAAAAAAATGATTTATTCATTAGTTCTGTTATGTTCGTCGAAGAAAGTTAGACTTAGGTCTAGATGAAGGAATATGAAGTAGAATTCTGAATTAATAATTGCAACTAGTCCAATTTTAAACCATCTGCCTGTTAAAAGGGTCAATTCCACCCGACCCAGGAAGACATTTTTCCAAAAACTAGAAACATAAGAAAAGACAAGACCTTCATAAATTGACCCACGAACTTTCCATCGAGACAACCATGGGTCATACCCTTAGTAAAAACGCTCATGAAATCTGTCGAAGTGCTCTCTGGTGGAATCCACAAGGGACGAGAAGCTGCGGGAGTCCGAAAACAGATCTAAGGAAGAAAACACCAACTGGAATAATTTAAAATCTTTGTCAAATAACCGGAATGACTTTAATGACTTTATTTTGGCCCTACAGGAGTTAAAGGAAATTATATATATACATATACATACATATATAAGACTTTTACCCGAAATAAATAGACTCGAACAACTGAAATAATTGATAAAAGTTTAGGGAGCTCTTCACACAGACCTCCAATGGTTGTAATAGCAGTTCGAGATCGTTTGATAGCTTCGAACAATTGATCATAACAAAAACTAATGATAAAAATCAGATAAATGATGCGGATTGTTCTTAGATCGATGGAAGTTTGCGAGTTAGTTGAGGTTAAGTTGATAGCTTCGACTGTCCTTTGAGACACCAAAATACTCCTAACGGATCGCTAAGACCCACATGAATGAACGGAGAGGTGCATATTTTTAGTTTCTTTTAGTGAGAGATTAGAATCGAACGACTTTAAAAGGAAATTTGTTGAGATAAGTGATGACACATGATATTTGGATTTAAAAAATGGAAGAAACAGCTTTTGAGCATTGTGATAAATTGATAAGCTGAGTATAATCTATACGAGATTAGTTTCTTTGAATGCTTTTTAGTGTCTAATTATTTTTCAAGAAATTTTACACAGCTTTTGTTGGTTGCATTGGCTTGACCATCGTATGTGAAGGAGCTACTACAAAAAAAGGAAAGCAAGATCACCACGGAGCACTTTAAGGACTAACAATAAAAAAGTTTAGCATTATCATTTATGTATAAATGTCCGAGATACAGAGTGTCTGCACTTTTAAATGGAATTGGTGAAGACATTATCATCAGAAAGTGGCCAAGTCCTGGTTACAATCGTCACCTTTAGACTATTCAGAAGTAAAGTCATCATCTTAATATTCAATTTATAAAATACGGCTCGTTTGCAGTTCCCAGGACAGTGATGTCTAGGTAGCCAGAACGGAGCTGGATACGGTCAAGGACTGTTTACAGTTCTCACAATGTTTTGTGTAATTTTATATCGCTAGAACAACAACCAGGAGGATGGGACCATGTGTAGAAGTTCACGCAAGTGAGGAAAGTTTTTGATTGTCATTCACTTGGGAGTGGCCAGAAACGATTCTTCTCCACATGGTCCAAGCAGCTCACGACTTCCGGTTTTAGACCAAGTATCCTCTGGGTAGCCAACAGACATCCGTTTGAAGGCGAGCTAAAGTGAGAAGGCGAAGCCCGCTTATGCGGTTGTGCGTTGGGTTTGGGACCCACCACATAAAAACACCCCCCAATGAAAAATCTACGAAAGCCTCGGATGAGACACCCCCCTTTTGATGACGACCCCTGCAAACGTTTTAAGGATAATGATATAAGGGCATGCACCTGGAATGTCCGGACCCTTAATTGGGAAGGTGCCTCTGCCCAGCTGGTTGATGTCCTCATACGACTCAAGGCTGACATCACCGCCATCCAAGAAGTGCGATGGACGGGACAAGGACGGAAGAAGGTGGGTCCTTGTGACATCTACTACAGCGGCCATATAAAGGAGCGCAAATTTGGTGTTGGATTTGTGGTGGGAGAGAGACTCCGTCGCAGAGTCCTGGCATTCACCCCGGTGGATGAACGTCTTGCCACAATCCGCATCAAAGCGAGGTTCTTCAACATATCGCTGATTTGCGCCCACGCCCCAACGGAAGAGAAGGACGATGTGACCAAAGATGCTTTCTATGAGCGCCTAGAACGCACCTATGAGCGCTGCCCCCGCCACGATGTAAAGTCGTGCTTGGCGATTTTAACGCCAGGGTGGGTAAAGAAGGTGTCTTTGGCACAACAGTCGGAAAATTCAGCCTCCATGACGAAACATCGCCAAACGGCCTGAGGCTGATCGACTTCGCTGGGGCCCGAAATATGGTCGTCTGTAGTACCAGATTCCAGCATAAGAAAATACATCAAGCTACTTGGCTGTCTCCTGATCGAAACACGCGGAACCAAATCGATCACGTTGTGATAGACGGAAGACATGTCTCCTGTGTTTTAGACGTGCGTACGCTCCGAGGACCAAATATAGACTCGGACCATTATCTGGTCGCAGCTAAAATACGCACCCGCCTCTGTGCAGCAAAGAACGCCCGTCAACAAACACAAGGAAGGTTCGACGTCGAAAAGCTGCAATCGCAACAGACAGCCACGAAATACTCTACTCGACTTGCACTCCTGCTCTCTGAGAGCACTCATCAGCATCTCGGTATAAGGGAACTGTGGAACGGCATCTCAAACTCACTGCGTACCGCTGCAGCCGAAACAATTGGTTTTCGGCAACGACAAAAAACAAGCTGGTACGATGAGGAGTGCCGTCTCGCAGCGGAGAGAAAACAGACTGCCTACCTCGCAACGTTGCAAACGACCACAACACGTGCGGGATGGGATAGATACCGAGAGCTGAAAAGGAAGCGAGACGCATCTGCAGACAAAAAAGAAAGAGGCCGAAATGCGTGAGTACGAAGAGCTTGAGAAGCTGGCAGACAGAGGGAATGCTCGAAAATTTTATGAAAAAATGAAGCGACTTAACGAAGGTTTCAAGACCGGAGCATCCTCATGTAGAGACCAAGGTGGTAATCTGGTAACCGATGTCCAGGGCATACTGGGATTATGGAGGAACACTTCTCCGACCTGCTGAATGGCAGTGAGAGTACAACACCAGG